>NC_069495.1:385128-415238 GCF_026875155.1 Cherax quadricarinatus
TTTGAAGTAATTATGCAGTGTAAGAAGTTGTTTCTCGGAAACTTTCCATGTTTTTAAACTTGTAAGTAAGTTCTTTATAGTTGATACCTCGTGTCACTGTGTGCGACTCAGATTGAATATCTGTATTGTTGACCGTGTTCATTTCTTTTCCCCTGTGCTTGCAGTTAGAGATAGTAGATCCATTCTCCTTGCTCATATTGCGTGTATTAGCGTTATTTTTTTCAACCTGGAAGAGTCATCCTCTCCACCAAGTCTGTTCATTCCTCCAGTAAGAAAGAACAGATCCCATGTGGTCTGGTGTGATTCGATTCCTGCTCCAAGAAGATCTTATTCTGACTGTGAAGCCACCAGAAACCCCATTAGTGACTTTGTAATGAGCCAAAAATTACTGTATCAAGCAGCCAAGTTGAGTACTCCTTGCAGAAGAGTTAGTAATTCCACAGTCACTAGTGAATGTAGCTGTATCTTTTGTAGATACTCGTTAAGATCGCCCTCAGTCAAGGCATGTGTTAGCCATCGCAGAAGAATTCGATCCACCCAAAGATGATAACCATTCTGCATATGTAAACCTTACCCTCGCAGAATTGGGTTTAAATGTAAACAGCCTGTATAATTAGATGTCTGAGATGAATGAAATTGTCAACTGTGTGTCTTGTTATTAGCTGATCTGTTTTTCAGAATTTTTTTTTTCGTGTTCACGTTCCCTCTGAATTCTGAGAATTTAACAGTAATGATCTGTGTGCACCAGATTTGCCTTTGCTGTTAATTTCACCTTGTACATATCGAGATGAGCAAAAAGTACAGGAGGAAGTGTTGGAAATTGAGGAGGAATTAGCTGAGGTTCTGAAGTCCTTGTCACCGCCTGAGGAGGTGACTGCACCTGGAAAGGTGGTAGAAGACGAGTTGACGGCTGTGGTGCATCAACAACAAGAGAACTATTTGGATGACGGGAGTGACAGCGTGACTGAGGTGTCACCGAGATCATTGCAACAGTGTAGCAGTGAAGCAGTCTGCTCCCAGATCTAGCCCTGACTACCAGACTGGCAGTGAAGCAGTCTGCTCCCTGATCTAACCCTGACTACCAGACTGGCAGTGAAGGAGTCTGCTCCCTGATCTAGCCCTGACTACTGATCGTATTTGTTTTCCCTTAGATTCATTCAGTTTGAATATTTTCTTGAGAATTAGAGTTAAGAGTTGGCTCCTAGTTCATTCAGTATTGTTCTGAAGATTTATTTATTTATATTCTTGGGCATTCGAGCAATCTTTATATATATGTCTGAGACAAATTCTTGCTGTCTGTCTCCCTTATGACAAAATTCAGTCGTTGTTAAATTTTGTACATGTATGCAGTTAGTTTTAAGACAGTCTTGTTGAGGTAAAAACTTCGATGTTTGTGAAGACTTAAATTGTAAAGTCTTAATGATTAGTCTTCATTGTTAATGTGATATTACCATGTGACTGAACTTCATATATTTTGTAAATTCATTACTTAAAGTTTGCTTAAAATAAAACTATTGTACATACAGTATTAAGCTACAATATTATGTAAGAAGAGAAGATTAAAGTATTGTATCCAGTTACTTTAAAATTAAACAAAATAAGATTTTAATAAAATTGGATTGAGTTTCCTAGTAGAAATAACCCCTAGACTCAAAAAGTATATTAAACTAGCTTTTGATCCAATACCTCGTTGCCTGAGAGGTAATATTCGTTGCCTGAGAGAGGTAATATTTGTTGCCTGAGTGTGAGGGAAAAGTTCAATAGATAGGAGTAGCGAGGGAGTATATAGTAACAATAGTTTCATTGCTGGCTACTTGTTAAGGTAGGGTAAGTCCAGCTCCCGCTATTCCCCCCCTTTTTCCCCCTCCCCGAAAGTGATGGTTTGATTGCCGGCTGCTTGTTAAGGTAGGGTCAGTCTAGCTCCCACTATCCCTTCCCCTCCCTTTTCCCCCCCAATGTAATTGGGGCCTCTTTAACGGGAAACTTCACACTTTGATGTAAAATTGATTAAGGGACCATCCTACTATTTAGTTGCTAAGGGGGAAATAGCCCTTTTTTTCAATAAAATTGTTTTTAAGTTTGGATGGGTTAAGTTTTAATTAACACCTTTTCAGGAATTGAACTTTTCTGGAATTTTTTTTTCCCCGGGGGTAAGTTTTTTAAACCTTGAAGAAGGAGGGTCACCGCAATGATGAATTGGGGAAAGAAGAAAAATTTAAATTTATTTACTTAGTGTGTTCTGAAATTTTGAAGAGGAAATTATGAGAGGAAAGAACGCTTTTGAGGAAGAAAAAAAAGGGAAGAAAAGAGAGGGAAATTCAAGAAACGATAAAAAATAGAAGGTAGATTAAAAAAACCAGTGCAAAAGAAAAAAAAGTTATAATTAACGTGAATCAAGTTCAAAACATTTCCTGAGGACAATACATTTTTATTTTTCTTTTAAACTAAAAAAAGTGAATTTTTTAAGGAATTGGAAAAAAGTTTAAATTGAGGGGAAAGCTTAGAAACTGAGGAAAGGGGGACGTGAGGAAGTAAAAGTGAAAAACAGGATCAAACAAGTAAATCTATTAATATAAATGAAACTCAAGCCATACAAAGTTGGTTAAAAACCAAAAGTAACTTTCCAAAAATAAAGTAAGGTATTTAAAAGATTTGTGATGATATTCAATTTATTTTAATCCCATTACGGGGGTAACATTTTTCTCCATCTTTTTTTAAAACCTTACCCCTTGGAGTTTGGTCTGGACCCCGGGGTTTTCCAGGGGAAATTTTTTTTGACCGCTTTATATAAAGGGGAATTTGTCGAGGAACTCTTAATTTTTTGGGGGAAAGAGAGGAAATTTACCATTCCAACTTTTTTCGGAGTTTAGAACCTTCTTTTCATTAAAAAATTTAATAGGTTACCCTCTTTTTTTTCATTTTGGAAGAGCGGGAAATTTGACCCCGTTTTTTTTAGAGTTCCGGTTTCTTTTCCCGGTTCTGAACCTTTCAACAAAAGGAAACATTTTGAGAATCCGGGATTAAAGTAGAAATACTAAAAAATTTGAACCTCATTAGGCTAATTCCAAAAGCCCTTTAAAGGAGAAAAAGAAAGAACATTAAGAAAAAAAGGAAGGAATAAGAGGAGGCCAGGGAGAGAGAATCAAAGGCAAGCAAGGGAAAAAAAGGGGAGGTAATTGAAAGGAGGAAACAGGAAGACAAAGGGGGAAAAGCAAAAGGAACTAAACCAATCTACCAGAACCAATTTTTTAAAAGCTAAACACGTGGCCACTAAATACGTGGGAAAATTTTAAATAAAACTTAAAACCAAAATAAGATTTAAAACCCCTGAACTGGGAAATAACTAAAAAGGTGGATGTATAAGCTAAAATTTATAGACAACTATAATCTTATTATAGAATAAAAAAATCCCTAACTCGTTTTTAATAGAGAATAAAAGTTACCTTTGCACCTTTAGGGAAGGTTTTTAACAATAAACCTTTGCATCATTTTCCACCAATTTTAAACCCCCCTTCCCGAGGGTGAAAAATTCCATAAATCAATAGGTTTAAAAAAATTTAAATTGAAGCCCTGGGAACCTTTTACCAGTAGGAAATTTTTTAGCTTTATATTTGCAACTTTGCCGGTTTTTGGTTTAATTCCCTCTAAAGCAACCCTTTAAACTTTCCCAAAAACCTAATTTTCTTAAAAGTTTTAAGTATGCCCTTTCGCCGGGCCAACTTTAGAATTTGGTTTCCTTTTAATGTCGCATTTTTGACGAATGATTAAATTATATTTCTGGAATTCATGTTGCAAGTTCCGACGGTTTTTTCATCGAAACTTCCCGGGCTACCTTTTAAAAGGTAGGTTTGTGGGTTAAACCGCAGGGGGCCCACTATCCCTTGGAAAGGGGGTCGACCCAACCGGGGTTCTTCCCTTTACAAACTCTTGGAAATTGACTCTTTATCCGTTTAAAATTTTTTTAACATACCTCCTAATTTTCCTTCTAAGAAGGTCCAAAAATTTGGAAGATGTTTCAAAACTGTAAGACCAAGCCCTTCTGTTCAGGAAGGATAATGGACTTAATGTATCTACCAGTTTACGAGACACTGGATGCACATGTACAGTCATTTCTGATAAGCTGTTCCCTAACCTTAAAGAAACTCATTCCTCTGCTATACTTTCAGACTACTTGGGCTGAGGGCACTTTTCCTACCATCCGTTGTTACATTAGGTCTAATGGTTCACAGGTTGGTCTGAAGCCGTACTAGCTCCCATCACTTCTTGCTCCATACTAATAGGTAATGTAAAAGGTGCATTCTTCCTTCTGAGGTTGACCTTTCATCACCAAAGGTGGACACAAGCTTTTCAGATCCTCTTCCTGTACAGTCAGAGAGCCCCTCGAAAGTTCAGATGAGACAATGTCTCGCGAGATTCAAGTGGGATTAAAAACAGTGATGCTACTCTCGAAAGCGAGGTAGTAGGATCAACCGGGGTTTACTTGTTAGATGAAAGTGAAGATATCACCTCCGATACCATAAATGTCTTGACTAGGGCTCAGACCAAAGCCCAGGCTTCTCCTACTATCCATCCTTTGATTTTCCTGCTTTAAGCCTTTTGATATATCGAAGGACTCCTTTGTCAATTTACAAAGGGAATTGCCCTTCTCTTCAGAATTGCCATAATGCCGCTTAAACAAAATCAAATTATCCAAAGAAAAACTTTTCATATAAAAATTTTAATATTATAAAAGGTATCTTGTACAAGTCAGTATTCAAATTAAATTCAGATGAGATAGACTATTCCATCTTAGTTGCTCCAAGTCAATGCAGAGAGACTGTTCTTAAAATGGCTCATAACCTGCCAATGGCAGGACATTTCTCGCATCGTAAAACCTTAAATAAAATTAGGGAAACCTATTTTTGGCCAAAAACGTCCTCAGATGTCACTACCTATTGTAGATCGTGTAAAGTTTGCCAACTGTCATCCTCCCGAGTTACCAGGCGAGTACCTATGGTCAAAATGCCAGTCTTTACGGAACTCTTTGAAAGAGTAGCTATTGACATCGTTGGTCCTTTATCTCCACTTTCATTTGGGGGACATAGATATATATTAACATTAGTTGATTATGCTTCGAGTTTCCCTGAAGCCGTTCCCTTAAAGACCATAACTACTACAGAGGTGGCTGAAGCCCTTTTGTCCATCTTCTCCAGAGTGGGCATCCCTAGAGAAATTTTGTCTGACTGTGGGACACAATTCACATCTGACTTAATGCAACATCTATACCAACTTCTGGGAGTGAAGCCTCACTTCACCACACCCTATCATCCCAGCTGTAATGGGAGGATTTTAAGGAAACTTTGCTCCCTTAAACGTAAGGAGTGGCATCATTACCTACGCTGTGCTCTGTTTACCATGAGGGAAGGTCCCAGTGACTCTTTGGGGTTTTTACCTTTTGAACTTCTCTACGGTAGACAGGCCAGAGGCCCATTGTCCATCCTTCATGACTTATGGACTAATGAGGAGGTGAGTGCTGAGGTTCAGTCTTCTTAACATTTTCTCCTTGACCTTAGATCCAAACTTGAGGAGACCTCTGACATAATTTCGAAAAACCTAAGCTTGTCAATGGACCAGTACAAAACTTATTTTGATTCCAAAAGTCAGTATTAAAAATTTTTGGGAAAGATAACTACCTCATAGAAGTCAAGGGGAAACCTAAGCTTTATTATATCAACATCCTTAAGAAATACCACCGAAGAAATTCGGTTGACTACCTTAATAACTTTGACTTAGTTTTTCCACACGAACTTGATAAGACAACTGAAAAATGCAAGGTATGTGTAATTGACACCTCTAACTTAGACTATGATGAAGAACTACATGACTTGGTGACTCTTGACAACCAACCAACATTAACATTAATGAATCTTTGGATGACCATAAGAGACGTGAACTACTTCAATGTGTGAGTAACTTTTCAGACGTCTTTACTGATATTCCAGGTGTTACCTCCACGGTAGTCCATAAGATTGACTTAGTGACGGACAATCCTATCAAACGAAAATTATACCCAGTTCCAGTTCACCTTAGGGATGCATTTGACCGAGAGATAGACAAATTATTAAAACTGAAGATCATTGAACCTTCAGTATCTGCATATTGCTCACCAGTAGTCATGGTTAAGGAGGATAATTCATATAGACTTTTCTATTGACTTCAAAAAGCCTTAATTTCTAAAACTCGGTGGGATGCTGAGCCTATGCCCTTAATAGATAACGATCTACACAAATTTTATGACTCTTCCTTCTTTTCAGAGATTGATATTGCGCAGGCATATCATCAAGTAATGTTAGATCCTTCTTCTAAGCAGTACACCGCTTTTCCTACACACCAAAGACTGATGCAATATAGAACTATGCCCTTCGGTTTGGTAACTGCCTGTGCTACCTACGTGAGACCGATGAGAAATGTCTTGGGTAATATGCCAAATGTTTCAATTTATTTTTATAACATTTACGTAATGACATCCACGTGGGGCGAACATATCCAAACATTAACGTCAGTTTTGCATAGGTTACGCTCACGTGGCCTCGCTGCCAAGCCGAAGAAATGCTTCCTTGGGTATAACAAGATTAGATATCTTGGACTGATACTTCTAATAACTCTCTGCAGCCTCTCCCCAGTAAGATCAAAGCTTTATTAGAATTTAAATTCCCCAAAACCAAGAAGCTTATGCATAGCTTTCTCGGTTCTGTAAATTTTTATGCACCGTTTATCCCGAACCTTGCTTATCTTACAGGCATCTTATCCGACTTCCTTAAAAAGTCTGTGAAGGAACCTCTTGAACTTTCCGACGTAGCTCGGGAAAAGTTTAATGAGATTAAAAGTATCTTTTCGAAAGACCCTATACTTAAGATTCCAGATATTAATAAAACATTTTGTTTAAGAACTGATGCCTCCAATACTGGCTTAGGTGCGGCATACTACAATACCATGATGGTACTCCCTTCCCTGTATGCTTCCTAAGCCGGAAACTCCTTCCCGCAGAAACGAGATACTCCACCATAGAAAAGGAATGTTTGGCCCTTGTGTGGGGTGTCTCCAAACTTAAATTTTATTTGCTGGGTAGAATGGGGTCCCTTAACCATCCAATCTTCTCACCAACAAATCAAGAGTGTCCTACGACAGTTCCCTTGATATAATATAGAGCTCAATGAAACAAATTGTCACTGGAAATTCTCGGGTCCCTAGAGTCTAATCCTCCAAAGTGTTTTAAGCTCGGACAAAAAGGTGGCAGAGTTAAATATTATATCCTGCCTGACTTGACTTACAATAAATTGAGACTATAACAATCACCAAATCTTTTAAATACCTGTACTGTAGTCCTACCATAGAGAATGATTACTCATGGCTGGTCGTAACCGTCTGTTCTATACGGCGTTGAAGTTCCAATGGTAGATTCGAGATGGAATTGAATCTTGATTCAGTAGAGTTGATCCTGGCAAGGTCGCCACTTGTGAAGGCTTACTCAGCCCTGTAACAACTTCAGTCAGTATTACTAAGGCTGGCTCCTCCTCAGGAAAATTAATGCATAGAAAAAGAATAAAACCTGACAAACATAAACACTTTAATAATTAGAATATAAAATATGAAACACTTAAACATGAAATATTGATCCTACATTAAAGAAAATGAAAAATGAAAAATATAAATGATATCTGAATTCATCGCTAATATATATAAAACTTGGGTGTCTGGTGTTGGTGACACTGCGTGTTGTTGAAATCATAGCCGTTGCTTATAGGGGGGTAGCAGGTGTTTGGTGACAATCCACTGGCTAGTTCTTCACAGAATAGCAGTGAATAATCTATCCCAATGACAGGAAAGCAGGTTCTTTACCGCTGCAATGATGAGGGGTTACCTCCTGCAACTTCATACAGGTGCACAGCTAAGTATATATAACATGGGACGTCTAAGGAAGTTAGTCCGTCTCCTTCAATTCTACTCGTTGATTGGCAGGTGACCCTCTCTGTCATTTCAAGCTGTAAAGAGAGACAGATTACCCACTGCTTAAGAAATCACTCTCCATGATAAGTACAATACCTAAAAGATGTGGTGATTATTAAAACATTTAACCTATCAAGACTGAAATGACTAAGTTAATTATTGGTCAAAAGTGAAGCTTTCAACCAACAAGTCCACTAAAATATGATCAGGCGTGTACTTACAGTAGTGTTGGGAGCTGTGAGTCGAGTGATTTACTCTTTGACCAGAGCCCCACACGTCACCTTTCGGGGGGGGGGGGAAGAGGGAGGGGAAGGGATAGCGGAAGCTAGACTGACCCTGCCTTAACAAGTAGCCGGCAATGAAACTATCACTTTCGGGGTGGGGGAGAAAAAGGCGGGAATATTGGCATTGAAACTATTGTTAGTATATACTCCCTAGCTACTCCTATCTATTGAACTTTTCCCTCACACTCCCCCATACCAAGACTTATAGTCAAGGAGTATAAGAAGAATAGGAGAGGAAAAAGTTCTAACATAAGGAAGTCGTGTAAGGCAAGAAATCTTCTACTGACTGTCACAACTTAACCAGTCAGAGAAATAATTGGATGAACCATTGATATACACAATATGGAACTTAAAAGCCTGGAGTGCCAATGTCCACCTCAAGAGGCGACTGTTGGTTCCCTTAAAAGTTTCTATGTATATCAAAGGTTTTGTGGTCCGTTTCTAAAATGAATTCTTTTCCCAGCAAATAAAATTTAAGTTTGGAGACACCCCACACAAGGGCCAAACATTCCTTTTCTATGGTGGAGTATCTCGTTTCTGTGGGAAGGAGTTTCCGGCTTAGGAAGCATACAGGGAAGGGAGTACCATCATGGTATTGTAGTAACACAGCACCTAAGCCAGTATTGAGGCATCAGTTCTCAAACAAAATGTTTTATTAATATCTGGAATCTTTAGTATAAGGTCTTTCAAAAAGATACTTTTAATCTCATTAAACTTTCCCCGAGCTACGTCGGAAAGTTCAAGAGGTTCCTTCACAGACTTTTTAAGGAAGTCGGGTAAGATGCCTGTAAGATCAGTAACGTTCGGGATAAACCGTGCATAAAAATTTACAGAACCAAGAAAGCTATGCATGAGCTTCTTGGTTTTGGTGACGTGTACTTAGCTTTGAGTGGTGACGTGTACTTAGCTGGAGTGGTGACGTGTACTTAGCTCAGTGGTGACGTGTACTTAGCTCAGTGGTGACGTGTACTTAGCTGTGGTGACGTGTACTTAGCGAGTGGTGACGTGTACTTAGCTCAGTGGTGACGTGTACTTAGCTCAGTGGTGACGTGTACTTAGCTCAGTGGTGACGTGTACTTAAACTCAGTGGGGACGTGTTTCTTTGCTGGAGTGGTGACGTGTACTTAGCTCAGTGGGACGTGTACTTAGCTCTGTGAAGACCTGTTCGTGTGCTCTTGAGTGGTGACCTGTACTTGAGTGCTGACCTGTACTTAACTCTGTGAAGAAGTGTCTTGTTTGCTCCCGTGGACTGAACCAAGATGCCCTCCATCGAGCAACTTTACCAGCAACTTAAGGAAGAATTGAAGGCAGCGAAGATGGAGATACGGCGATTGACCGAGGAAAACAAGAGGATTCGTAGTAGTCCTCCTGTTTCGAGTCCTCAGGTCAAGAAGGGATCGTGGTCAGTGCTGGACAGCAGGGGACGACGAAGTTGACGATCAAGAAGACGAATGGAAAGCCGAAACGATGAAGAAAGAAAGAGACTGCTGTGGAAAACTCCCGTGGAAAAACCCCCAACGCATTCTCGGTGCTACCCACGAATGTGAGTCTACTACTGGGATCGTCACGGGCGAACGACAAGGAAGGTAAGAATATTGTTGTTGTTTGGGGGAAGCCAGGGTTTGATACATGGGTAGGGATTTGCTTGAAGGAATCCTTTTTTTGCCTCAGTGGGGGGGCAATGGTGGCAAGGTAGAAGTGGGATTTTTAGAAAGTTAGGACAGCTATAAAAATGATGGGAAGGGGGGGGGCGCCCTGTTATAGGGGTTTTTGCCAAGAAGGGTGTTGGAAATGAATGGGCCCAGAGCTTTTGGTTTTAAATTGTTGGGGGTTAAACAGAAAAGGTAATGCAGTACCTTCATTACAAGGGAAAATTTCTAGGGCCAAAAAGACATGTTGTTTGGGGGGGTTCACTTATCCAGAGCAGGTTTTTGGTTTTTTTTTTAATCAGTTGGGGGGGTTGTTTGGACTTTCAGGTTGTTAGAAAGGTTTGGGTTTTTTTTTAAAAAAAAAAGATTAATAAGAGTATGGATATATTGACTTTTGCTTGTTTTAAGAATTTTAATAGTAACTTCATGGAGAAAAACTCTGGGAAATGTAATTTCGAAATTTGTAAAACAAAGTGAATGGGAAAAAAATGTGCAGAAAAAAAAAACTATAGGGTATTTTACAAACCCGTCGAATGCAAGAAAAAAAAATTTAAAAAATACTTTTTGGTAGCATTGTGCGGGGAAACTTTGATATATTGCATTAACTGAAACGGGTATGTTTTTAAAGAGTGGGATATGCGCTGAGTGAAATATTCAGGGTTTTAGTTATTCAATTGGTTTGATGTAATGGGAAAGGGGGGGGATTTTGCATTGTATTTCGAGAAAATATTAATTGTTGCAAAAAAAAAGGGTTTAAAAAAAATAGTTGGGAAAGAAACAAGTTGTTTGGGTAGAGTTCGTGGAGGGTCAAAAAAAAACTAAATTTTGGTGTAAATTTACCGCCTCCGGTTGGATACGATGAGGGAGATTCTTTGGGCGAAAATTGTTTGGGGGTTTTGGACACGTAACGTAGTCATAGTAGGGTTTTTAATTTAGCCAAATTTACTGGGAAATTCTTTGAAGGTAAACTGAGTCCAGGACTTCATAAACAGTTCAGGATGTTTTCTGAAACAAAGGTGTAATGAACCACGGGGAAAAATTGCTGACCCAGTCTTGTCAAAAAAAGGAAACAAGTGAAAAATCGGGGATCACTGAAGAGTTTGGGGCAAGTGATCAAAATCCCACCTTTGCATTAATTGGGAAAGCAGAAAAATATAATACGTAAAATCCCCGATTTTCGTTCTGCCCATTTTAAAGGGTTAGGGAACATTGTTTAATCTTGATTGGGGTTTTTCTAGTAATGTTTTATTGACGATAACATCTTTTGAATTTGAAGGGTCTGCTTTTTAGATTTTTTTCTTAATATGTACACAGTGCCCAGAGTATATCATTCCCCCAAAAGAAAAAGGCTAATAAAAACATCCCCCTGGGTTAACGGGGGGGTTTAAGATCTATTGGGGAGAAAAGGGGAATTTTGGGCATCAGAAAGGGAAGGTTAACCTTTCGGGCCAAATTTTTTCGCTTAAAAAGAGAGTAAAAAGGGGATTAGAAAGGTAAACGTGATATGAAATTAGAGTCGCAAAAAATCAAAGACTAATCCAAAGGGGTTCTTTCAAGGTATAGGAGAAGGTGAAGGAAAAAATAGGCCCTGAAATCTGGGAAGGACAGTGACGGTAATGAACTGGAAATGTGTTCTTATTTTTAATGACTATTTTTGTACAGTTTTTACAACAGGATGTGTAATGAGATTTCCAGTTAATTAACAATTATTTAGTTCCTGTGATTTTAAGATAAACTAATTATTACGGACACGAGGGACAGGTTATTAAACAGATAGACAAACTGAACAAAATAAGTACCCGAGGACCGATGAGTGTTTTCAAGGGTACTGAAGGAATGCAATGATGGAGTTTAGTCTGCCATTAACGAGTGTCATTCTATGCGTCCATCCTTACAGTGTTGTGCCAGAGATGTGGAAGATGGCTAATGTGGTATCTTATTCACATTCCAGGCGGATAAGTCCACTCCTTTCAAATTAACGTCCAATAAGCTGACATCTATAGTGGGAAGGTATTAGACTCAATTAGTGACATTATCAGAAGTCACCTTGAGAGCATAACTTGATACAAATGAACTCTCTGCATGGATTACGAGAGGTCGTTCCTGATGACATACTTACTGACGTTCTTCAATAGAAACTTTGAGGGCAGTTGACAGTGATAAGGAATTTGATATTGTTTATTTGGATTTTAGTAAAGCTTCGACAGAGTACCTCACAAGTGACTCTAAGAAAAGTGGCAGCTCATGGTATAGGAGGTAATGTTCTAGCATGGATTGAGGCGGGCTTACCATAGAAGCAGACGATTTACATTAATGGAAGGGAAATCTGAATGGGGATTAATTAGTCACGTGGCGTTCACTGGATCAGTTTTAGGCCCCTATCATTGTTCATAAATTTACATTAATGACTTGATGACAGGGATTATAGTTGACATGAGTAAGTTTGGCTGATGATACAAAGATAGGCCGTTAGAATTCACTATGAGGAGGATTTCAATGTACTCCAGACGATTTGAAACAAATTAATGCTATTTGGTCTGAGGAAAATGGCAAAGATGAAGTTTAATGTGGTATAAGTGAAAGGTACTTGCCCTTGGATAATGAAATAACCTCGAAGCTATACTATAGGTGAAGTAGAGCTTGGGGCTTACAGAATGTGAAAAAGGACTTGGGAGTCATGGTATGCAGAAATCTTAAGCCAAGACAGCAGTGCCTCAGTGTGCGTAAAAGGCCAACTGCATTAACTTGATTTATCTCAAGATGTTAAGTACAGAAGTCAAAATGCTTATTTTACGCTTTATTACATCAATAGTGAGGCCTCTCCATTTAGATTATGCTGCTCAGTTTTGGTCCCCTTCTACAGGATTGACATAGACTCATTAGAGAATTACAGAGAAGAATGACTAAATGATTTACTGTTGTAAGGAACCTCCCGTTTGCAAGATAGGGACTTAACTTTAAATCTCCACTCTCTGGAAGAGGAGTTGAATGAGGGGAGATTCATTGAAGTGTTATAAGTGGATGACGGGCATAAACAAGGGAGACTTTAATAAAGTACTGAGGGGTCGAACCAGGTAAGATAACCAGGAATAATGGATTTAAGTTGGATAAAATTTAGTTTTAGAAAGGACATAGGTAAGTACTGGTTTTCTAACAGAGTTGTAGATGCGTGGAAACAGTTTCCCTGTGGGGTGATAGAAGGCTAGGACCTGGGTAGCTTTAAGAAGTGATGGACAAAATATTATGAGTGGGAGGGGCTGGGTTTGATTGGTGTTTGGGGGGTGCGGGAGTGTTTCTTGAGTAGCTTTAGGTGGATTGTCCGTTTTTGATAACAGGACCTGCCTCGTATGGGCAGTAGCGCCTTACTGCGGGTTTCCTACATTTCTTATGGTCTATATGTTCTTTATATTCTATTTAAAGCTTTTGATCTTATGGGGAGAGGCTGCAGAGCGTTATTAAAAAGATTTCAGTCCAAGGATAATCTAATTTTGTTATCCCAAGATGAGCATGTCTTCGGCTTTGCAGTGAGGCCACGTGACGTAACCTACGTAAAATTGATGTTAATGTTGGGATATGTTTCGCCCACGTGAATGTCCATTAACGTAAATGTTATCAAACATAAATGAAACATTTGGCATATTACACAAGACTTTGCTCATCAGTCTCCACGCAGTAGCACAGGCTGTTACCAAACGAAGAAGGGCCCTCCATAGTTCCTTATACATTCATCAGGTCCTTGGTGTGTAGGAAAGCCGGTGATACTGCTTAGAAGAGGATTAAATTACTTGATGATATGGCCTGTGCATATTCAATCTCTGAAAAGAAAGGAAGAGTCATAAAATTTTTATGTAGATCGCTATCACCAAAATCTCACCGCTCACAAACTCCAAACTTCTATTAAGGGCATAGGCTCAGACATCCCACCGGTATTTAGCATTACAGGCCTATGAAGGTCAATAGGCATGTCTATTTGAATTATCTCTTCATACCATGACTTACTGGAGAACAATATGAAGATAATGAAGGTTCAATGATTTTATTTCTTATAATAATTTGTCTCACCTCTTCGGTCAAATGCATCCTAAGGTGAACTGGAATGGCGTTATAATTTTCGTTTGATAGGATTGTCCATCACTAAGTAAATCTTATGGTCTACCGTGGATGGCTAAACACTGGATATCAGTAAAGGAAGTCGTAAAAGTTAATACACATTGAAGTAGTTCATATCACTTATGTCGTCATCCAATGATTCATAATGTTAACATTGTGCACGTGTGGTCAAGAGTCACTCTAGTATGTAGTTCTTCATCATAGTCTAAGTGAGAGGTGTCAATTTTGATAACCTTAATTCTTCAGTTGTTTATCAAGTTCTTGTGAGGAAAAACTAAGTCATAGTTATTAAGGGCTGTTAACCGAATTCTTCGATATATTTCTTAAGGGGATGTTGATATGATAAAGCTTAGGTTTCCCCTGCGGACTTCTATGAGTAGTCAACGTTCCCAAAATTTTTTAATATTTTATATGACCTTTTCCATAGCTATAATAATTTAATTAGACTTGATCGGCAAAAGTACAAGAACTTCATTCCCCTACGTTAAAAACTTCTCCTCTGACTTTTAGTCAAATTAGGTTTTGTACTGGTCATGACAAGCTTAGGTTTTCGAAACTTTGAGAGTACTCCTCAAGTTTAGATCTAAGGTCAAGGAAGAAGAAATGCGTAAGGCAAGGCAGAACCTCAGCATTTTCCTCTCATAAGATCCATAAGTCAGATGGATGGGAACAATGGGCCTCTGGCCATGGTCTAACATGAGAAAGAGTTCAAAAAGGTGAAACCCCAAAGAGTATGGGAACTTCCATAATGGAAACAAAATCACGGGGTAGGTAAACGATGCCCTTCCTTAGGTTTAAGAGAAGCAAAGTTTCCTTAAATGGACTTGGAGATTCGAATGCTGGTCGCTCAATCACTCCCATTACAGCTGCGGATGTAGGGGTGTTGTCGGTGAAGAGAGGCTTCACTCCCAGAAGTTGGATATAGATGTTGCTTAAGTCTGAGGTGAATTGTGTCCCACAGTCAGACAAAAATTTCTCTAGGGATTGCCCAATCTGGAGAAGATGGACAAAAGGACTTCAGCCACCTCAGTAGTAGTTATGGTCTTTAAAGGGAACGGCTTCTGGAAAACTCGATGATGCATAATCAAACTAATGTTAATTATATATCTATGCCCCCCAGATTGAAGGGGCGATAAAGGTCAACGATGTCAATAGCTACTCTTTCAAAAGTGTACCGTAAAGTCTGGCATTTTGTCATAGTACTCGCCTGGGTACCTCGGAGGAGGACAGTTGGCGAACTTTAACGATCAAATAGGTAGTGACATCTGAGGACTGTGTTTCGGCCAAAAAATAGGTTACTCTAATTTTTATTTACAGGTTTTTGCGATGCGAGAAAACGTCCGGCCACGGCAGGTAATGAGCCATTTTAGAATTTTTTTTTTAGTCTCTCTGCATTGACTTGGAAACAAACTAGAAGGAATAGTCTTTTCTCATATGGAATTTAATTTGAATACTGACCTTGTCCAGATACCTTATATATATTCAAATTTATATGAAAAGTTTTTCCTTTGGATCACTTGATTTTGTTTAGCGGCATTAATGGCCAATGCTGAAGAGAAGGGCAATCTAACTTTGTAAATTTGACAAAGGAGTCATTGGATATGTCCAAAGCTAAAGTCAGGGAAAATCAAAAGGCTGGACAGTAGTTAAAGCTTGTGGCTTTTGGTCTGAGCCTAGTCAAGACATATATGGTTAATCGGAGGCGCCTATCTTCACTATCATCTAAAAATGACCGGTGGATCTCTACCTCGTCTTACGAGAGTAGCATCACTGGTTTTTAATCCCACCTGAGTCTCCCGAGGACATTGTTCATCTGAACTTTGAGGGGCTTCTCCGACTCTACTGAAAGAGGATCTGAAACACCTATGTCCACTTTGTTGATGAAAGGTCAACTCAGAAGGAAGAAGTGGGGGGCTCCATTTTACGTTAACTATTAGTACGGAGCAAGAAGTGATGGGAGCTACTACTGCTTCAGACCAACCTGTGAACCATTTAGACTAATTGTAACAACGAATGGTAGGAAAAGTGTCCGTACGCCCCCCCCTACCCCACCAGACCAAGTAGTCTGAAAGTTATAGCAGAGGAATGAGTTTCTTTAGTTTAGGAAACAGCTTATCAGAAACCATGACTTAAATGTGCAATTCCAGTGTCTGTAAAATGTTAGTAGATACATTAAGCGCATTTAACTGTTCACTGAACAGAAGGGTGCTTGGTCATTTCAGTCTTTATAACATCTTCCAATTTTTGGACGTCTTAGGACAATCTGGAACGTTTATGTCCCTTAAACACCACACAAATGAACAAACAGGAATAAAAGAAGCCATTTTACTTTCACCTAGAGGCTTTGATTTACTTAAGGTTCTGATGACCCTTGCTCTTCTTAGGGTTCGATCCTTTAGGTCTTTATAGGAATTGTGAGCCTCAGCTTACAGGTCAGCAGCGCCTCAGCAACTTCCTCAGCTTTAATCAGGTTTACGTTCTCTGATGATATGATCGTTATCATGATGGGGAAGAGCTGTCAGGACCTGGTCAGCAAACCTTACAGTTCTCTAAGGATTCATAACTGCGATCAATTCTTGAACTCTCTATCCAAACGTCGAACAAACGAAAGAGTGTTACCTGAAACTGCTGTTGTTCTGGCCAAGCTGTAAGATGCAATTTCTAAAAACTTTCTGTAAGAAATTAGTGATTTTTTGATATGCCTTTAAAATGATTGCCCTTCTTCAGTAGGTTATAATTACATTATTGATATCCTGCGACAAAGTTGCATTTATATTCAAAGCTGTACCAGAAAATAACTTCCTAAAACTGGTAAGCCATGTGTCAGCAGGCCATTCACAGAGGGTAGCGGTTATTTTAAACCTGATAATGTTATGAAAGTATGTCTTCCCTCTGTGACAGGGTAGGTAAATTAGGTTTGGAATATGTGAAACTAGCTGCACGTTGTTCCATTACTCCTTCATCTAATTGCTGTTGTGAGAAAGTTATCTTTTTATTCTCTAATTCAAGGCGAGCTTGTTCGAGCTCGCGATCTTTTGCTCTTTCCTCAAGTTCTCTTAATTTAACTTGCTCTTCACGTACTCTAGCTCTCTCCTCACGATCAAGTCTATCACGTTCCTTTTTGTCTTCTTTCTCTCTTTCTAACTGTCTTTCTTGGATTTCTCTCTCAATTCTCTCTCTCTCCTTTTTCTCTTCTCTTTCTCTTTCTAACTGTCTTTCTTCTCTCTCAATTCTCTCTCTTTCAAGTCTTTCCTGGATCTTACCACTAATGAAAGATTCTAAATTTTTCCCTGTTATTCCTAACTTACTTTCAGCATTCATCCAAAACTGGTATTCCTCCATGCTTGCAAGAATAACTTAAACTATCAGGGGAAATGAAACGGGTATTAAAGAAAACGGAGGGTTCAATTCCTGCTCAGCTCAAACTGTAAATAGACCAGAGGGCTCGATCCCTGCTTCAATTAAACAATATGTATTAATGAAAACGAAGGGTTCTATGCCGGCTCCGAGCAAACAGTAAGTAGAATGGGGTCCCTTGACCATCCAATCTTCTCACCAAGAAATCAAGAGTGTCCTATGACAGTTCCCTTGATAAAATAAAGAGCTTAATGAAACAAATTGTCACTGGAAAATCTCGGGTCCCAAGAGTTTAATCCTCCAAAATGTTTCAAGTTCACAAGAAAGGTGGCAGAATTAAACATTATCCTGCCTGACTTGACTTACTTACAATAAATTGAGACTATAACAATCACCAAATCTTTTAAAAACCTGTACTGTAGTCCCACCATAGAGAATGATTACTCATGGCCGGAGGTAACCGTCTGTGGTATGCAGCGTTGAAGTTCCAATGGTAGATTCGAGATGGAATTGAATCTTGATTCTGTCGAGTTGCATCCTGGCAAGGTCGCCACTTGTGAAGGCTTACTCAGCTCTGTAATAACTTCAGACAGTATTACCAAAGCTGGCTCCTCCTCAGGAAAATTAATGAATAGAAAACGAATTAATAATTAACAAAGATAAACACTTTATTATTTATTAAAGCAAACATAAAACAATAAAAAATGACAGATACATCCTATTTGAAAGAAAAATGAAAAATGAAAGGAATAAAATAACATTTGAACTCAATGCTAATATATATATTGGGGTGTCTGGTGTTGGTGACACTTCGTGTTGCTGAAATCTTAGCCGTTGCTGATGTGGGGGGGTGGGGTCGCAGGTGTTGGTGACCACCACCGGCTAGTTCTTCACAGAGTATCGCCGTGAGTATTCTATCCCGATAACAGGAAAGCAGGTTCTTTACCGCTGCAATGATGTGGGGTTACGTCCTGCAATTTCATACAGGTGCACAGGTAATTAAATCCAAAATGGGACGTCTCCAGGACGTTAGTCCGTCTCCATCAGTTCTTCTCGTTGATTGACAGGTGACCCTCTCTGTCATCCAAGCTGAAAAGATAGACAGGTTACCCACTGTTTAAAAAATCACTCTCTATGATAAGTACAATACCTAAAAGATGTGGTGATTATTACAACAGTCAACCTAGAGCAAGGCTGCAAAGACTAAGTTTATTATTGGTCAAAAGTGAAGCTTTCAACCAATAAATCCACTAGAATACAAGGCAGGCATGTACTTACAGTAGTGCTGGGAGCTGTGAGTCTAGTGATTTACTGTTTGACCAGAGCCCCACACGTCACCATTCGGGGGAGGGGAAGAAGGAGGGGAAGGGATAGTGGGAGCTAGACTGACCTTACGTTAACAAGCAGCCGGCAATCAAACTATCACTTTAGAGGTGGGGGAGAAAAGGCGGGAATAGCGGGAGCTGGACTTACCCTACCTTAACAAATAGCCGGCAATGAAACTATTGTTACTATATACTCCCTCGCTACTCCTATCTATTGAACTTTTCCCTCACAATAAATATATATATATATATATATATATATATATATATATATATATATAATATATATATATATATATATATATATATACATATATATATATATATATATATATATATATATATATATATATTAAAAAAAATATATATATATATATATATATATTATATATATATATATATATACATATATATATATATGTCGTGCCGAATAGGCAGAACTTGCGATCTTGGCTTTAAATAGCAACGATCATCTTGCCATATAAGACAAGTGAAAATTTGTGTATGGAATAATTTCGCCAAAATCATTCTGAACCTAACGAAAAAAATATATTTCACTGTGTTTGTTTAGTATTAAATTACTGTAAACAAATCTAAAATATATTTAGTTGGGTTAGGCTAAAATAAATTGTTCTTGTTACAATAAGGTTAGGTAAGTTTTCTAAGATACTTTTGGTGCAAAATTAAAAATATTTACATTAACATTAATGAAAAAATATATCTTTAAACGTATAAGAGAAAATTTCAGAAACGACTTAATTTTAAATGAGTTCTTGCTAATTGACCAGTTTTACATATTTGGCACGACTATATATATATATATATATATATATATATACTCTTTCACAGTGGTTGTTTTGCATATATATATATATATATATTATATATATAATATATATATATATATATATATATATATATATATATATATATATATATATGTATATATATAAAAAATATAGGGAGGTACCACCTCTAGAACTGTAATAGGGACCCTCATCCTCAGAGAAAAGAATAAACTTGCTTCAGGGAAAACTCAAGGTTCTTCCTGAAGCTGTTTGAGAATTTTCTCCTACACCCCCTATAATTTTATGTATATTTTATTTAAAGACAAAATACATTGACAAAACATTCACAAAAAATACGACAGAAAGTAAAACAACATAGGTGACTCAGCGCTACATCTCGAATACTTCGTCCAGCTCCCTGGCGGTGGGTCACGTGCCCAGGATGCTGCAGGCATTTCCTCTCTGGATTGCAACACTGAGTCTATGAAAGAGGAAGCTGGTCGCCCTGTGGTCCTTGGTTTCTATGATGAGCTTTTCACCCAGCTCTATTCGGAACTTTAGAGCACACTTGCCCCATGCTCCAAGGGTCTCCGACCCTATTGGGATGAAGTTATAGCAAGGGGGAAGGTCTTCATATTTGCGGATCTTCTGGGTCTCCCTGTGGCTGGCAGCTCCACCCCCTTCCACTACGGAGTATGGCAAGTAGGTGTCTGCCAATGTGGCGGCACTTGTGTAGTCCCAGGCAATCTGCTTTCCATCCTTCCCAAAGGGAGCATATTGGCTCCATCAGGACGCTTTTGACTTCCGTCAGACCTCTGCACTTGGGGCTCCCGTTAAGCTGGGGAACGGGCTGTGGCGAGCTTCTCTTTATGATGTCATTGACCTCCTCATGCCTGGCATACTTCCCTTCTGCTGTGTGGGCACACAAGACCATGAAGTCCGAATTGATCAGCTGTCGCCCTGCCGCAAATACACCTATGTTCAGTGAGGATGGGGGCGGCTAGGCGAAGAGCAACACCAATCCGAATGGCCTGTGGGTCTAGTCGAGTGCCCAAGGAGGAATTGGGAACACTAACAGGAAATCTCCTGAGTGTGGTGCCTTCACTGCCAGGAGACGAGCTTTGTCCTTTCCTGAGGCATTGGAGAGCATCGTGTTGGCGATTTTTTCCATGATCGGTTTGTCCCAGTGGGACTGTTTGTGTTCTTTGGGAGGAGCTGGTCTACTGGAGGCATCTGTAAAGGTGTCCCACCGAATCGCTGCTTCAGTAAAACCTGGGGTCTTGAGCTCCTACCACGTCTCTCAAGCGTTCGGGAACAATCTTCTTGACTATAATATATATATATATATATATATATATATATATATATTTATATATATATATATATATATATATATATATATATATATATATATTATATAATATATATATATATATATATATATATATATATATATATTATATATATATATATATATAATATATTTATATATAATATATATATATATAAGTAGTCAATTTTTCCACTGAGCGCACCCTTCCGGTCTAGGGCCAGCAGCTGGAGGGTCCCCTTTTCACACCTAGGTGTTACTTCCGGTTTGACCTTGACCTTGACCTCGTCCTTGAGTCCACCCCACCTTGACCTCACCCTCGAGACTACCTCCCTTGACCCCCCAACCAATACCCCCGCCCACGAACCCCCCCTTCGCGACCCCCCCCCGTCGCGCCGTGCGCCCCCCGCGCCCTTCGCGACCCCCGCTCGCGCCTTCTGCTGCGCCTTCTGCAGCGTTCGTCCGGATCGCCCCCGCGCCTCGAATTTTTTTTCAGATTTTTCTCGAATTTTTTTTGATTTCATTTTCTTGTGCTCTCCATCTCCTCGATCAAATTTTTAAGGTTCCCCTTCCACTTTCACCCACCCCCATTCCCCTCCGCTTCACAGCCCGAACCCCAAAATTTCTCGATAAAACAAGTTTTGGATTCCCCTATGGGGGTTTCGAAATTCTTATGATCTCCTCGGATCAAATTTTTTGGGATCCCCCCCCTATGGGGTTTTCGAAATTCTCCAATTCCTCGGATCAAGTTTTTGGATTGCCCCTCCCACTTTCACCTCCACCCCAAATTTTCTCGTAATACCATGACTCCATCCTTGGATCAAGTTTTTTGGATTCCCCCCTATGGGGTTTCGAAATTCTTATGATCTCCTCGAATCAAGTTTTTTTTTGGATTGCCCCTCCCACTTTCAACCCCCAACCCCAAAAATTTCTCGAAATCAAAGTCTCAAATTCCTCGGATCAAATTTTTCTCGAAATCAGTCTCCATCTCCTCGGATCCCCCTCCCACTTTCACCCCCCAACCCCAAAAAATTTCTCGATAATACAAGTTTTTGGTTCCCCCTATGGGGTTTTCGAAATTCCCCCCGCCCCACTTTCACCCCCCCAACCCCCAAAAATTTCTCAATATTACCAAGTTTTTGGATTCCCCCCCTCTGGGGGTAAGCATGCTTACTACAGGTCTAAACAAGTCAAATGAACTAAGAAGGGTGTTTACTCGGTGGTCAGTGACGTCACACATACAAGCTGAATCTTGTCAACCCTTTTAGTTCATTAAAGTTAATAAGGGGACACTTACCTTCTGACAGTGACGTCTCGTGATGACCGCGCACACAAGCTGAAACTTGTCGACTTCCCCCTATGACAGTGACGTCACGCGATGACCCCACACACACAGGCTGAATCTTGTCGACCCTTTTAGTTCATTAAAGTTAATAAGGGGATATAGTACCTACATCATAGGGAAAACATTTTCACTCTTAACCCCAATTTTTCTCGTTTTAACTATTTCATCAGAAAGTCACATTTTTCGTTAATACCCACATCAATCCCAATTTCTTACAAAACAAGTCTAGACAATTTTTTGTTTTAACTATTTCATCTCAGGTCACTCCCCACGAAGTAACCTTCTCCCCACCCTCCCAAACCCTCACACTCCAACCAACACCTCACAATTTTCACTCATAACCCCAATTTTTCTCGTTTTAAACCCTTTTAGTTCATAAAGTTAATAAGGGGACACAGTACATCAGAAAGTCACCACAATCCTTAATCCAATTTCGTTAAATCCACTAGTCACAATTTTACATATTACGAAGTAAATACGCACGTTTACTTTAACACCTTCAAAACTCTCCATAAATCATTTGAATACTCACAAAAATACCTTTATACATTTCCAAACAATCACTGAAATACTCCAAAAAACTCATTCGAACGCCCCCAAATCACCTCTGAATACTCCAGAACACTTCATAAGTACTCTTGCACATCATTTGAACACTTCAAAAAACCTTTGAACATTTTTCCAAACAAACTGAAACACTTCCAAAACACTATTTGAGTACTCCCAAATTACCCACTGAATACTACTAAAACACCACTGAATACACTCAAAACACCACCCAAATCACCATAAACTAAGATCAACACCCACAACACCCCACAACCCACAACACCCACAATTTTTTCTCGTTTTATCTAATTTCATCAGAAAGTCACAACACCCACATTTTTTTCTCGTTTTATCTAATTTCATCAGAAAGTCACAACAACCCACAACTTATAACCACTTTTTCAGCATCTCTAGTTCGACAAACATCACCCACATCCCACACCACCCACAACCCACATCACCCACAATTTTTTTCCGTTTTAACTAATTTCATCAGAAAGTCACAACCCACATCACCCACACCCCCAAACACCCACAACCCACATCACCCACAACCCACATCACCCACAACACCCACAACCCATATCACCCACACCCCACAACACCCACAACCCACAATTTTTTTCTCGTTTTAACTAATTTCATTAGAAAAGTCACAACAACCCACAACACCCACAACACCCACAACCCACAACACCCACAACACCCACAACCCACAGCACCCACAACACCCACAACCCACAACACCCCACAACCCACAATTTTTTCTCGTTTTAACTAATTTCATCAGAAAAAGTCACAACACCCACAACTTATAACACCCACAACACCCACATCCCACAACACCCCACAATTTTTTCTCGTTTTAACTAATTTCATCAGAAAAAGTCACAAAACAACCCACTTATATCATCTTTTCGTATCTCTAGTTCGACTACATTACCCACAACCCTCATCAATTACCAATTTATTCACATTTTTTCCCCTTCTTTTTACTGAATCTTAAAAGTAATACACATTCCTCCCTACAGTACTAAAATTCTAATAAAATCCTCTCCATACCCATATCCTTGTATCCACATAAATCGATATTATACTCGCTTCAACTACCCAACTATTGTGACAAGTTTCAACACCCCTCCATTCTTTTTCCAATAATCATAACTTTTCAATTCATAATTTCTTTTTAAAATATTCACACATTTACCTTTTATTTTCAGTAAAATCTCCCCATATTTCTAATTACAACCCTCCCCATACCCCTCTCCATCTCACCCGCATTTTCTTCACATCCACTCACCCATCTCCCAACACACCTCTTCAAAACACACACAAAAATCACATTTCACATCCACAAATGCATCAAAATCCACAAAAATTTCACTATAATCAAGATATTCACAAAACTTTTATGACCACCTAACACACACCACACACACACACACACACACACACACACACACAACACACACACACACACACAACACACACACACACACACACACATCCCACATCACCCACAACTCACATCACCCACAACACCCACACCCACATCACCCACACCCCTCATTTTTTCTCGTTTTAACTAATTTCATTAGAAAAGTCACAACAACCCACAACTTATAACCACTTTTTCAGCATTTCTAGTTCGACAAACATCATTTTTGCTAACCTGTGAGCAAATTTTCTCGTTTTTAGTGGAATTTTTCTTGGGTCTACCTCTGTGATTCCTGCGATGATGGGGCTGAGGGACACAATTATCTGTTCTTGGGTAGTTGCACACTGCCTTGTTGACAGATGTGGTTAGCAGTTTTTGTCTTTCAGGAACTGCAAGACAGATATTGCTGAACAAGAGTAGGTTGCACCATGCTTTAATGGTGCCTTGGGCTTCTAAGTTGGTGGAACCTCCATTCACCTGCTTAAGGTCTGTGAATTTCCCTGGAGCATATGGACGAGCATCTTTAGGAATGTGAGATAGGGTACTGCTAACAGTGGATAGAATGTCATCATGTCTTTGCAAGTGAGGAGGTTGCCATTTTGAATTATTCTCTGCCTCTGGAGACTGGAGGCTGCTCTCTACTGCGGCCATATGTGATCCCACACACCCTTTGTGTACACGATAAGGCCGTTACTTTGAGTGCCCGATACCCTCCACACACCTGCATTGTGCCTTTACTTTCATTGTTGGGTGCACTGTTTCCTTGGTTTTGGGGTTGTCTAGTTGCATCATCTGTTTACCTCTATCTGTGTGGCAAGCCGGGCTGAAGGTAATATGGCACTGGCACACACACACACACACACACACACACCACACACACACACACACACACACACACACACCCCACACACACACACACACACACACACACACAAAACACACAAACGCACACACACACCATGCACACGCACACGCACACGCACACCCACACGCACACGCACACACACACACATTGGAGTGATGTATAACCCACCACAGAACTGCAGGAGGACAAGAGAGGAGTACGAAGAAAACAACAGGGTGATGGTGGACACACGGCTGGGGTTGGCAAGAAGAGCTCACTCGAGCAGAGCAAGTTACTGGTAATGGGCGATTTCAACCACAGGGAGATCGACTGGGAAAACCTGGAGCCACATGGGGGTCCCGAAATATGGAGAGCCAAGATGATGGATGTGGTACTTGAAAACCTCATGCATCAACATGTCAGGGACACAACCAGAGAGAGAGGGGAGGATGAGCCAGCAAGACTGGATCTTGTGTTCACCCTGAGCAGTTCGGACATTGAGGACATCACTTCGAGAGGCCCCTTGGAGCTAGCGATCATGTGGTGCTGAGTTTTGACTATATAGTAGAGTTACAAATGGAGAAGGGAACAGGAACTGAAGGGGACAGGCCAAACTATAAAAGGGGGGGCTACACAGGTATGAGAAACTTCCTGCAGGAGGTTCAGGGACAGAGAAATGGTAGGAAAATCAGTAAACGAGATGATGGAATATGTGGCAACAAAGTGCAAAAGGGGGCAGAGGGGAAAATTTTGTTCCCAAGGGAAACAGAAATAATAGGAAGACCAAAACGAGTCCTTGGTTTACCCGAAGGTGTAGGGAGGCAAAAACTAAGTGCAACAGAGAATGGAAAAGGTACAAAGGAGGCATAGGACCCAGGAAAACAAGGAGATTTGTAGAAGAGCCAGAAACGAGTATGCACAGATAAGGAGGGGGCCAGCGACAGTATGAAAACGAATAGCACAAAGCAAATCGACCCGAAACTGTTGTATACCCCACATTAGGAGGACGACAACAGTCAAGGCCCAGGTGAAGGTGAGGAAAGAAGGTGGAGAATCAAAGAAAGATCAAAGGTAGTGGGAGCCCACGAGTTTTAAAGGGAAAGTATTTACAGTAAGACGGGAAGGACTCGGGGGGGCAGCCCAGATGGGGACCCCCAGAAGGAATACCCCCAAAAAGTTTTGGACGACATAATACAGTGAGGGGAGGTAAAAGAAACGAAAAGGGACATCGATACCTCAAAGGCAAGGGGACGGACAACATCCCCCCCGTGGGTCCTTAGGAGGGAAGATATTTTGTGTGCCACTTCCCACAATTTAACACACCCCGGAAACGGGGCAATCCTAGGTATGGAAGAGGCAAATGTAGTTCCCATTTTAAAAAAAGGAGACAGAAAAGGCAAAAAATTTAGACCTGTGCATTGAGTGTATAGTATGCAAAATTAGGGAGAAGATTGTCAGGAGGAGAGTGGTGGAGCACCTGGAACGGAACAGGGTATAAAATGCCACCACACGGTTTCCCACGGAAGGCAAATCCTGTGTCACAAACCTTTGGATTTTTATGATAAAATAACAAAGTAAGACAAAGAGAGAGGGGGGGTTGATTGCTCTTCTTGGACTGCAAGAGGTTTGCACGTTCCTCACAAAGTTTTAGGCAAAAGCTAGGCATCAGGCGCATATAACGGGAAGGGACGCAATGGTGAAATCCCTGACAGGGGGGCAACAACGAGTCATGGATAAGATGTATCAAGTGGGCCCTTTGACGGCGGGGTCCCACAGGGGTCGGGGCTAGGGCCAGTGTATTTTTGGTATATGTGAACGACATGACGGAAGGGTTGGGGTTCAGAAGTGTCCTGTTTGCAGATGATGTGAAGTTAATGAAAGAATTAAAAACTGATGAAGACCAGCGGACCAAAAAGACCGGACAGATGGACCCTGGTCCAGCAAATGGCTTCCGAATTTAATCCTGCCAAATGCAAAGTCATGAAGATGGGGGAAAAGGGACAGAAGACCACAGACAGAGTATAGGCTAGGTGGCCAAAGACTGCAAACCTCACTCAAGGAGAAAGATCTTGGGGTGAGTATAACACCGAGCATGTCCCCGGAAGCACACATCAATCAGATAACTGCTGCAGCATATGGGGCATGGCAAACCTGAAAACAGAAATTCCGATACCTTAGTAAAGGAATCATTCAAGACACTGTACCGTGTATGTCAGGCCATACTGGAGTATGCAGCACCTGTTTGGAACCCGCACTTGATAAAGCACGTCAAGAAACTAGAGAAAGTACAAAGGTTTGCGACAAGGTTAGTTCCAGAGCTAAGAGGAATGTCCTATGAAAAAAGATTAAGGGAAATCGGCCTGACGACACTGGAGGACAGGAGGGTCAGGGGAGACATGATAACGACATATAAAATACTGCGTGGAATAGAAAAGGTGGACAAAGACAGGATGTTCCAGGGAGGGGACACAGAAACAAGAGGCAACAATTGGAAGTTGAAGACACAAATGAGTCAGAGAGATAGTAGGAAGTATTTCTTCAGTCATAGAGTTGTAAGGCAGTGGAATAGCCTAGAAAATGACGTAGTGGAGGCAGGAACCATACACAGTTTTAAGACGAGGTTTGATAAAGCTCATGGAGCGGGGAGAGGGAGGGCCCAGTAGCAACCGGTGAAGAGGCGGGGCAAGGAGCTAGGACTCGACCCCTGCAACCACAAATAGGTGAGTACAAATAGGTGAGTACACACACACACACACTCACACACACGTGCGCACACAAACACATACTGCAGGCCTAGTGTCTAATCGACATGTGCCTAGGACAAAATGGTAACTAACTAACTAAAACACACACACACACACACACACACACACATTCAACACACAACACCACACCACACACACATTTCCCCCATCACCCACAACTCACACACCCACAACACCACAACCCACATCACCCACACCCCTCATTTTTTCTCGTTTTAAACTAATTTCTTGAAAATCACAACAACCACAACTTTTAACCACTTTTTCAGCATCTAGTTCGCAAAAATCACCCACATCCACACCACCCACAACCCACACCCCCCACATCCCACATCACCCACAACCCACATCACCCCCACCCACAACACCCCAACCCACATCACCCACATCCCCCATCACCCACAACCCCCACATCACCCACACACACACACACATACACACACAACCACACACACACACACACACACACACACACACACACACACACCACCACATCCACTTTACCCACAACTCACATCACCCACAAACCTACCCAACCCACATCACCCACAACCCACAATTTTTTCACGTTTTAACTAATTTTATCACAAAGTCACATCAACTACCCAACTATGCGAAAATGTTTTTTCAACACCCCTCCATTCTTTTCCAATATATCATAACTTTCAATTTTATAATTTTCTTTTTAAAAAATTTTTACACATTACCTTTATTTCAGAAAATCTCCCCATATCTTAATTACAACCCTCCCCATACCCCTCTCCATCTCACCCGCATTTTCTTCACATCCACTCACCCATCTCCCAACACACCTCTTCAGAACACACACAAAAATCACATTTCACATCCACAAATGCATCTCAAATCCACTAAAATCACTATAATCAAGATATTCACAAAACTCTATGACCACCTAAACACACACACACACACACAACACACACACACACACACACACACACACACACAACACACACACCACACACACACACACACCTACCTATCATCCTAACCTAACCTAACTACCTAACCTACCCTAACCTTAACCCAACCTAACTTAACCTAACCTAACCTAACCTAACCTTACCTAACCTAACCTAACCTAACCTAACCTAACCTAACCTTACCTAACCTAACCTAACCTAACCTAACCTAACCTAACCTTACCTAACCTACCCTAACCTAACCTAACCTAACCTAACCTAACCCATCCTAACCTAACCTAACCTAACCTTACCTAATCTAACCTAACCTAATATTACCTAACCTAACCTAACCTAACCTATCCTAACCTAACCTAACCTAACCTAACTTATCCTAACCTAACCTAACCTAACCTAACCTAACCTAACCTAACCTAACATTACCTAACCTAACCTAACCTAACCTATCCTAACCTAACCTAACCTAACCTTACCTAACCTATCCTAACCTAGCCTAACCTAACCTAACCTAAAATATATTGGAACACTTCCAAAATACATTAGAGTACTCCAGAATTACTTTGAACGACTCCATTTTTGGATATTTCCAAATTAGTTTTGAAAACTTTATCGTAAAATCGAACATTATTTTCTTGTTGGTAAACACACCCATGGTAGAAATATTTACTCGATTTCCGAATAGAAACACTTTCCTCGCTCTGAGAGACTCATTGAGCTTATATGGGCCGCCCCTTCCCCCGACGCCACTGTGTAATGCGGTTCACACCCAAGGTTGAAAATCACACCTGCGTCAACACAGGTCAGACAGACGGCATGTAATGCGATTCACACCCAAGGTAGAAAATCACACGGCCATCTCCTTACCGAACATCTGCGTCAACTCAGGTCAGACAGACGTCATGTAATGC
Organism: Cherax quadricarinatus; assembly: GCF_026875155.1. Taxonomy (NCBI): domain Eukaryota; kingdom Metazoa; phylum Arthropoda; class Malacostraca; order Decapoda; family Parastacidae; genus Cherax; species Cherax quadricarinatus. The sequence continues at coordinate 414,751 of NC_069495.1, forward strand.
GATTCACACCCAAGGTAGAAAAATCACACGGCCATCTCCTTACCGAACATCTGCGTCAACTCAGGTCAGACAGACGCCATGTAATGCGGTTCACACCCATGGTAGAAAATCACACGACCATCTCCTTACCGAACACCTCTAACCGAACACTCACCTAACCGAACCTAACCTAACCTATCCTAGCCTAACCTAACCTAGCCTAACCTAACTTAACCTAACCTAACCTAACTTAACCTAACCTAACCTAACCTAACCTAGCCTAATCTATCCTAGCCCAACCTAACCTAACCTATCCTAACCTAACCTAACCTATCCTAACCTAACCTAACCTAACCTAATCTAGCATAACCTAACCTAACTTAACCTAACCTATCCTAGCCTAACCTATCCTAACCTAACCTAACCTAACCTTAACCTATCCTATCCTAACCTAACCTACCTAACCTAGCCTAACCTACCTTACCTACCTAACCTAACCCACTAACCTA
>NC_069495.1:415738-433623 GCF_026875155.1 Cherax quadricarinatus
CTAAATTGTGGATTTTCTGCTTAATGTCCTATGCAGAGGAATTGACTCTATATATGGCTGTCTCGGGGGAAAATATCCAGTTCCTACACTATTTGTCCATGCGACGTTGTTATTTTCTATTCAAGAATGTTATCTTATCAACATGAATATTTTAAATGTATACCTAATTTAACCAGGATGGCTACACCAAAAAACTGTCCTCTCGATTTCTCCACAGTACAGTATCCACGTAATTTAATATGTTGATCAACTCTTGCAGCTGTCTCGTTCAAAAGTATAACATCGGGATTGTAAGTTATGTAGTTCAACCTCAAGAAGGTAACGGTTATTAAAGAAAATGTTGAACATTAAGTTGGAAAATTGTAATCCCCATTATTGCTTTATCTTCTTTCGTACACTGCGTTCTGAACGCCTGCAAGTAATGTTTATGTGTTGTATCTACACTATCCCTGCTGGACTCGTCAAGGGAAGAGGGAACTTTTGCGGGGAAATGCTTGTGTATTAAAATTGCCATCATTTTTCACTAGAGGCAGTAAAAAATTAACAGACTCATTAAAAATCATTAGAGTCGTTAGAGTCATCATCATAAAACTGAGGTATGCTATTCTCAGTTTCAGGAAGCGGGAGGCTCGTGAGAGTTAATGGGAGATGCGTAGGCCCCAAAGGGGAATATTAGATTGGCAAGGTGAGTTACCTTGGGAAAGTTCCTGTTCAACAGGATCAGCTACAATAGCGGGAGAGTGGGCACCACTTTCTGGGGCAATTGTTATGTTCAGGTGTTGACTTAGGGGTTTGAGAGTTGACAACCTGGGTTTGCGAGGAGGGCGATCCCTGGGCCAGGGATACTTAGGCTTATTTTTAGATGTAGAGTATGGTACATACTTTCTTGTTATGAGAAGGCTGGGTCATAATAGCCTTCACATTTCAGGGATAGTAAATGGGAGTGATCCATTTCCTTTAACAGATCATTTAAAACCTGAGAGCAGAGTTGCATGTCACCACCTGCTATGTCTTTGGCCAACAAGTACATTAGTTTGTGCTCTCGTTATATCCCCGTCTGTGGATACCCGAGACTATGAGATGCAACTGAACCTTGTTGTTGTGTCTGTTGTAAGTGAGGGTTAGATTGGGGCGCTCCAAGAGGGGCAGAATTCCAAACATTGGAACCATTGGTAGAGCCCTTTGAGGAGTCCCATTTGATCCAGGCAGAGCTGGGAAGGAAGTTTGGGAAACATGGTTGGCGGTGCCTGGGGAGTGGTCTTCTTAAAGTGGATAGTTTCTTTGCGTCAAGAATTTTCTGCATTTCCTTTTTTCTTTCAGGACAAATAGCAGAAACAGCATGATGTTTTCCATAACAGAGGACACATTTAGGTGTATTTTTATTGGTACAATCACGATAGGAATTTTGGGCCAGAGCAAATGTACAAATTTGCCCTTGTGAAACTGCATTTGTTTGTTTTTTATGACCAAAGGCATAACACTTGAAACATTGTGTCCACTGCCCAAAGCGTTCCATAGAAATTTGGTCAGATGTACATCTGGTACTGAAACATTTGAAGCCATTTTGACACACAAGTTTGGCCTCCTCCGGTTGTCTCGAGTATTAATTTTAAAAGTTACCTTATTGTTGTTGGTATTCGAGAATTTATGTGCTTCTACAGCCCTAAGGTCAGAATTCTCGGAAATTAATGTTATCAACAATTTCATTAACAGTGCTGTGTTTCATAAACTGTTGATTCTGGCCACAAACACAGCCCCTCTGAGCTTGAATAGCTGTCAGGTGCAACTGGGGTAACCCCAAAAAGTCTTCAGTTTATCCAAGACATCATGCTTTAGTAGTTAAGTAACTCTTCTTCTAAAAGAGAGGAGAAGAAACTGCTCCAGCGTGGGTTTGAAAAACCATCCACTGGAGCAACAGTTGAGTTCGAGCAAATACAATTGAGAATGTCTTTCATGGACATTTGATTTCCATTAATACGTAATCTTACACGAATTTCCCCCGCCATGATGCCTGGAAGGTGCATCTGGCAGAGGAGTTGCTTAACAAAAAGTATCTTTTTCCCTTAATGTTAGCCTAACATCCTATTTCAGCTGACTTATGAAGGTTCAGCCCCTAAGATAGCCTACCCTCGATAGTGAGGGGAAAGGGCCCAAGGCAAAGATCGGCTGGATTTAAAAAACCACACGGGCTACCAGATGGGCAAAATGCCTTGTGTTAACTCGCCCAAAACCCAAGTTGCCGAAAAAGAAGAAGATAGGACAGTCAGAAGGATAGCAATGTAGTAGTGTGGTTAAGGGGGTGTGGGCCAGGGGTTTGATGTAAGGGTGAGGGGAGGATGGGGAAGGATGGGGGGATGGGGATGAGAGGGGTGAACAAGCAAGCAAGTCACCGCCTTACCCTCTTGATGGGATGGGGCTCGAAGTGACTGCAAGCAAGTCCTCCTCTCAGCTCTGGTGAAGAACTACTCAGGATAACCCAAGTAAATTCTCGAGCAACAGTGTTCAGAAATTTTCTCAGCTGAAGAGCAGGAACGCAGGAACGACGACGTTCTTCTCTCCACGGTGGCTGGGCTGCAACTCCCCCCCGGGCACCCCCATCGTAGACGTTTCACCATCCAGCCAGCCACTGGATGGCGAAACGTCCACAACAAAGACCCCAGGCCGCCGCACATGTGTCTTAATTTCATCAGTAGTAGTAGTAGTAGTAGTAATAGTAGCAGTAGAAAGGTAGTAGTAGTAGTGGTAGTGGTAGAAGTGGGGAATAAGGAGGGCGAGCCAGTCCCAAAAACTAAGGAAGGGGAGCACTGCACCTCTTCCTGCCTATATATAGCAGTCCTGCTCCACTTCTGGTTAGTGTGGGCTTTGTAAATGGTCCAAGTCGGACCGAAACGTCGTCGTAAGCTTCTCTCTTTTTTTGTGCAGGTTTATTTGTGTATCGTTTTCCCGTCACGGTATTGTGCCTTTTTTGTTATTAAGTAAACTGTTTCTTCTTATGAAGGACCTTTGTGAGCCTTGATCAAATAGTGTTTTGCACATTGATTTGTGTAATTTATTAGATAACTCGAGCTATCGGGAAAGCAGTTGCTTTAAAACTTATCTCTCACATTTAATGCTGTTTCTTGTTGACTTCCTGATTCTGTGGACGTCTTCTTCTGTCAGCATAAGTGTTTTTGGGGATAAAGCTGTATGATACATACCCTTGCATTTAAAACACTTCTTTTAGTGAGCATTTTCCTCCTTTGTGTTCACCTTAAACCACTTGGTGCAGCTTTTCAGCTGATGGGAACACGTTGTTTACGTGCCTCCATTAATGTGTATTGACTACTGTGCCCAAAGTGTTCCATCACAAAGTACACATTTTGGAGTACGTTTATGTTGGACAGTCTGTTTACTGTCTGTTGTATTCACAGCTTGAAAAAATAACAAAAAAAGGCACAATACCCCTGACTGGAACGATACACAAATACCCCCGGGGTTATTTGTGTTAAAATTCACAGCTTGATAAAGCCCCACACGGGATTTCCCATTATGTGCTTTAGTGGGAGTAAGTATACTCTTTTTATACTGAGTTGAAAGTGTAATTGCCCACAGAATTTGTGGATTTTTCATCTTGTCTCGTTGCTTGCATGCATGAAACTATTGTTTGTAAACCATTGTTAATTTCTTCACAAGTGAAATAGCGTTTATTGAACATAATATTTAATCGTTCAATAGTTTGTGGTGACAACTTATCTTGTACAATACCACTGATAAACCAATCACTTGCCTTAGGTCATATTTAGCACCTAGAGATCTGAGACTATTGTCCAATGTGATCATAAATGCCTGTAAGTCCCGAAAAACAATGTTTGGGTGGCTTCAAACATGATATTAAGACTGCATGTCTAACTCTGGTCTTGTCAGCATCAAAGTAATTGTCTTCTAAGACACGTAAGGCTAGATGATAATTGCCTTAACCACCGGAAATGACTTAATCAGCTCGTAGAGTTCTCCCTTCACAAGACATTTAAATAAATTGAACTTAGCAATCTCATCTATTTCAGTTCGTGAATTTACTATGGATTGAAAACCACTAATAAATGCTTCGTAAATATGACCTGGAAAATGGGGGAATGACAAGATAGGTAAGCTTGGTAATGGGACACCTGTTGTGGCAACCACTCGTGCCCTATCTTAAGGGCTCTTGGGAGCATTAGTCTGGCACCCCTGCATGGTGCCTCCATCACATGACTCCACAACTTGGCTAGGCTTTCACCACACAAACCACAAAAGTATGGTGCAGGTAGACCCTCCCTTCCAGTGACTATGAGATGGTTACATTTGGAGGTGGGGAGGGTAGACGGCCGACCCTCGCCACACACAACTGGCGGGATGGTGTGGAAAACTGAGAGCTCTTCCGTTTTACAATGAAATGTCTGTAATTAACACTGAAAGACTACCTAATTCACACAGTTAGGATACACTATCAGTGATTATCAGTGGTGTGCATTGTTAACTGTTTCATTGGCTCCCCTTGTGATTCTTTGTGGCTTGTTATCGATGAAACCCGTAGCCGGTTCATGGAACAACATACCGGTTCATAGAACGGCATGCTGATTCATGGAACCAATCTGCTTATTTAAGGATCATAATTTCGTATTTTAGAGACTTTTCTGTTGTGACTGAAACTTACTAATCACATTTCAGTCGAATTCACACCAAGTACTAAAATTTATGTGGAAATACCTCTACGACGGGCTGTTCACTACTAAATATATGGGTACTTACCTTCTGTGATGTCTTTGATGACTTCCAGTGCTTGGTCCTTGATCAAGGCGTTGTAGTGTCACGTACACGTAGTACTGGATGGAGTGCAGGTCACTCTGGTGTGTACCACGTGACCACACCATATTTATGAGACCTGAACTAAATACCACTGCCTAGCTAGATCCTACATTTTCCTGATCAATATTATTTGCAATGACGCTGAACAAAGCTGCAAAAACCAGCCGGTGATGAAACTTAAGTGCGTCAGGTGAGTTTGTGAACGTGTACTGGACACGAGGCTTAACTCTCTCTCCACTCGATTGTAGACTGAAGGATCCATTCACTTAATTGAGCCTTCAGGACTCTAAACTGCAACCATTAGTAAGGTTGTACATACTGTTTATACGCCACACCTAACACTGGCATATCAGCACGTCTTACACTGTGTGTTCCACCTGAGACTGAAGACAGTTCCTCTTGTTCAAACTGTGTCCTCTCAGGTACCCAGGATTGCAACAAATGGCAAAATATGATCAACTATAAAGTATCTAGAAATGTGAGAATGTCGACAACATTAGACATTCTTTATGTGAAGAAAATAGTTTGATGAGATTAGGATCAAAGGATATCAAGTCCCGTAATGACTCTAAATCAAGAAAAGTGATATGAATATTTGGTCTCTCCGGTAAGAGGGGAAAGAATGAATGGAGAAATCAGAAGAGGCTCACCCCTCCCCCTTTCCTTCCTAGTGGACTTAAAAGGACGATCATTCACCCCCTCCTCCCCCTCAGTGCGAGTCTAGAAGCTGGTATAATTTTCCACCAGAGAAGAAAACATTCTTTATGTTATTGAATATAAATCAACATCACAATTTAATCAATAAATTGATATTCTGAGAGTAATAAAACCCCAGCAGAGGTGAAAGTTAGAGCTGACCAGACGAGTCATCCTTCTGTTAGTCCCACAAACTCTGCCACTTTACATGATTTTTTAACTATTCTGTTTTATTTACAATTTTGCTGTCATGAAAAGTAAACTTAAATGATATGGTATTAAATACTGAAGTTGTTCTGAAGAGGTAAACTAAAAAATAATTTTCATTGAAGCATTTAAGTTAATAGTTTTTAGATAAAAGATAAGGAAGTTTACGTTGCATTTATTAATTTGGAAAAAGCTGATCAACTTTTCAAAATCTATATTCAACCGCCAGAGTCAATATTCAACCTCCCAGAATCTATAATTAAAACTTTCAAAATCAACTTTCAACCTCTCAGAATCTATATTCAACCTCCTAAAATCAACATTCAACCTCCGAGAATCAATACGTTACCTGATTCCAAGAACCAGTGCACTACCTCCCAGGCCAATACATTACCACCTTCCACAGACAACACACCAGCCACCTCCCAGAAAATTACACTACTTCCTAGAACTAATGCAGGAACTCCCAGAACCATTACACCACCACCTCTCAGAACCAATACACACAGTACACATTTTCTCAAAACCAATACACAATTCACCTACCAGAACTATTACACAACCTCTAGAACCAATACACCATGCAACTTCTAAATCCCATACACCAGTCACCGCCAAGAACCAGGACACCATTAAACTCCCAGAACTCATTCAACACGGACTATTACGAAACACAAGTAGCAGTTCAAGGCCTATAGCACCTGGCTGTAACCAAAGTCAACAATATAGAGAGCAACTGGGCAAAAGAAAGACAAGGCAAAGACAACAGGGGTAGTTTTTTTCTTTACCTGCATATTCCTTCACCATTATGCACAATAATATTTACATAGTCAGGATGGCAATATAACGAAAATACAGAGGTAGACTGGACCAGCGTAAGCAAAAGTCAGCCACTCAGCGAGGGCAGGCATGAGTGACGTCACCTTGCAGGTGGATTGAAATGGAAAATTAATACAATCAGTAAACTGCCAGTTCACTGGTTGAGAGGGCATTGCCACTGCATATATGATGAACGACGAATAAATTGTAACATACTCGCGGCGCACGCCATATCCCCATCCCAAAAATTAAAGCACCACCCACCTCCTAGAACCAATAGAAAGTCTCCAAGAGCATATACAGACTCCCAGAACCAATATGCCACCCATTTCCCAGACCGAAACATCACTCACCTCAAAGAGTTAGTAGGACAACCTCCCAGAATCTATACACCTGACACCTGCCGAACCAATACACCACCCACAAGAAAACAATACACTATCCACCTTCCAGAACCACTGGACATCCAACCAGAACCAATACACCACCATGAATAACCAATGCACAACATCCCACAACCAATACACTACTTTATATAACCAATTCATTACTTCATTGACCATCTTCGCTTTCGGGCCGAGAGGTTGTGCTTCTTCACTTTTGCTCCTGCATTCGTCAAACACCCATTGGTGGAGGACGGACGTTGGCTGCTGCACTCGCTACAGTTGGTAGCACTGAGAGATTTTCGCAAGATGACGCAGACTAACCAGGAGGAGGATAAAACACTGTGTGTATTGAGTTGTTGGAAGGCGCGGTTTATAACACCAGTGCGTCCAGTTATGCTACCTGCCATCTTAAGAGATACCTACTGCATCAACAACGACGATTTGTATGGAATTGCTTTGAATGGAGCTACAAGAATTTTTGGGAAATTCGTGACGGCTGCTGTATATGACAAGATGGTAGAAAAGTACCAGGATGTGTGTAATGCTGTTAACCCTAGTTTAGAAGTACGTATAAGGGACGTATCCAAGTATTATATGGGGTAAAGTTATGAAACGTCCCATTTGAGGCGGATGAGGAAGACATAAAAAGCAACTTTCGAAGAGTTTGGTGTTATACATCAAGGAACAGTTTGGAAGGTGGTCTGAGGGTATGTATGCTGGACTGCGTGATGCGTGAGGGATCCTTTACCCTTAAGATGTCTTTGCGCAAAACTATACCATCATATGTGACATTGAGTGACTTTAGAACTTTGGTATATGTCACATATGCGGGGCAGAGAAGAACATGCAGACTGTGTGGAGCGTATGATCATATGGCTGCGATGTGTCCTCGACGATCGTCACCTGAGACACATGGAGAAGGGAAAGGAGTGGAGAAGGAGAGAGAGAGGTGACGACCCAGTCAACACGGGAGCATCCTCGGGCCCACAGGGCATGGAGTGAAATTGTGGAGGACAATCCGGTGGAATGTGTAACATTACCGGAGGTCTCTCAGGTGATGGAGATCATGCGTTATAGAGGATGAGGTGAGACAAGATATATTGGGTAGTGAAATTTCAGCTGCAATAGACTCTGTTATACAGGGATTCTTGGAGGATCAGAATAGGGACGGAACACTACGTATGGTGTCAGATGGGACATCTGTAGATAAGGGTGGAATTCATGAGGAGTGCAAAATGTGGGGGGGTGGGGATGGCAACCAAGAGGATTGGTGAGGTTGTGGTTGAAGTGGCTAAATTTTAAAGTGCAGATGAGGGCATGCACATAGTTGAGGCATCACGAAAGGGGGGGCAGGTGCTTCTGCAGTGTTTGATGTTTTGACACCTGTGCAAAAAATCTGGTAAGAAAAACATCAGTGGATGTCCCCAAAAAAGTATCAGGGGAAAGGGGCAGGGAAAAGGTGAGGAAAGGGAAAAGGGCCCATTGTGAAAAGCATACTCTGCAAAAACGTAAGGACCCTTTATGGAAAACGATCGATTGATAAGCCCCCGATAGCATTTTTAATGCCTAACGTCAAATGTAAATGGCCTAAGGGCCAAATGTAAAGGGGCAGGATCTTTAGTGACTTTTTAAAGAGACATGGAATACAGATCAATTTTTACAAGAGCATAAATTTTTTAAGTATGGAAAAGGATTTGTGATAGATTAGTATAAAGGTTTATGCTGGATATACGGGGAGCTTAAGGGAGTGCGGGCGGTATTAACAGCTGAGGCCAATCCTTTTCAATTTTACTTTGGGGAAGAAGGGGGTGATGGGAGAGTAGTGAGGGTGGATGGGACATGGGGTGGGGTACGAGTGTGTTTTTGTAGTGTATATATCCCGGGGCGGACAGCAATAGGCGTGTTAAAGAGGATTTTATTCGGGACACAAAATTTACATATGAGGGGGTTACCAGTTTATAACATTATTTGGAGGGGACTGGAATAGTGTGATACGTAGGAAGGATGTGGAACCGTGGGGAGCGGGTGTGTGTTGGGAGTCCTACGGGATGTTTAGAGGAGTCGGATTAGTGGATGTAGTTAGTGGGGAGGGTGGGTGGTGGAGCTACTTATGTGAAGAACGGTCATGTGGCACTCTTGGACCGCATTTATGTATCTCCTGGGATACAAGTTAATAATTATGGAAACTGTAATGTTGTGTTTTGGATCATAGAGGGGTGGTTGTGGACTGGGGGCTGGGCTAGTTGCTGAAACGTTTTAAATGAGTTATTGGAAACTAAATGTGACCTTTTTTAGAGAATATGGAGGGTGACTTAGTTTTTTTGCGGAATGGTGGAAAAAAGAATGGAATTAAAGAAAAGCTGGGAGTGATATATTACTGTGGTGGGAGCAATGTGCTAAACGGGGATCCGTAGTTTTTATATGAGGAAAGGAAGGGAGGTCCGCCCAATGGAATTTTGGGATTACAGAGGTATTTGGAGGGGCAGTTAAAACAGTGTTATGAAGGTTGTCGTGGAGTAAATCCGGTTTTCAGAGATCGAGGGTATATAGACGCAATTGCTGGAGATGAAAGAATGCAAGGTTTGATGGCGAGAGATCAAGGGGCGGTTGGAAGATGTTTATGGGGTGATAAGCCATCAGCTTGCGTTCTGCCGCGATTAAAGACCCGGCCCAAATATAATGAAATGTTAAAATTAGAGGTACATCAGGACGTGGGTGGGGTACACGGTGGGGACAGGGGTTATTTAACGACTGAAGGTATGAGTGGTTTTGTGGATGAATGGTTTAAGATATATATGAGAGGTGGTAATGGGAAAAGATGGGGGACTTGCATATTATGGAGGAAGGGATATCAACGCATCCTGGAACCAGAAGACAGGGTGGAGATAGAGGGACCCATTAGTGAAGATGAGGTTTTGAAGGCGTTACAAGGGATGAGTGTAAGGAAGACGCCAGGGTATGATGGCATTCCAAAGGATTTTCATTTAAGTAAACTAGGAGGTCTTGAAGGAATGCTTAGTGCGTTTGTTAAATGAAGGTAAAGGGATGCATGGTATGACGCAAAAAACCCAGGGGTCGTTGTATGATACTGAAGGGGAAGTGCAGAATAGCATCCTGGATTATAGAGGTTTATCTTTAATGTGCGTTGATTAAAAAATTGTTTGCAAGGGTTTTAAGTAACAGGTTACGTAGTGTTATTGGGAGAGTTATAGAAAATGGGACAAATGGGTGTGCCGGGGCGGTCATGATTAGTGGACATGGGAGGATTAAGGATTTCATAGATGATTGTAGAACGAGTGGAGGGGGTGTACTTGCTTTGGATTGGAAGCTGCTTATGACTGTGTATACGAATTGCGAATACGCCTTTAGCTGGGCATTTTTATAAAACAAAGTGTATTAATGAGGACGTGAAAGGAAGGAGATGGGATATAGAATTTCCAGTTCAGTATAGAGGTATGAATGTGCATAGGTTGCGAGAATTTAATTGTGTAATGGTTGAATGGGATTGGGTCTCAGCCAGATGAGGGGGGATGAGTGTATTCCCGGCATATTTTAGATAGAAAATTCTCTTGATGGGGCAAAAGTTTTAAATGTAGATGTGTTTTATCATGGGTGGTCATAAGAACATAAGAACATAAGAAAGAAGGAACACTGCAACCGGCCTACTGACCTATGTGGAGCAGGTCCATGTACCCCCCCCCGGTTTAGACCAATGACCCCCCCGGATTAGCCCATTGACCCACCCAGTCTGGTCATCTCCACTCAAGGATGGAGCAATGCATCAGACCCAGCAGCACAAGCTAGTCAGGTCCAACTCACACCCACCCACACCCACTCATGTATTTATCTAACCTATTTTTAAAACTACACAACGTTTTAACCTGAATAACTACTCGGGAGTTTGTTCCACTCATCCACAACTCTATTACCAAACTAGTGCTTTCCTATATCCTTCCTGAATTTGAATTTTTCCAACTTGAAACCATTGCTGCGAGTTCTGTCTTGGCTGGAAATTTTCAGCACGCTATTTACATCCCTTTTATTTATTCCTGTTTTCCAAATTTATACACCTCGATCTATCCCCCAAATTTTCTGCGCCTTTCAAGAGAGTGCAGATTCAGGGCCCTCAGCCCTATCCTCATAGGGAAGATTTTTGATATATGGATCATCTTTGTCATTCTCCCTCTGTACGTTTTCCAGAGCATTTAATCCATTCTGTAATACGGTGACCAGAACTGAGCATCATAGTCTAAATGAGGCCTAACCAAGGATTATATAGAGTTGAAGAACAACCTGAGGACTTCTATTATTTATACTTCTAAATATGATGCCAAGATTCTTTTTGGGCTTTATTGCGAAAACTAATGCACTGTTGTGTTGGTTTTAGATTACTGCTAACCAGAACTCCTAAATCCTTTTCGCATCAGTAGAAATTAAGATCTACATTATTTAGTTATTTTGTGGCATGGTTATTTTTAACTGTCCAACATTAGAACTTTGCATTTGTCAATATTAAACTGCATCTGCCACTTCTCCGACCATTGCTTTCAGTCTATTCAAATCATTCTGGAGTGCTCTAGTGTCCTATTAGAATAAATTTGGGAAACGGCCTATTTTGGTGTCATCAGCAAATTTTGCTATGTCGGTATTTATACCTCATCTATGTCGTTTATGTAAACTGTGAACAACAACGGGCCCAACACTGACCACTGAGGAACACCGCTTGTGACGTGCCCCCATTCTGATTTCTCCTCCATTTATGCAAACTCTCTGCTGTCTTTTGTCAGCCATGCCTCTACCAGGAAAAAATTTCTCCTATTCCGTGTGCCTTAAGTTTCCTCAATAGCCTCTGGTGTGGAATTCTATCGAAAGCCTTACTGAAGTCCATATACACAGTATCATATTCATTCCCATGATCTACCTCCTCAAACACCTTAGTGAAAAAGTTAGTAAATTCTAAGACGGGAAAACGCCCCTTTGTAAAACCGTGTTGAGATTCATTAATCAATCTGTGCCTGTCAAGATGGCTACGAATTGCTTCGGCAATTATTGATTCCATAAATTTTCCCACTATGGAGGTAAGGCTTATTGGTCTATAGTTCGAAGCCAAGGACCTGTCACCTGCCTGTAAATAGGTATTACACATCCCCATTTTAGACTTATCAGGCACAAATGCCAGTTTGTAGTGATATATTAAAAAGTTTAGCCAAAGGTAAGCTAAGTTCCTCTTTACATTCCTTTAACACCCTTGCAAACAGTTCATCAGGACCTGGGGATTTGTTAGGTTTTTAGTTTCTCTATTTCTCTGAGGCCCTTGTCACTATTTTACCACAATCGTACATAGTTTATTATCATCCTGTTCTACATAATCTATTATTTCAGGAATATCGCTAGTATTTTCCTGGGTGAAAACTGAAGGAAGTAGGTATTTAGAATTTCACACATATCCTTATCACAGTCAGTGATCTGACCAAGTTACTCTTAAGTGGGCCAATCTTGTCCCTAATCTTACTTCTGTATACCTGAAAGAACCCTTTTGGGTTAGTCTTTGAATTCATTGCGCCCTTAGCCTCATAAATCCCTTTTTGCTTTTCTTATTCCTTTCTTTATTTCTCTCTTTAATTGAATATATTGATTTTCTTAACTGCCCATCTTGGAAAAGCGAGGGGGCTTCCCAAAATTGGTTGGGTATTTTTTATTTTTCCTTATATATTTACCGGCATGTAGGGCACTGTTACAAATCCTGTGGAACATATTGTTCAATCATGTCATGGGGATATTATGTTTCTACTTTTGTACATATTTTATGTAAAAAGTGAGTCTGTAAAATATATCAGGAGTAAGTTACCATGGCTTATGTCATTTTTAACTATAAGTATGGTTTTGTGTTGGTCATAATAGTAAGTCAACCATGTGTTAATTTTCTTAATGTCAAATGTAATGTGCACATAACAGTATGTATATTACACTATTGGAAAGATTTTTTTTTCATCAAGATACTATGTCCTAGGGTTAAATTATGATTATTTGTCTCTGTGTTCAATGAACAATGTTTATGACGGTGTCCAATATGATCTGAGGTAAAGGGGGGGGGAGGGGGGGAGCTGAACTACCCTAAAATTTTGTTTTTTGAATATGTTTAATTATTGGGGTATATTGGGCATGGGAATGCGAGGAGGCTTAATAAATTGATTCGATATTTTTATAATCTTTTGTAAGTTAATGGACATGTATGACACTGATATAATTCTGTGAATATAAATTTTCATAAGTCATGTGATATTATGTATCAACTTTGTGAGTCCGTGACTTTTATAATGTGTAAAGTTCTCATGGGTGACCACATTCAAAAATTATATAAATGGTTTTTAGTTAGTATAATACTAAGTTCAAAGTTATGTTCTTTTTTCAAAATATCATCTGTCATGTTGACATCATCTATGATTCTTATTTCTAAAGAGGATTTTTTTTATTGTCAACAAGATTTTCTATGTTCAAGATTTAAATTATGTTAGTTATTCGTTCCTGCGATCACTGAACAATGGTATGATCTGTGGTGGCGGGGGGGGTTGTGGGGGGTTTTTGGGGGGTTGTGGGGGGTTGTAGGGGGTTGTTTGGGGGGTTGTGGGTGTACTGCTCAAACATATTTTATTACATGTAATTAATGTTTATGTTGCTGATAGGAAGGGGTAATTGAGTACTGTTTTTAATTAGTATTGCTTTCAACAATTATAATTTATTTTTGTAAAAAGACATTTTACATGTATCAGGAGTGTGTAGTGTAACTAAGTCACATATTATTGTAAAATTGAAATGGGTGTGATTGATGTCGGGTGTAATATTGTGTACTCTTGTTTTTCACACAAGTGTTGGTGTTGTACCGAGTCATGTGAAGAGGAATTTTTCTTTAGGCAATGTAACACCTGCCAGTTTTTTTGATTATGAGGACATAATTGTTTTTGTATGTGAAATGTCTGACACTGTATACTTTTATTTATTTATTGTAATGTGTGGGTTTTTAAATAAAATACAAAAAAAAAATTCATTACTTCATTTACACCTAATACCCACTTCATATAACCAATACACTAGTTCATATGACGAATTCACTACGTTATATAATCAATACACTACTTAATATAAACAAGACACACCCATATATAAATAATACACCACTTCCCATAACCAATACATTACTACAAAATAATCAATACACTACATCATTCAAACAATACACCAACCACATTTGTAAAAATACACCACTTCATATAAGCAATACGTCCCATATTATAAACAATACACCATTTCATATAGACAATACACCACTACATATAAACAGTACACCAATTCATAACCAAACAACACCATAGATAAACAATACACCACTAAATATAACCAGTTCACTACCCAATTAATACAACACCTTATATAACCAATAGACTACCTCATATAACCAATACACTACCTCATATAACCAATACACTACCTCATATAAAAATATACTACCTCATATAACCAATACACTACCTCATATAACCAATACACTACCTCATAACCAATACACTACCTCATATAACCAATACACTACCTCATGTAACCAATACACTACCTCATATAACCAATACATACCTCAAAATAACCAATACACTACCTCATGTAACCAATTTCACTACCTCATATAAACCAATACCCCTACCTCATAACCAATACACTACCTCATATAACCAATACACTACCTCATGTAACCAATACACTACCTCATATAACCAATACACTACCTCATATAACCAATACACTACCTCATATAAAAATATACTACCTCATATAACCAATACACTACCTCATATAACCAATACACTACCTCATATAACCAATACACTACCTCAAAAACCAATACACCCACCTCATATAAAAATATTTTACCTCATATAACCAATACACTACCTCATATAACCCCAAACACACCTCATAACCAATACACTACCTCCCTATAACCAATACACACCTCAAAGTACCAATACACTTACCTCATATAACCAATACACTAAACCCCATATAACCAATACACTACCTCATGTAACCAAATACAAATACCTCATATAACAAAAACACTACCTCATAACCAAACACTACCTCATATAAACCAATACACTACCTCATTAACCAATACACTACCTCATATAACCAATACACTACCTCATATAAAACCCAAAACATACCTCATATAAAAATATACTACCTCATATAACCAATACACTACCTCATATAACCAATACACTACCTCATATAACCAATACACTACCTCATGTAACCAATACACTACCTCATATAACCAATACACTACCTCATATAACCAATACACTACCTCATGTAACCAATACACTACCTCATATAACCAATACACTACCTCATATAACCAATACACTACCTCATATAACCAATACACTACCTCATATAACCAATACACTACCTCATGTAACCAATACACTACCTCATGTAACCAATACACTACTCAATAACCAATACACTACCTCATATAACCAATACACTACCTCATATAACCAATACACTACCTCATGTAAACCCAAAACACTACCTCATAAACCAATACACTACCTCATATAACCAATACACTACCCCATATAACCAATACACTACCCCATATAACAATACAAATACCTCTGTAACCAATACACTACCTCATGTAACCAATCACTACCTCATATAACCAATACACTACCTCATATAACCAATACACTACCTCATATAACCAATACACTACCTCATATAAAAATATACTACCTCATATAACCAATACACTACCTCATATAAAACCCAAAACACTACCTCATATAACCAATACACACCTCATATAACCAATACACTACCTCATATAAAAAAAATACTACCTATATAACCAATACACTACCTCATTTAACCCAAAAAACAACCTACACTATTAACCAATACACTACCTCATATAAAAATATACAACCCCCTATACCCAATCACTACCTCAAAAAACCAATAACACTTCCTCAATAAAACCCTAAATACCTCATATAAAAATATACTACTCATATAACAATACACTACCTCATATAACCAATACACTTAAACCTCATATAACCAATACACTACCTCATATAACCAATACACATACCTCATATAACCAATCACTACCTCTATAAAAATATACTACCTCATATAACCAATAAAACTACCTCAATAACCAAACACTAAACCCCAATAACCAATACACTACCTCATAAAACCAATACACACCCATTAACCAATACACTACTCATATAACCAATACACTACCTCATATAACCAATACACTACCTCATATAACCAATACACTACCTCAATAACCAATACATACCCCATATACCAATACACTACCTCTAACCAATACACTAAACCCATAAAAACCAATACACTACCTCAATAACCCAATACACTACCTCATAAACCAATACACTACCTCATTTTAACCAATACACTACCTCATAAACCAATACAACTACCTCATATAACCAATACACTACCCATATAACAAAAACACTACCTCATAACCAATACACTACCTCAATAACCAAACACTACCTCCATATAACCAATACCCCTACCTCTATAACCAATACATGAATCCAAAACACTACGTCATATAACCAATAACCTAGTCCCTAATAACCAAAAACACTACGTCATATAACCAATACACTACCTCTATAACCAATACACTACCTCATAACCATTTCACTACCTCTATAACCAAACCTACGTCATAAACCAAACAAATACTTCTTAACCAATACACTAAAGCATAATACCAATACACTACTCATCAACCCAAAACCACTCTTATAAACCAATCACTACGTCATATAACCAATACACTAAACCCCAAAATAACCAATACACTACCTCATATAACCAATACACTACCTCATATAACCAATACACTACCTCATATAACCAATACACTACCTCATATAAAAATATATACCTCATATAACCAATACTAACCCTTTTACCAAACACTACCTCATATAAAATAACTACCCCATATAACCCATACCTACCTCATATAACCAATCACTACCTCATAACCCATACACTCCTCATATAACATACACTACCTCATGTAACAAATAAAACTACCTCATATAACCAATACACTACCTATAAACCAATACACTCCTCATTTAAACCAATACACTCCTAAATAAAACCCAATCCCCACCTCATAAACCAATACACTAAACCCCAAAACCAATACACCCACCCCCATTTTAACCAAAACACTACCTCATATAACCAATACACTACCCAAAATAACCATACACACCTCAATAAAAATAACACAAAACCCTACCTCCATATAACCAATACACTCCTCATATAACCAATAAAACCCCACCCAAAAACCAATACACTACCTCATATAAACCAATACACTCCTCATATAACCCAATACACTACCTCATATAACCCATACCTAAACCCCAAATAACCAAAACAACCCTCTAACAATACACTACCTCATATAACCCAAAACACTACCTATATAACCCAATCCCCACCTCTATAACAAACATCCTCAAAAAACCAAAACACTACCCCATATAAAAAAATAACCCCCCATATAACCCAATACACTCCCATAAAAAATAAATTCCTCATATAACCAATACACACCTATAAAACCAATACCCCTACCTATATAACCCAAAACACTACCTATATAAAAATAACTACCTATATAACCAATACCACTCAATAAAACCCAAAACACACCTCATATAAAAATAACTACCCCAAATTTTAACCAAAAACCCACCTATTAAAAATAACCCTCATAAACCCCAATACACACCCCCAATAACCAAAACACACCTCATATAACCAAAACCAAAACCCATATAAAATACAACCTAAAACCTAATA
>NC_069495.1:434123-461011 GCF_026875155.1 Cherax quadricarinatus
TTTAAAACTGACTTTTGTAAGTGATTGTGTTCAATTAGACAACATACTTTATATACTTATTTATATGTATGTACATGTATGTAAATTGAAGTCTGATTTTAAAGGTGAAGAGGGGGGTTTTCCTTTTTTGTTTTTTTTTTCTTTATGGTAATACAAGGTTGTATTATGTACACCAACAAATATGGTTAGGGGTATGTGGTAAAATTTTCGTGTTGATTAGACATTTAAATACAGATGAAATACTAGGCTTAGGTTAGGGTTAAATTTATGATAATTGTGGAATGTTCTTTGATTCAAACTGCTCTTTATTATATTGTATTTTATTTATTCTAGTGTGAATTAAGAGCAAGGATGATTAATTTGGGAGGAAAGGGTTTTAATATAGGTTTGCATGTTTTGCGAAAAGTTAACTTATCCACATGTAGCTAGAAATAGGAAAATTTTAAGCTTCGGTATCTGATTTTATATGTAGGAAAAGGGTCATATTTGTTATATTGAAATGTTATTCGTTAATGTTTCAATATCTAATGTAACGTTTTTTCAGTTATTTGTTCATATATTGCCATCTTAGGTTTTTCCTTTTGCTATTGTCTATTGTTGGTTTTAAATAAAATATAAAAAAAAATATAATGACAAAAACTGGCTGCTGCACTCAAATCAAACACCGCTTGTACGTACTGTGCTTCACCATGAAAAGGTGGTCATATTATATATATATAATATATATAATATATTATATATATATAATATATATATATTATATATATATATTTTATATATATATATTATTCGGGGCCGAATATGTAAAATGGTCAATTAGCAAGAACTCATTTAAAATTAAAAGTTCTTTCTAAAATTTTCTTTTATACGTTTAAAGATACATATTTTTCATTAATGTTGATGTAAAAAAATTTAATTTTGCACCAAAAGGAACTTAGAAAATTTACCAACCTTATTATAAAAGAAAAATTTATTTAGCCTAACATAAGTAAATATATTTTAGATTTGTTTACAATAATTTAATACTAAAACAAACACAGTGAAAAAATATTTTTTTCGTTAGGTTCAAAATGATTTTGCGAATTATTGCATACACAAATTTTCACTTGTCCTATATGGCAAGATGAGCGTTGCTATTTAAGCCCAAAATCGCAAATTCTGCCTATTCGGCACGACATATATATAATATATATATATATAATATATATATATATTTTATATATAATATATATTATTATATATATATATATTATATAAAATATATATATTTTATATATATATATATAAAATTTTAAAATTTTATATATATATTATATATATATATATATATATATATATATGTCGTGCCGAATAGGCAGAACTTTCGATCTTGGCTTAAATAGCAACGCTCATCTTGCCATACAAAAACAAGCGAAAATTTGTGTATGCAATAATTTCGCCAAATCATTCTGAACCTAACGGAAAAAATATATTTCACTGTGTTTTTTAGTATTAAATTATTGTAAACAAATCTAAAATATATTAAGTTGGGTTAGGCTAAAATAAATTGTTCTTGTTATAATAAGGTTAGGTAAATTTTCTAAGATTCTTTTGGTGACAAAATTAAAAATTTTTACATTAACATTAATGAAAAAAAAAATATTTTAAAAAGTATAAGAGAAAATTTTAGAAAGCACTTAATTTTTTAAATGATTCTTGCTAATTGACCAGTTTTACATATTCGGCACGGGCATATATATATATATATAATAAATATAATATATATATTATATATATATAATATATATATATATATATATATATAAAATTATATACATACATACATAACCACATACACATACATACAAACCCCCCCCCGAAAGCTTACACTCCCCCCCCCATAAAACGGCCACTTTCACCTTAAATACACAGGAAAAAATTTTTTTTAAAAATAAAATTTTAAAAAAGATTGAAAATTTTAAATAAAAAATTTTAAAAAACACAACCCAAAGCACTAAGGGGCTGACAAAAATTTAAAAGGAATGTCTGAACCTGAGGGTCAACCACCATGAACACAATCCACCCTACCCTCATTCCCCTATGGTAATAAAAAAATTCGTGCCGGTGGGGGGTTTAAGACACTACCGCTGCACTCAACCCCCGCCCCCCCCATGCCTAGTAACTGGTTGCCGTCCCCATATAACCAAACTCCTTTGATATAATTGGGGTTCTTATAATATATCCCCCTAAAAAACGCTAAAAATAAACCTACCACAAAATAAATAAATTTACACATTTTTCCCTCCAGCAGACAGATTATTTACCTGTCGGAGAAAAATCTATACATCACTCCACGAGAATGGACAACTTAACATCTAAAATATGACATGTGTACTTGACCTGCTATGCAGAGATTACTTAAAACCCTACCCCCCCCCCAAAATGAAAAATGACCAGTTTCCACCTGGCATACAAAGATAAAAAAAACCCTTTCACTTAACAATATAAAAAAATTGTAAAAAAAAAAAAACGTAACAATTAAAAGCAAAACACCCCAGGAAAGATTTACATTAAACAATACCAGAACTTTCTATATTTAAAAAAAACAGGTTTAAACCTCATTTTTTGACAAGTTACATTGCCATATATGGGTAGACAGTAAATTACAGGTTAAAATATGCTTTTTTAAACTAACTGCTTATGTACACCTTACAAAACATAAAGGGAAACCCTTAGATAAATTATATCATCGGGTTCAAATAACACCAAGGACATTACTTAAATACCACATTGAATATCACCCAAACATCCTTTTTTCCTCACCAATTCCACAACACTCACACAGTCGACCTCGGCAACACACAAAAACCCCCCCCCTCCGGGGGAAGGGCCCACCCGTTCTGCCCCTGCCCGCTTATAAAGACCAAAAACCCTCAAAAAAAAGCCCTGTACCCCCCGAAAAAATCCCTCTCCCACCTCCTACCATAATTTCCCTGTTGCGCCCTTTTGTTCTATAAAGGAGCTGCTAGGGCCATCCAGTTCCTCGCCCTTTGTTTTCATTGCCCAGATATATACAAAAAATAACCTTTAAAGAAAGCCCCCCCTTTTGAACCTTTACCCCAACCCCACCTACATCAAACTAAAGCTCTCAAAACCGCAACCTTTCCCCCCCCACATACCGGATTACTTTCCCTAACCTTTCCCCGCACAATCCCTAGGCTTTCCAAAATAAACTAATGAAAAGTGATTCATCTCCCCCAAAAACCGACACACCCACCCCCCTTTTATTCGCCTTTTCTTTAAAACAACCCCGAGGGCAATTTCCTGAAGAAACCTTACTTTACCTCCTCACCGTGGGGGGATGCAAAACCCCTTTTAAGGGCCCCAAAGTTTCCATGCGTACATCGGGTACACCCCTTTCCGTTCCCCTACCACCCTAGGCCTTTTCTTCCTTCCAGGCCCTACCCGCATTTTTTCTCGGCTCTCTGACCATATCAATAGACGAAACAATCCTCCCATCTTCAAATTTTTGTCCTTCCCACCATCCCCAAAGATTCCCGCAGCACCCCCCCCTCCACCCCCTTTCCCCCCCCGGCCCCTTGCAACCCTTTTTTACAATACCCTTAAACCCTTTTTTCCAAATGTTAACCCCAGCCCTCCCAAGGCCCCCGGGAAGTGTTCCCACCTTTTTTTTAAACCCAATCGCACCCCAAAACCCCCAGAAAAAAAAGGGAAAAAACTTGCTCAAAAATCTCCGGACTCCCCCTACCCCAAAAGGGTAAAAAGCCCCAAAAGCCATATTTACTGAAAAAAAAAAAGCACATTGACCACAATGACCCTTGGTGTAGCGTAAGAGTGTGGGCCCTCAACCCGACAATTTTCCCCAATCCCTATCTACCACACCCTTTAAATTTTCCCTCGCCTCTGGCATTCCCCATATACAACCCCACAAATTTCACCGGTCCACGACATCCACCTCACCCCCCCCCCCCCCCCCCTGCCCTCCCATTCACCCAAAAAACATGAGCTTTGTTTTATCACATTCACTGCCATACTTTTGCCATCCCAAAAATCTATAATCTCCAGAACCCTCCAATCCCTCCCCCCACCATAGGACAGTTTTGTCTAAAACGCAACCATGATAGGGGACCCCCACCTCGTTTTCCTCCCTTTCCCCCTCCGTATGCACCTTTCCATGTCCTAAAAAAACGGATTTAAAAACATGCAAAAAAATATTTTTGACAAGGGGGAAAACCTTGCCTCAACCCCCCCATTTCCTGCAACCCCCCCTCCATTTATCTGTACACACATCCCGCTCCCCGAATAAAGTCGTGCCCAATTAAAAATGTCCCCCCCGAACCTTGCCACCCATGATTCTCCACAGACCCCCCTCTCGACCTGTCATATGCCGTTCTCCAATCAAACCCCAATCCCCCATTCCCCCCTCTTGGGGCCCTCAATAAACCTTCTAATAACCCCATGCCCCTCATACAGTTTCCCCCCGGAATCCCATTTGGGCCCCCTCACTATTACCTTTCAATGCCCTTTTTTTTTATACGTTCCCCAAAATTTTTGCAAAAAGTTTGTAGTCTGCACACTGATGATATCATCCGGAAAACTTCACGTGCATGACTTTCACCTTTTGGGCCCAAAAAAATACTAGTGCGTTGCTGCAAAGGTCCAAGCCCCCCTCTTTTTAGATTTTAAAATAATTCACCAAAAAACTTTTAATACCCCCCAATGCTGATGTAAACTCGCAGGCGCCCATCTTTTTCCGGGTGCCTTACCCCTTCATACCATTAAAGCCGCCCACCCCTCTTCCCCCAATAGGGCCCCCCTAACTGTTCCCTGTCGTCCCGTCAGCAAAACCGCACCCTCCCCTTTCCTCTTAAAACCCCCCCCTCTACCCCCCTCCCTATGTGCACTAAGCCAAGAATCAACATACCCTCCCCTCCCCCCCTTGTCCCAAATCTTGTTTCCCCCCTTACCCTATGTCCCCCCAAAAACTCTCAAAACCCCCCATTTCCCTTGCAACGCGCCCGGGACCCCGCCCCGCAGGACACACGTGATGGCTATCACCCCACATGCCTCCCCCAACCCCCTAAAACCCTTTCCGCATCAAAACCCCCATTTTTTACTTCCATTAGGCGTTCTTCACTCCTTCAGTCACCACAGGGGCTTTTCCATCCCCCCCCCTTCCTCTTCTGATACTCCCTTAAAATGCCCCCCAAGATCCCAATAACCCCTAAACCAAAATGATTTTCGTGCCTTCCCTGTCGGACATAGAACCTCGAATCCGTCTTTGCCGTCACATCCCACCATCTCAACCACCCCCTTTACTTCCACCCTTCCCATAAGCCCTTTCCCCCATTTTCAAAAGGACCTCCCCCCCAACATTTGAAAACAACGAAAAATTCAATTTTCCCAAAAACCTTATACCTGTTCGGCCGCCCCCCCATCCCAAATCCCCCAAAACACTCTATGCAGAAAAAAAAAAACATCCAAAACCCTTTAAATCCGACCACGTTTCCTTGTCACGTTATCCGTCCAGCCCTGCAGCATACCCCCGCCTCACAAAGGTTGCGCACTCCCCCCGCCCCCCCCCCCTCATCCACCAAAAAAACCCCACCCGGTTAACGGTCCCTCAGAAAGCCGAACAAAACCTGTCCCCTAGGTTCACACCTTGCGGGGGTATAACGCAATTTCCGCCCCCCCACCAAGCTAATCTGGGAAACGACCTTAAGTGAACACCAAAAGTTCAGACAAATCATTCTTCATCGACGTCCCCCTCGCCGGACCCTAAACACACACAAAGACATCTTATCTCTTCCCTATGTCCCCTCCACTCTTATAACCTCCCTCCCCCCTCCTCCCAATGTTACGTAAACGGGCTAGCCTCCCTCACCAAAAAAGCCACTCCCCCTTTCAATCTCGTTGAGTGTGGCCGTTTATCAGTATACCCCTCAAACTCAAAAATACAACCCGGCTTGTGGTTGTGCTCTTGCACAAAAACTAAATCTACACCTACCCAATGAGATTTTATGAAACCATTCAATTTCCCAGAATTTTTTAGACCATTAACATTTTAAAAAAGACTCTTGAATTGTCAATGGAGGTTTTTCCTTTACGAATTGCACCACCTTTATCCCCCCCCCCTTATCGCCCTTGACTTCAATCACCGTTCTGTGAACTGCTTTACATGCCCTTGCCCCGGGGCCCCCCAGGTCCCCTGCCAAAACCCCTTCAGCCCACACCCTTTTTGCCCGAAAAGCTGTGCGGAGTGAGCACATCCACATTCCCTCCGGGGCACTGCCCCTCTCCCTTCCCTGAATCGAGCCTTTTCCCGCCCCACCCGGAGCCATCCCCGTGCACTTCCGCCCCCATTTTCCAAATTTTTAACCCCGCCTCAACCCGGGTCTCTGACATGCCTCCCCCCCCCCACCACCCGGAACCCCCGCAGCATCCCCGGGCCCACAACCCCCCAACTTGGGCCCCCTCCGGGGGCCCCAATAGGCTGGAGGACTTTAATCAAGGGGAGCCTCCCCGGCCCTGTCCTCACCCAGTGACACCACATTTTGGTTCCGGGGCCCGTGGAGTGCATGTCTCTTCGAAGAGTTACAATCTTCCCCCCTCAAGGCCTCCTCACCTCCCATCCAAGCCCTTTTTCAAGGAAACCGACCAGGTCGTGCCAAATCCCAACGTCTCAAGGTCCTTGATGCCTCCTTATGTGCTCCTTCGCCTGTGTACCCTGTTTTTTAAAAACCATGCGCCAATGGACATAGGCACTGCATAATGACATGTACTTGTTGCCTGGTAAGTCACCATACTTGATCCTGAAATCTTCTAGGAAAATATAGGAAGGAAAGGATGCCTCAAAGTCATTTTTAAAGGAAAAACTTTCCTTTAGGACCCCGAATCGATCCCTTTCCTTCCATTTCCCCAAGGGCGCCCCATGAACAGTCCCAAACTTCTCGAAAACAGCAGTAGGTTGCCTCATTTGCCTCAAAGGGTACATTTCTTATCTTCACCCCGTATAATGGCGGGACACATATGTGCCCTTACCGTCACTGCAGGGTTCACTGGTACACAAAGATCTTGGAACCCGGCGCGTTCCCCAAATACACTTGCATTTAAAATTTAAAAAATTTTATCCCCATTCAAGGTCAAAAATCAGCTCTTCGTTGGCAATCCAATGTGTCCCTGATGATGGCAGGTAATAAAAAATTGAGCTGAGTGGGCATGCACAGCCCATGCACCCCCTTCTATCGACAGTGTTTACCCTTTTTTCTGTCTGCGCCCTTTTTAAAAACCCAAATTTTCACCCGGCTGACAGCGAGGGGAGGCTCAGCTCACGTCGCCCGTCCCAAAGGTTTGGGGACGAATGTTTCCCGGGGTTATTTTTTGACTTTTCTGTGCCCGGGGTTATGTCTTAGCTTCATGCGCCAGGAAGTGTAAGTCTGGTTCACTGCTGTCAGGGAGTGTATGTCTGAGTTCACTGCGCAAGGGGTGTATGTCTTTGCTTCACTCTGCCATTGAATGTGTTCGAGGTTATTGCTGCCAGGGGGTGTATGTTGAGCTTTACTGCGCCAGGGAGTGTATGTCTGAGCTTCATGCTTCCCGGGAGTGTATGAGAAGCTTCATTTTTGCCAGGGAAAGGGTTTTGAGCTTATTGCTGCAAGGGAGTGCAGACAGAGCTTTATTTTTGAGGGGTGTATGACAGACCTTCATTACGCCAGCGGTGTATGACAAGCTTCATTTTTTGAGGAAGTGTATGACAGAGATTCATGTTGCCAGGGGAAAGTAAGACAGAGCTTCATTTTTTCCTGGGGTGTTTGGTAGGTTCATTTTCTTCCAGGGAGTGTTTGACAGGACTATTTTTGCCAGGGGGAGTGTAGCGACCTTCATTGCTGCCTGTGAGTGTATGCGAGTTCTGCCCAAAGGGGTGTATGCGGCTTTAGCTCCCCGGGGGTGAGAAGAGCCTTGTTGCCAGGGAAGAGACAGAGCTTCATTGTTGCCAGTTTGTGTACCAGGTTTATTGTTGCCAAGGGTGTATGACAGAGTTGTTTTTGCTATGGAGTTTGACAGATCTTCTTGTTGCCGGGGGGGTTGACAGGCTTCATTGCGCCGGGAGTGTTGACAGAGCTTCATTGTTGCCAGGAACTGTATGTCAAAGCTTCATTGTTGCCAGGGAGTGTATGACAGAGCTTTATTGTTGGCAAGGAGTGAGTCTAGGAGCTTCGTTGTTGCAAGGGAGTGTATGACAGAGCTTCATTGTTGCCAAGGAATGTATGACAGAGCTTCATTGTCTCCGGGGACTGTATGACAGAGCTTCATTGTTGCCAGGGATTATATTTCTGAGCTTTACTGCTGCCAGGGAGTGTATGTCTGAGCTTCACTGCTTCCAGGGAGTGTATGAGAGAGCTTCATTTTTGCCAGGAAGTGTTTCAGAGCTTCATTGCTGCAAGGGAGTGCATGACAGAGCTTCATTGTTGCAGGGAGCGTATGACAGACCTTCATTACTGCCAGCGAGTGTATGACAGAGCTTCATTGTTGCCAGGAAGTGTATGACAGAGATTCATTGTTGCCAGGGAATGTAAGACAGAGCTTCATTTTTGCCTGGGAGTGTATGATAGAGCTTCATTACTTCCAGGGAGTGTTTGACAGAAACTCATTGTTGTCAGGGAGTGTATGACAGACATTCATTGCTGCCTGTGAGTGTATGACAGATTCATTGCTGCCAAGGAGTGTATGACAGAGCTTCATTGCTGCCAGGGAATGTATGACAGAGCTTCATTGTTGCCAGTTAGTGTATGACAGGGCTTCATTGTTGCCAAGGAGTGTATGACAGAGCCTCGTTGTTGCTATGGAGTGTATGACAGACCTTCATTGTTGCCAGGAGGTGTATGACAGAGCTTCATTGTTGCAGGGTGTGTATGACAGACCTTCATTACTGCCAGCGAGTGTATGACAGAGCTTCATTGTTGCCAGGAAATGTATGACAGAGATTCATTGTTGCCAGGGAATGTAAGACAGAGCTTCATTTTTGCCTGGGAGTGTATGATAGAGCTTCATTACTTCCAGGGAGTGTTTGACAGAGACTCATTGTTGCCAGGGAGTGTATGACAGACCTTCATTGCTGCCTGTTAGTGTATGACAGAGATTCATTGCTGCCAAGGAGTGTATGACAGAGCTTCATTGCTGCCAGGGAGTGTATGACAGAGCTTCATTGTTGCCAGGGAATGTATGACAGAGCTTCATTGTTGCCAGTTAGTGTATGACAGAGCTTCATTGTTGCCAAGGAGTGTATGACAGAGCTTCGTTGTGCTATGGAGTGTATGACAGACCTTCATTGTTGCCAGGAGGTGTATGACAGAGCTTCTTTGCGGGCCAGTGAGTGCTGGACAGAGTTTTCATTGTTGCCAGGAACTGAAATGTCAAAGCTTCATTGTTCCCAAAGGGAGTATATGCTAAAGTTTTTATTGTTGGCAAGGAGTGAGTCTGGGGAGTTTTCGTTGTTGCCGGGGAAAGGGATTCGACAGAGTTCTTGTTGCCAAGGAGTGTATGCCCAGAATTTTCCCCTTTGTCTCTAAAAAGGGAAATTTTTTGGAAAAAATACCAAAACCTTTAAACCCATCCCCATTTTTTTTTACCCCCCCCCCCCCCCAAAACCCCCCCAAACCCCCCAAAAAAAGAAAAGTTCATTTTTCCCAGGAAGTGTTTTAGAGTTTTCATTGCTGAAAGGGAGTGCATTGACAGACCCTTAAATTGTTGCGGGGAAAGGTGTATGAAGCCTTCATTACTGCCGCGAGTGTTGCAGGCTTCTTTGTTCCCGGGAAAAGTGTATGACAGAGATTCTTTGTTGCCGGGGAATGAAAGAAAGGCTTCATTTTTCCCTGGGAGTGTTGATAGAGCTTATTATTTCCCGGGAGTTTTTTGACAGAGATTTTTTTGGGTTCCCGGGAGTTTTTGGGGAAGACCTTTTGTGCCTGTGAGTGTATGTTAGGGATTCATTGTTTCCCAAGGGTGAAAGGACAGAGCTTCATTGCTGCCAGGGAATGTATGACAGAGTTTCATTGTTCCCAGTTAGTGTATGACAGGCTTCATTTTTTTGCCAAGGAGTTTTAGGGAAAGGCTTCGTTGTTTTATGGAGTGTTTGGACGGGGCCCTTAAATTGTTCCCGGGGAGGTGTAGGGCCCAGAGCTTCTTTGCTGGCGGGAGTGTATGACAGGCTTCTTGTTCCCAGGAACTGTAGGGTAAAAGCTTAAATTGTTGCCAGGGGGTGAAATGACAGGCTTTTTTTTGGCAAGGAGTGGTGTTGGGAGCTTCTTTGGGTTGCCAGGGAGGGTTGACAGAGTTTTCCATTGCTTCAAAGGAGGGGATCCCACAGCTTCGTTGTTGCCGGGGAGTTATGACAAGTTCTTTGCTGCCAGCGAGTGTAGAGAGCATCGTTGTTTCCCAAAGGGGGTGTGTGATAGAGCTTAAATTGCTCCCAGGGAGTGTATGACAGGCTTCATTGCGCCAGGGAGTGAAAAGGACAGAGCTTCGTTGCTGCCACGAGTGTATGAAAGAGTTTCCATTGCGGGCCAGGGATTTTAAAGGGACCAGCGCATTGCTCCCGGGGAGTGTAGGGGAACGGGCCCTTAAATTGTTCCCAAAAGGGGGTGCATGACAGGGGCTTCTTTTGTTTTCCGGGGATGTAGGAAGGCTTCTTTGGGTTGCCAGGGTTTTTTTCTGGGGCTTTACTGTTTCCCAGGTAGTGTATTCTTAGCTTCACCCCTCCCAGGAAGTGTATGTCTGAGCTTCACTTTTTGCCGGGGCCGTGTTGTCTGAGTTTTCCTGCTCCCCGGGGAGGGTATGTCTTGCTTTACCTTGGCGGGGAGCGTTTGTTGAGCTTAAACCTGTTTCCCAGTGAGTGTATGTCTAAAGCTTTATTACTCCCGGGAAAGGAATGTCTGAGTTTTAAATTGCTTGCCGGGGAGTGTTGTTGAGCTTTATTTGCTCCGGGGAGTTTTAAGTCTGAGTTTCACTGCTGCCAGGGAGTGAAAGTCTGGGGGTTCACTGCTGCCAGGGGTTGTTTTGTCTAACCCTTCACTACTGCAGGGGAGTGTTTTTTTAAAGGCTTTACTGCTGCCAGGGAGTTTTATGTTGAGCTTCACTGCGGCCGGGGAGTGTATGTTGGTTCACGTTTCCCGGGGAGTGTATGAGGGGGGAGCTTCTTTTTGCCAGGAAGTGTATGACGAGATTCATTGTTGCCGGGAAATTTGAAAAGGCCCAGGCTTCATTTTTCCCCTGGGAGTGTATGAAAAGAGCTTCTTTTATTTCCCGGGAGTGTTTGAAGGACTCATTGTTCCCAGGGAGTGTATGACAGACCTTCTTTTGCTGCCGTGAGTTTTTTGACAGAGATTCATTGTGCCAAGGAGGTATGACGAGTTTCATTGCTCCCAAAGGGGAATGTTTTGCCCAGGGGTTTTCATTGTTCCCGGGTTAGTGTTGACAGAGCTTCTTGTTGCCAAGGAGTGTAGGAAAGAGTTTTCGTTGTTTTATGGAGTTTTAGGGAAGACCTTCATTGTTGCCAGGAGGTTTTATGACAGATTCATTGCTGGCGGGAGTGATGACAGAGCTTCATTGTTGCCGGGAAAATGTATGTCAAAGCTTAAATTGTTCCCAGGGGTTATAAAGAGCTTTTTTTTTGGCAAGGATGGGGGTAGGAGCTTCGTTGTTCCCAGGGGGGGTTGACAGAGCTTCATTGCTTAAAATGGAGTTTTATGCCCAGCTTCGTGTTGCCGGGGAAAGGGGTAGGCCCAGAGCTTCTTGCTCCCAGCGGTGTATGAGAGCTTCTTGTTTTCCGGGGAGTGTGGATGGGAGTTTCTTTGCTGCCGGGGTGTATGACAGAGCTTCATTGAAAAGCCAGGGAGTGTAAAAAGAGCTTCTTTGCTGCCACAGAGTGTAGACGAGCATCATTGCTGCCGGGATTTTTTATGACACAGCTTGCATTGCCCCCAGGGAGTTTTTTAAAAAGAGTTTTCATTGTTCCCCAAGGGGGTTTTGAAAAGAGCTTCATTGTTTTCCAGGGGACTGTAGACGGCTTCATTGTTGCCGGGGTTTTTATTTTTCTGGCTTTATGCTGCCGGGTAGTTTTATGTCTTAGCTTCATTTCCTCCCGGGAAGTTTTATGTTGAGCTTCACTGCTCCCAGGCGTGTATGTTGAGCTTCAGGGCTGCCGGGAGTGTATGTTTAGCTTTCCCTTGGAGGGGGCGTTTGTCTGAGCTACACTGTTTCCCCGTGAGTGTATGCCCTGAGCTTTCCTATGCCAGGGAGGGGAATGTCGAGCTTTATTGTGCCAGGGAGTGTTTTTGTCTGAGTTTTCTGCTGCCAGGGAGTGTTTTTCTGAGTTCATGCGGGCCAGGGAGTGTATGTCTGAGCTTCAGGCTCCCGGGGAGTGTTTTGTCTAAGCTTCACTACTCCCAGGGGATTTGTATGTTTTAAGCTTTACTGCTCCCGGGGAGTGTTTGTCGGGCCCTTCCCACTGTTTGCCGGGGGAGTGTATGTTGAGCTTCATGTTCCGGGAGTGTAGGAGGGGGAGCTTCATTTTTCCGGGAAAGGGTTTTTTTGAGCTTCATTGCTGCAAGGGGGTGAGGGACAGACCCTTTCATTGTTGCGGGAAGTTTTAGGGACAGACCTTCTTTACTCCCCCAGCGAGTTTTTTGAAGGCTTCATTGTTGCCGGGAAATTTAAAGACGAGATTCATTGTTGCCAGGGAATGAAAGACAGGGGCTTTTTTTTTGCCGGGGAGTTTTATGATAGGGGCTTCATTATTTCCCCGGGGAGTGTTTGACGGGAAAACTCATTTTTGGGCCCAGGGAGTGTATGACGACCTTCTTTGGTGCCTGTGGGGTTTATGCAGAGTTTCCCTTTGCTGCCAAGGAGTGTAGGGACAGGTTCAGGGCTCCCAGGGAATGTATGACAGAGTTTCCCTTTTTGTTCCCAGTTAGTTTTAGGGACAGAGTTCTTTGTTGCCAAGGAGTGTTGACAGAGCTTGTTTTTTTCTTGGAGTGTTTGCCCGCCCTTTCTTTGTTGCCGGGAAAGGTGTTTTTGACAGAGCTTCTTTGGGGGCAGGGAGTGTATGACAGGCTTCATTGTTCCCGGGAAAACTGTATGTCAAAGCTTCATTGTTCCCAAGGGAGGGGAAAGACGGTTTTATTTTTGGGGAGGAAAGTGAGTGTGGGGAGCTTCGTTGTTCCCAGGGAGGGTATGACAGGTTTTCATTGCTTAAAAAGGAGGTATGCCACAGTTTCGTTGTTGCCGGGTGAGTGTAGGGACAGGCTTCTTTGCTCCCAGCGAGGTATGAGAGCTTCGTTGTTTCCCGGGGGTGTTTTGTGATAGGTTCATTGCTCCCGGGAGTTTTAAGACGGGTTCATTGCACCCCGGGAGTGTAAAAAACAGAGCTTCGTTGTTTCCACGGGAGTGTATGACAGGATCATTGTTTCCCAGGGTTTTTTTTGGGCCCACAGCTGCTTTGCTCCCAGGGGGGTGTATGAAAAGTTTCTTGTTGCCAAGGGTGCATGACGGAGCTTCTTTTTTTTCCAGGGATGTTTGACAGGCTTCTTGTTGTCCAGGGATTAATTTCTGAGCTTTACTGCTCCCGGGTTTGTGTATGTTTAGTTTTCACTCGGGCCGGAAGTTTTATGTCTGAGTTCAGCTGCCAGGCAGTGTTTTTCTGAGCTTCACTGTGCCGGGGAGTGATGTCTTGCTTTCCCTCGGGGCGGGAGGTATGTTTTGAGCTTTCAGCTTGCGTAAAGTGTATGTTGAGTTTTCCCTACTCCCAGGGGGGAAATTTGCCCTGAGTTTTTTATTGCCCCAGGGAGTGTATGTCTGGCTTTACTGCTGCCAGGGAGTTTTTTGGTTCTGGTTCATGCTCCCCAAGGGAGTTTTTGGGTTGGTTTTTCCACTGTGAGGGGGGGGTTTGTTTTAAGCTTAAACTTGCCAGGGAGTGTATTTTTAAAGGCTTTACTGCTCCCGGGGAGTGTTTTGGCCTGAGCTTCCCCTTTGCTCCCGGGAGTGAAAGTTGGTTTCCCAGTTTAAAAAACGGAGTGTATTTTTGAGCTTCAGTGTTTTTCAAGTGAGTGAAATGTCTCCGCTTCACGTTTTCAAGAGGGGTTTATGTCTTAGTTTCCCCAGTTTTCAAGGGGATGTATGTCTAGTTTTCACGTTTTAAAAGGGAGTGTGGGGACTGAGCTTCACAGCTTAAAAGAGTTTTATGTTGAGCTTCACAGCTTCAAGAGAGTGTATGTCTGCCCTTCACTGTTTCCCGGAGTATGAAATTTGAATAGTTAATGTAATATCAGTGGAAGGGTTTGTCTTGCAGCTAAGGGTTAGCAGACAAAACATACCAAAAGTACACCTTGGGAAAAATTGGAAAGCCATATCTTTTGCACGAAACAAAAATTGTGAAGGTACTTTAATTTTTAAATTGGGCCCGGTGTAATAGGGAACCCCAACCCCTCTGGATGGGACCGGGATAAGGTACTCCCCCGGTTTGGGTTTTTCCCGGGAAGCAGGGAACCCCCTCGGGTTAGCTGAATTTTCTTTAAAAAGTTTTTTTTCTGTCCCCCTAGGGGTTCTTCTTTCCCCATTACATGGGGCTCAGAAAGGGCCCTTTCCCATCTACATCTTCGGAAAGCCTTTTTTCCGGGATCTCTCTCTCTGTCAAAGGGGCCCGTTAAAACCCTGTTCACTGGGGCCCTGGCAGGAGAGCTCTTTGCCATTCACCGGTCGGGTTTTTGTCCTTGTTTCCCCTTCCCCCTTCAGCCTTGGGTTTTCCCTTTGTGTTTCCCAATTTTTTCCCGGGCCCTCTTTTGTGTTTCCCCAGTCCATGCTCTTACGTGTCCTGTCCCCCCGGGGCAATTTTCTTCTGCATTTTTAGGGAGTCCAGGTTGGAGCA
The DNA here is from genome assembly GCF_026875155.1 of Cherax quadricarinatus. Taxonomy (NCBI): domain Eukaryota; kingdom Metazoa; phylum Arthropoda; class Malacostraca; order Decapoda; family Parastacidae; genus Cherax; species Cherax quadricarinatus. Next base: position 449,044 of record NC_069495.1, read on the forward strand.
TCCCCCCTTCAGTGGGTACCTCCCCTGGTTGGCATTCGGGGAAAATGAAGTTTTTGGTTTAAAGGGGCCCTTTCTCTCACACACACATTTTCGTACTTCCCCCTCTTGAACTGGGCTGCAGTGTTTTCCAAAAGGGATTGTTTGGGGAAGGGAAAAACCCCCCCTTTTTGTGGGGGGGGGACCTGGCACACTTCCTCTCTTTTTGTCTTTTGAAAATCTTTTCTCATTTTTTAAAGGGCCCCCTGCCCCTTGGGCTCCCCTTTAAAATCCCCTCAGTGGATGTTGAAACTGATCGCCTCCGGGTTTGGGGGCATCACAACTGGCAGCTCATCTGCACTGCCTTCGGATGACGGACTCTCCGTACTGCCAGGGTTTGTGGAGAAATTTTCTCCAGGAAGGGGGTATCAGCCCCTTTAGCCTCTTTCAGCCCCTTTCAGCCCTGAGGGGCCCAGCCATCTCAGAAGGGGGCAAGCATCTTGTTTACTGCTACAGCAAGTAATTGATCCCAGATGCAGTACCAGTATGCGATGTGTGGTCAAGTGACCGACACTCCTTGCAGTCCAGTGTTGCTAAGTGTATTTTAATAAAAGACAGTCCATCTCTTACCTTAGCAGGCAATTAAGGAAAATCCTGCTCAAACTTTATTACCATGGTAAAGATAGTGTACATTGTTGTCTATGCATAAGACAGCAGGAACCAAACATTCTGCTTCGCTTCATGGAGGAAGTGGTAAGGAAGCAAAAAGTACTAGGTCAGCTTTTTCTTTATGTGCTAGGGGCAGTGATGGTTTAAGAGGCTGTGGCATCTTCAGATTACTTTTGACTCTGCTGAGAGTCACACTGACGCCAGGATGACCAACAAAGAACACTGATCCGTGCATTAGTGTGAACAAAGTATCTCATAAAACACAATAAACACTTAAGAAAAGTGTGATCAGCTTCTTTAGTGATAAGATTGTGAACAATAAAGACAAATCTTGTGGAACATAGTGTACCAGTGTGCGTATTCCTAGACTATGGAAGACGTGGACATCCAAGGACACTTCAGCTTCTATCAAGTCACCGATACCTGTCGAAGGTGTGAAGAAAACCATAGCTCCCTCTACAAGAGCAAGGTAGGTTACGAATTTCTTGTAATACGGGGGACTGCGCAGTTCTTGAGTCGCAAGGAGTTTGTAATCAGCCTATATTCGGCAGTGAGGTGCGGACTTTTGAGTCCACACAAGTAAGTTTGTCAGCCATCAGTGAATGAAATATGCTGGCATAACCACCCCCTAGGGGTAATTTATTGTTTATATAATATGATCTATTACAGTCTGTTGAGAGATGATCATGACAACAATTCAAGACCTCATCTGCAGGGGCGGCTGTGTAGACGATTTGCTGTCTTTTATCAGCTAAGTATTCCCAATATTTAAACTATATCTTAGCTGGTAACCCATTTCTCGACATTTTGGTCGTGCTCGAATCGGATTAAAGGCCACACTGTGGTCCAAATATGTTGAAACTACAGTGTACAAATAACCTTTCAAGCCAAGGTCCTTCGAAAAAAGCTGTAAAACTAGTTATTATTATTATTATAATCAAGGGGAAGCGCTAAACCCGGAGGATTATACAGCCCTGGGGGGGGAATGTGGAAGGCATTCAGGCTTAATTCGGGAAATGGAGCACAGATCCAATTCCCTAAATCAAGAGCCCCTCACCAACATCAAGGAACCTTCCTTGAGGTGTAAAACTAGTTGTTTTACAATATAATCAGTATATGTGGTCCTTCCAGACTCAGCACAAAAATGGAGCAAAAAAACAGGCGCTCACCCACGTTCACAAAAAAACGGGAGCTGGGGACTCCACACAAGAAAACGGGGGAGGCCCGGAATCTACTGCTCCCAAGCTCGAAAAACGCTGACTACAGCAGTAACCCAACTGATGATCAGTTTGTCTGAGTGTATTACACAGTGTTTAAATGTTTATAGACAGAAATTAAGAACGAGATTGTGTTTAAGTTTCTTATAGATATACCTGTTATATTAAAAGACATTTATATATGTGTAATATTCACGTGTGATTTACAGTTATACAGTGACATTTATAGTGTATGGTGAATGAAGTGTATAAAGTCGTTATTACGATTAGTCATCTTGGTCAGGCTGACACAGCAAACTCAAGCCATAAACACCAGCCAAATGTACTCTGTACCTTTTTATTTATTTATTTATATATTTATTTATTTATTTGAACATGATACAGAGAAGTAAAAAAGAATACATTTAAATGCAGCATGCCAAAGCCACTTGTATGCTGAGCATTATGGGCAGGCTTAAAATTAACTTAAGATTAACTAAGCAATGAAATATTCAGTGGTACAAAAATTATTGTAAAACAGATAACAATTTAGTACAAATGAGTATTACAAAGACAGGTTATATGGTCATTTAATGTGTTGTTGTGTAATCAGTAGAATGGAGTATTCTGTTAGGTAATGAAGGTAAATAGTAACAGTTTGATTAGGTCACAGGTTGACATTTATGAGATACAATAATGAGATACATATATGAGATACAATTTACGAGATACAATTATTCAGTATTTATTTAGTTGTGGGTGAGTAAGTGATTTTTGAGAAGAGACTTGAATTTATAAACAGACAGTGTTTCTTTTATATTCACAGGTAATGAATTCCAGATTTTAGGGACTTTTATGTGCATTGAGTTTTTGCATATCGTAAGATGGACACGAGGAACATCAAAGAGTGATCTCTGCCTTGTGTTATGGTCATGTGTTCTGTTGAGGTTGGTAAGGAGATGTTTGAGGGGAGGGTTTATATCAGAGTTAAGTGTTCTATGAATGTAGTAGGTGCAGTAATAAGTATGGATGTTTTGTATTGTGAGTAGGTTTAGAGTTTTGAATATTGGTGGAGTGTGCTGTCTGTAGTGGGAATTTGTTATCATTCTGACTGCAGCCTTTTGTTGGGTGATTAGTGGTCTGAGATGGTTTATTGTTGTTTAGCCCATGCACAAATTCCATAGGTGAGATAGGGATAAATAAGTGAGTGATATAGGGACAGGAGGGCTGGCTGCGGAACATAGTACCGTATCTTCGATAGTATGCCTACGGTCTTGGATTTTTTTTTTAAATTTGTTGAATATGTGTTTGAAATTTGAGTCTTATTATCAAGGTGGATTCCTAGGAATTTTCCCTCTGTGAGTTTTGTGATAGGTGATCCATTTATCATTATGTTAAGAGACACATCTGAAGCTCTGTTACCAAACTGAACATAGTAGGTTTTGTCAATGTTTAGAGTAAGTTTGTTGGTCCTCATCCAGGTTGATATTTTCTGTAATTCGGTATTTACAGTATTGGCTAGCGTGACTGGGCTCGGGTGAGAGAAGACGTATGTAGTGTCATCTGCAAATAGTGTGAATTTGAGTAGTTGCGATGCATTTGGTAGGTCATTTATGTATATGAGAAAGAGAAGAGGGCCTAGGACACTTCCCTGTGGGACACCAACTGTAATTGGCTGTGCGGAAGAGTTTGCCCCATTTGTGTACACATATTGGCTTCTGTTGTGAGGTATGACTTTAGGTAGTTGAGAGAGTGCCCTCTTATACCATAGTGAGACAATTTTATGTGGAGCAAGTCGTGGTCAACTGTATCGAAAGCTTTACATAAGTCAATGAAGATCCCCAGTGGTACTTCTTTTTTTTCTATTGCTGTATAAATATGTTCTAGCATGTGGATAATAACATCATTAGTATTTTCATTAGGCCTGAACCCAAATTGACAGGGGTTGAGTATGTTGTGGGAGATGAGGTAGGAATACATATGCTAATGGATTAATTTTTCAAAGATTTTAGAGAGAGGGTGTAAGTTGGATATTGGCCTATAGTTATTCAAGTCTGTGTGGTCTCCTACTTTATGGATAGGAGTGACCCTTGCTATTTTGAGAACTGTAGGAAAGGTAGAGGATTCAATGGATTTGTTAAAGAGTGTTGCAACGATTGATGATAGCACCTGTGACACTTTTTTGTATATAATGGGTTTTAAGGTATTTAAATCTCCTGTCTTGTTTTTTAGTTTGTTGATAATAAGGGAGACTTCAATTGGGTTAGTCGGAGCTAGGAACAGTGTGTTTGGGTAGTTGCCAGTGAGGTAGTCATTGGGTGGGGTATGTGAGCATAGGATTTTATTGGAAAGGTTTTTTCCTATAGTGAAGAAGAAATCATTGAGTCTGTTTGCTGTTTCAGTAGGTGGGAATTGGGGTTCATCTGGTTTTGTTAATTCAATTTTGCTATTTCGTGTTATCTTTTTTGTTCCTAGTATTTCTGATAGGGTTTTCCAGGTCTTTTTTATGTCACCTCGTAAGTTGGATAATCTGGTCTCATAATACAATTTTTTAGCCCTTCTTATTAGGCTGGTTAGAATTGACGAGTAACGTTTTGTTTGGTCTCTGGTTATGTGGCCCATTCTGTACTGTTTTTCGTATAGGTGCTTTGTAATTATGGATTTGAGGATACTGGGTGTTAGCCAGGGACTGTTCAGTCTCTCTGCAGTCATCTGTTTAGTTTTTTTAGGGCAGTGCTTGTTATAGAGGTATTGGGTCTTTTTTGGAAAATTATTAATACATTTGTAAATATCTGTGTAGATTTCTAGCTCAGTGTGCCAGTCAGTGTTTGTCACTGCTGCTCTGAAGTTATTGACAGCTGCCTCATTGTGAAGTCTGAAAGTGACTTTAGTAGTCTCTAGGGGTAATTTGCTAAGGTTTGTTATGAGGAAGGTAGGGTAATGGTCTGTGGTATTATCTGTGATTATGCCTGATCTTAAGGGGGATATGGTGTTGGTCCAGATGTGGTCTAGTAGGGAAACACTAGTCTCTGTAACTCTTGTAGGTTTCGTTACTGTTGGTAGCAGCATGGTTATTGACCCCGAGGTTAAGCTTAGTGGGTCAGTAGTGTCTGATTCGATCATTGCTGACTTAAGCATAACAAAAACTCAGCTGTTTATAGCAGTACAGTGTTTTTTAAACACTCTAAGTGTGGTGCTAGAATTTTCAGTATACAGTTAAAATGGCTTGTTTGAAAACTCAGTTTCAGTCTTTACAGACTAAGATTACACAGTTAGAAAATCTAATTTCAATCTGTATAGGATTAACTCAAGATGCAAACATAGATTTTGATGATCTTGAGGTCAAATTTGAATTACTTACACAACGTCTGAAAATAAATAATTCAGACTATACACATTATGAAATGAGTTTCTTGAATCAGATCCTTCTGAGGATGAAATAAAAATGTTTTAGATACTTTTGGTAATCAACAATTAAGGTGGACAGCAGTACAGGCTGCCTGCCGCAAAACTCTGTCACAGAGACCTACTGTAACTAGTAGTCAAACACCTGTTACATAAACACATGGAATAACAAGTGTCCTACCTTGTCATTACCTATTTTCCAAGGTCATAATTATGAAGAATTCATTAGTGGTTTTCAATCCATAGTAAATTCACGAACTGACATAGATGAGATTGCTAAGTTCAATTATATAAAATGTCTTGTGAAGGGAGAACCCTATGAACTGATTAAGTCATTTCCGGTGTTAAAGGCAATTATCAAATAGCCTTACGTGTCTTAGCAGACAATTACTTTGATGCTGACAAGGCCAGAGTTAGACATGCAGTCTTAATATCAAGCTTGAAGCCACCCAGACATTGTTTTTCAGACTTACAGGCATTTCGAATCACATTAGACAATAGTCTCAGATCTCTAGGTGCTAAATATGACTTAAGACAATGGTTTTGGTTTATCAGTGGTATTGTAAAAGATAAGTTGTCACCACAAATATTGAACGTTTAAAATATTATGTTCAATAAACGCTATTTCACTTGTGAAGAAATTAGCAATGGTATACAAACAATAGTTTCATGCATGCAAGCAACGAGACAAGATGAAAAATCCAACAAATCCAGGGGATAAACAAACCTTCAATCAGTATAAAAAGAGTATCCCTACTACCACAAAACCACAAAATGGGAAATCCCATATAGGCATTTATCAAGCTGTGAATACAACGACAGTAAACAGACTGTCACACATAAACGTACTCCAAAATGTGTACTTTGTATGGAACACATTGGGCACAGTATTGTAGTCAATACACATCAATGGAGCACGTAAAACAACGTGTTCATCAGCTGAAAAGGTGGCATCAAGTGTTTAGGTGAACACAAGGGAGGAAAAATGCTCACTAAAGGGAAATGTTTTAAATGCAAGGGTATGCTCATACAGCATTATGCCCAAATACTTTTTGCTGAACAGCAGAAGACTTCCACAGAATCAGGAAGTCAACAAGCAACAGCTTTTAAATGTGAGAGATAAGTTTAAAGCAACTGCTCTCCCGATAGCTCGAGCTGAGTTATCTAATAAATTACACAAAACCAATGTGCTAACATTATTTGATCAAGGCTCACAAAGGTCCTTCATAAGAAGAACAGTGTTGCAGAAGCTGAATAAACAACCCTATGCCAAAGTACAGTAAGATATAGCTGGTTTTTTCCACAATTCTGGTAAACAGACATATGACCTAGCCAGAATCACTGTTGGTCTAGAAAACAGGAAAAGGACAGTAGAAGCTGTGGTAGTAGATGACTTGCCTAAGTCTGTGCAGATCCAGGGATTAAAAGAAACAGTCACAGCACTAAAAGCAGCTAAGGTCAAGTTAGCCTGTTCTGACATACAGACGGATACTATTAGTCCAATTGATTTAATCATTGGAAGTGATTTTTATCACTGTTTTGTGCAAAATATAGTAAGTAAACATGACGTTCGCTTGCTGAAAGCAGCGGGAGGCCACATGATATGTGGTCCCATTCCCTCTCAAAGTGGGAAAGAAACTGATATTGATTCAGTGGAAAATGTACTAGTTACGAGAATAACCGCTGATCATGTACTCTCATTACTGGAAGAAATTAATGCACCAGTTGATAAGTTGTGGGATTTAGATGCGATAGGTATTGATGTAAATAAACCAAGCCCACAAGAGTCTCAGACTTATTATCAATATTTGGACACTGTCAAATATAAAGATTGACAGTATTGGGTTAGGTTACAATGGAAATTAAATCCACCACATCTGCCTAGCAATTATCACATGGCTTTCGGACAAATGAAAGCACAAATACATGAGCTCAGGAAGAATCCAGAGCTACTGACTGTCTATGATAATATCATATAAGAACAGTTGGACAATAAATTCATTGAGGAAATAGTCGAAGATAAGTTGAAGACAGAAGTTCATTATCTCCCGCACCATGGAGTCGAAAAGATTCTAAAACCACTCCACTACGTGTTGTATATAATTGCAGCGCCGTGCAAAAAAGATGTAGCAAGTCTTAATGATTGTCTGATGACCGGACCCCACTAACTGAGAAGCTTGGAGACGTGCTTATGAAATTTCGCAAAAATCCATATGCCTACACGGCTGATATTTTCAAAGCTTTCTTAAGAGTAGGACTACAGGAAATATATAGAGATTATACTCGATTCTTGTGGCCTGAAAATCCACATGATCCTCAAAGTCCTGTGAAACTTATCGTTTCAAATCAGTATTATTTGGTGCAACTTCCTCTCCATTCTTACTAGAAGCTACTCTAAATACACATTTGAAGAAATCTGAAAGTCCCTTCAAAGAAGTCTTTAAAGAAAGTTTCTATGTGGACAATCTTCAAGGTACTGTGAATAAAGGGAGGTTTTGGAAATCCTTTTTACAGAGAAGCTAACAAGGAGATTAAAGAAGCAAATATGCCTCTAAGGATGTGGAATGCTAATTCAAAGCAATTAAGGGAACTTATCAAAGAAATTTCCCTGAAACTGAAATTCCTGATTGCAACAATATGCTGAAAACACAGGAAGATACTTTGAGTCTCAGAAGGATAAACAATAAATCATGCAGTACACTCACTAAACGTAGTTTACTGTAATATGTATCACAATGTTTTGATCCTCTAGGACTCGTCTCACCAATTACCATAAAAGGTGAAATACTTAAGCAAGATGCATGGAAGCTCAAAATTGGATGGGATGAGAACTTGCCTCTAGAAATAAGTCAAGCATGGGATGAAATATCCAGGGAGTTTAAACAACTTCATCAAATTAAACTTTCCCAGACAAATAGGTCAAGAGGGAAACAAGTACACATTACATGTGTTCTGTGATGCGTCAACCAGAGGTTATGGCGCTGTAGCTTACATGAGTAATGCTGAAGGAAGTACACTAATTACTTCAAAGGCCAGAGTAGCACCTTTGAAGGTCAGAACAGTACTACAATTGGAACTGACAGCACTCTATGTAGGTACAAAATTAGCTGTCTACCTCAACAAAGTACTTGATCATCTCACTATTGAAAAAACCGTGATCAGAATTACTACAGACCAATCACTAAACCACAGTTCCATCACTAAACTACATTACTATCACTAAACTCCAGTACCATCAGTAAACTACACTACTAACACTAAACCACACTAACATCACTGAACTACACTACCTTCACTAAACTACATTACCATCACTATACAACACTACCATCACTTAACTACACTACCATAACTAAAATACACTACCCTAGCTAAAATATATCAAAAACTAAATTATACTTCCCTCAGTAAAATCTGGCCATCTGTAAACTAACTACCTTTCTAACTGTACTACCCTTAGTAGAAAAACTACCCCATAAATGCAATACGACTTTAAAACTACACTACCATCGTGAGGGTACATACCATCACTGAATACAACTACCATCACTAAATACTCACCTTCACTAACTACACCATCCTAAACTACACCCATCATTAACTACACTACAATCACTAATTACACTACCGTCAATAAACTATACTAACATTACTAAACTACATACTATCTCTAAACTATACTACCACTAAGTAAACTACACTACCAAATTTGAAAACTACACTACCGTTGAGAAAAATGCAAATACCTCAGCAAACTACATTACCAAAACAAAACTACACACTGTCAGTAAACTGCACCACCATCACTAAACTATACTACCATCATTAAACTACACTCTCATCACAAAACTGCACTACCTTCACTAAACTATAGCCCCATCACTAAGCTACAGTTTTTAAAAATAACTAAAGTTTATCACTAAGCTACACTACCATCACTAAACTCTACTACCATCACTAAACACACTACTAACACTAAACCACACTAACGTCACTAAACTACACTATCATCACTATACTACACTACCATCACTTAACTACACTACCATCACTACAAAATTTTACCCTTGCTAAACTATACTTTTCATTACCCAAATACACAACCATAAATAATCTATACTACCCCTCAGTAAACTACCTACCACTTTCTAATTGTACTAACCCCTTAGTAAACTAAAAAACCATTAGTAAACACACTACTCATTAAACACGCTACCATCAAAAGTACACTACCATCATAACTACTTACCACCCAACTACACTACATAAAAAACTCACTAACTCAATAAACTAAACTCCATCACTAAAGTCACTCACATCACTATATTACAATGCCATCACTAAACTATAGTACCATCACTAAACTACACTACCATAATAAACTACATTGCCAACACTAAACTACACTACAATCAATAAACTACACTACTATCGGTAAACTACGCTACCAGCACTAAACTAAGCATTAGTAAACTACACTACCATCAGTAAACTACACTACCATCACTAAACTACACTACCATTATAAACTACATTACCAATAATAAACTACACTACGATCAGTGAACTACACTACCATCATTAAACTACACTACCATCACTAAACAACATTACAATTATTAGCTGCATTTCCAACACTAAACTACACTACCATCAGTGAACTACACTACCACCTAAACTACACTCTCAGTAACTACACCACAATCACTAAACTACGCTACAATCAGAAAACTACACTACCATTACTAAACTACACTACCATTCACTAAACATACACTACTGCCACTAAACTACACTACAATCAATAAACTACATTTATGATCACAAACTAACACTGCCATCAGTAAACTACACTACCTTTCACTAAACTACATTGCAATCAGTAAACTACACTACCATCATAAACTACCCCTAAAATAAATAAAACTACACTGCAATAAAAAACTACACTACCATCACTATACTACACTACAATCACTAAACTACACTACCATTAATAAACTAACACTTCCATCACAAAACTACACTACAGTCAAAAACTATATTACCAACTCAAAAACTACACTACTGTCATAAACTATTTTAAACCAACCCACTAAACTACACTACCTCACTAAACTACACAACAGTCAGTAAACTACACTCCCATCTCAAAACTACAATACCATTACTAATCTGCACCACCATCACTAAACTATACTACCATCATTAAACTACACTTTATCAGTAAACTGCACTGCCACCACAAACTACACTACCTTCACTAAACTACAGTCCCATCACTAAGCTATAGCTATTAACTAAACTAAGGGTTTATCTCTAAGCTACACTACCATCACTAAACTCTACTACCATCAGTAAATTTACACTACAAACACTAAACCACACTAAATCACTAAACAACACTATCATCACTATACTACACTACCATCACTTAACTACACTATCATCACTAAAATACACTACCCTTGCTAAACTATACTATCATCAGTAAACTACACTACCATCACTAATCTATATTACCCCTCAGTAAACTACACTATCATCAGTAAACTACTCTACCATTTTCTAATTGTACTACGCCTTAGTAAACTAAACTACCATTAGTAAACTACACTACCATCACTAAAGCACACTACCATCATAAACAACATTACCACCACTAAACTACACTACAATCACTAAACTACACTACAATCAGTAAATTACACTAACATCACTAAACTAGACTACCATCACTAAAGTACACTTACGTCTCTATATTACACTACCATCACTAAACTACACTACCATTACTAAAGCACACTACCATACTAAAGTACACTGCCATCATTATACTACACAAACCATCACTAAAGTACACTGCCTTCACTAAACTACACTACCATCACTAAACTACACTACCATAATAAACTACATTGCCAACACTAAACTACACTACAATCACTAAACTACACTATCATCAGTAAACTATACTACCATCATTAAATTTCACTACATCACTAAACACATTACATTATAACACATTACCAACAATAAATACACTACGATAAGTGAACTACACTCCATCACTATACTAGACTACAATCACTAAACTACACTACTATTAATAAACTACACTTCAATCACTAAACTACACTGTCAAAAACTACATTACCAATGCTAAACTACAGTACCGTCATAAACTACATTACCTACAATAAACTACACTACCATCACTAAACTACACAATAATCAGTAAACTACACTACCATCTCTAAACTACACTACCATCTCTAAACTACACTACCATTACTAATCTCCACTACCATCACTAAACTATACTACCATCATTAAACTACACTCTCATCACTAAACTGCACTACCAGCACTAAACTACACTACCTTCACTAAACTACAGTCCCATCACTAAGCTACAGTTATATAACTAAACTAACGTTTATCACTAAGCTACACTACCATCACTAAACTCTACTTCCATCAGTAAACTACACTACTAACACTAAACCACACTAATGTCACTAAACTACACTATCATCACTGTACTACACTATCATCACGTAACTATACTACCATCACTACCCTTGCTAAACTATACTATCATTAGTAAACCACACCACCATCATTAATCTATACTACCCCTCAGTAAACTACACTACCATCAGAAAACTACTCTACCATTTTCAAATTGTACTCCTCTTAGTAAAAACCCCAAAACTACC
>NC_069495.1:461511-532806 GCF_026875155.1 Cherax quadricarinatus
TAAGGGGAACTGGGGTCCAATTTAAATCAAAAACCCCTACAAACCAAGGCCTCCAAAAAGTGAAAACTAGTTGTTTTTACAATATAATCAGTATATGTGAGTCCTTTCCAGACTCAACACAGAGAATGGGCAGCCAAAAGAAAACAGGCGCTCACCCAGCGTTTCACCCAAAGAAAACGGGAGCTGGGTGACTCACACAACAAGAAAACGGGGGATGGCACCCGAATCTACTGCTCCCAAGCTCGAAAAACCGGGAACTACAGCCAGTAACCCAACGATGATCAGTTTGTCTGAGTGTATATACACAGTTTTTTATAATGTTTATAGACAGAAATTTAAGAGACGAGATTGTGTTTAAGTTCTTATAGATATACCTGTTATATTAAAAGACATTTTATATGTGTAATATTCACGTGTGATTTACAGTTATACAGTAAACATTTATAGTGTATGTTAAAAGAAGTGTAAAAAGTCGTTATTACGAATTAGTCATCTTGGTCAGGCTGACACAGCAAACTCAAGCCATAAACACCAGCCAAATGTACTCTGTACCTTTTTTTATTTTTTTATTTATATATTTATTTATTTATTTGAACATGATACAGAGAAGTAAAAAAAATACATTTAAATGCAGAAATGCCAAAGCCACTGTATGCTGAGAAATTAGGGGCAGGCTTAAAATAACTTAAGATTAACTAAGCAATAAAAATATTCAGTGGTACAAAAATTATTGTAAAACAGAATAACAATTTAGTACAAATGAGAAATTACAAAGACAGGTTATAGGGTCATTTAATGTGTTTGCTGTGTAATCAGTAAAATGGAGTATTGTTAGGTAATGAAGTAAATAAGTAACAGTTTGATTAGGTCACAGGTTGACATTTATGAGATACAATAAGAGATACATATATGGGGATACAATTTACGAGATACAATTATTTAGTATTTATTTAGTTGTGGGGGAGTAAGTGATTTTTGGAGAAGAGACTTGAATTTATAAACAGACAGTGTTTCTTTTATATCACAGGTAATGAATTCCAGATTTTAGGGACTTTTATGTGCATTGAGTTTTTGCATATCGTAAGATGGACACGAGGAACATCAAAGTGTGATCTCGCCTTGTGTTATGGTCATGTGTTCTGTTTTAGGTTGGTAAGGAATGTTTGAGGGAGGGGTTTTTATCAAGTTAAGTGTTCTATGAAGTAGTAGGTGCATAATAAGTATGGATGTTTTTGTATTGTGATAGTTTAGAGTTTTGAATATTGGGGGAGTGTGCTGTCTGTATGGGAATTTTTTTATCATTCTGACTGCAGCTTTTGTTGGGTGATTAGTGGTCTGAGATGGGTTTTATTGTTGTTTAGCCCATCACAAATTCCATAGGTGAATAGGATAAATAAGTGGTTTATATAGGGGCAGGAGGGCTGGCTGCGGAACATAGTACCGTATCTTCGATAGTATGCCTACGGTCTTGGATTTTTTTTAAATTTGTTGAAAATGTGTTTGAAATTTGAGTCTTTTTATCAAGGTGGATTCCTAGGAATTTTTCCCTCTTGATTTTGTGATAGGTGATCCATTTATCATTATGTTAAGAGACACATCTGAAGCTCTGTTACCAAACTGAACATAGTAGGTTTTGTCAATGTTTAGAGTAAGTTTGTTGGTCCTCATCCAGGTTGATATTTTCTGTAATTCGGCATTCACAGTATTGGCTAGCGTGACTGGGCTCGGGTGAGAGAAGACGTATGTAGTGTCATCTGCAAATAGTGTGAATTTGAGTAGTTGCGATGCATTTGGTAGGTCATTTATGTATATGAGAAAGAGAAGAGGGCCTAGGACACTTCCCTGTGGGACACCAACTGTAATTGGCTGTGCGGAAGAGTTTGCCCCATTTGTGTACACATATTGGCTTCTGTTGCTGAGGTATGACTTTAGGTAGTTGAGAGAGTGCCCTCTTATACCATAGTGAGACAATTTTATGTGGAGCAAGTCGTGGTCAACTGTATCGAAATCTTTACGTAAGTCAATGAAGATCCCCAGTGGTACTTCTTTTTTCTCTATTGCTGTATAAATATGTTCTAGCATGTGGATAATAGCATCATTAGTATTTTCATTAGGCCTGAACCCAAATTGACAGGGGTTGAGTATGTTGTGGGAGATGAGGTAGGAATAGATATGCTAATGGATTAATTTTTCAAAGATTTTAGAGAGAGGGTGTAAGTTGGATATTGGCCTATAGTTATTCAAGTCTGTGTGGTCTCCTCCTTTAAAGGATAGGGGGGACCCTTGCTATTTTGAGAACATGTAGGAAAGGTAGAGGATTCAATGGATTTGTTAAAGAGTGTTGCATGATTGATGATAGCACCTGTGACACTTTTTTGTATATAATGGGTTTTTAATGTATTTAAATCTCTGTCTTGTTCTTTTAGTTGTGATAAGTAAGGAGACTTCAATTGTTATCGAGAGCTAGAAACAGGTGTGGTTTGGGTAGTTGCCAGTGAGGTATCATTGGTGGGGTGTATCTAGCATGGTATTTTATTGGAAAGGTTTTTTCCTATAGTGTAGAAAAATCATTGAGTCTGCTGTTTCAATAGGTGGGATTGGGGTCATCTGTTTGTTAATTCAATTTTGGCTAGATCGTGTTATCTTTTTTGTCCTAGTATTTCTGATAGGGTTTTCCAGTCTTTTTTATGTCACCTCGAAAGTTTTGGATAATCGGTCTCATAAATGATAAATTTTTTAAGCCCTTCTTATTAGGCTGTTAGAATTGGACGAGTAACGTTTTGTTTTGTCTCTGTTATTGGCCCAGCGTACTGTTTTTTTCGTATAGGTGCTTGTAATTATGGATTGAGGAATATCTGGGTGTAAGCCATGGACTGTTCAGTCTCTTCTGCAGTCTTCTGTTCATTTTTTTAGGGCAGTGCTTGTTAAGAGTCATTGGTCTTTTTTTTGGAAAATTCTTAATACAATTGTAAATATCTTTTTGAAGATTTCTACTCATGTGCCAGTCAGTGTTTTGTCACTGCTTCTCTGAAGTTATGACAGCTGCCTCTTGGTGAAGTCTGAAAGTGCCTTTAGTAGTCCGTCTAGGGGTAATTTGCTAAGGTTTGTTTTAGGAGGAAGTAGTAATGTAGTGGGTATTATCTGTGATTATGCCGATTCTTAAGGGGATAAGGTGTTGGTCCGATGTTCTAGTAGGAAAACAGTCTCTGTAACCTCTGTAGGTTTTCGTTTTACTGTTGGTAGCAGCATGGTTATTGACCCTGAATTAAGCTTAGTGGTCATATTCTGATCGATCATTCTGACTTAAGCATAACAAAAACTCAGGCGTTTTTAAAGCATACAGTGTTTTTTAAACACTCTAAGTGTGGTGCCTAGAAATTTTCAGTATACAGTTAAAATGGCTTGTTTGTAACCCATTTCAGTCTTACAGACTAAAATTACACAGTTAGAAAATCAAATTTCAATCTGTATAGATTAACTCAAAAACAAACATAGATTTTTGATGATCTTGAGGTCAAATTTGAATTACTTACACAACTCCAGAAAATAAATAATTCAGACTATACACATTTAAAATGAGTTTCTTGAATCAGAGTCCATCTGATATGAAATAAAAATGTTTTAGTATACTTTTAGTAACAACAATTAAGGTGGACAGGAGATACAGCTGCTGCCGCAAAACTCTGTCACAGAGACCTACGTAACTAGTAGGCTAACACCTGTTACATAAACACATGAATAACAAGTGTCCTTCCTTGTCATTAACCTATTTTCCAAGTCAAAATTTAGAAAGAATTCATTGTGGGTTTCAATCCATAGAAAATTCACGAACTGACAAAGATGAAATTGCAAAGTTCAATTATCTTAAATGTCTTGTGAAGGGAGAACCCTTAGAAACTGATTAAGTCATTTCGTGTTAAACGCAATTATCAAATAGCCTACGGGTCTTAGCAGACAATTAACTTTGATGCTGAACAAGGCCAGAGTTAGAACATGCAGTCTTAATTCAGCATAATCCACCCAAACATTTTTATACCGACTTACAGCATTTAGAATCACATTAACATAGTCTCAGATCACTAGTGCTAAAGATGACCTAAGACAATGTGAATTGTTAATCATTGGTACTTGTACAGATAAGTTGTCCCCACAAACTATTGATCGATTAAATATTATTTCAATAAACGCTATTTCACATGTGAGGAAATTAACAATGGTTTCATAAACACTAGTTTCATGCATGCAAGCAACGAGACAAATTGAAAAATTCCACAAAATCCGTGGATAATAAACCTTCAAATCAGTATAAAAAGAGTATAAAACCTACTCCCACTAACCACAGAAATGGGAAATCCCATATAGGCTTTATCAAGCTGTGAATACAAGAAACAGACAGTAAACAAACTGTCACACATAAACTACTCCAAAATGTGTCCTTTGTGATTGAAACCCATTGGCACAGTATTGTAATCATACACACAATGGGAGGCACGTAAACAACGTTTAATCACTGAAAGTGCACAAGTGTTAGTGAACACAAGGGAGGAAAAATGCTTGCTCACTGAAGAAATGTTGTAAATGCAAGGGTAATGCATCATACCGCATATGCCCAAATACTTTTGCTGAACACCGCAGACTTCCACAGAATCCAGAAGTCAACAAGCAACAGCATAAATGTGAGAATTAAGGTTTAAAGCAACTGCACTCGCCCGTACTCAGCTGAGTTATCTAATAATAACACAAAACCAATGTGCTGAAACACTATTGATCAAGGCTCGAACAAAGTCCTTCATAAGAAGAACAGTGTTGCAGAGCTGAATAAAACAACCCTATGCCCAAAGTACAGTAAGAATAGCTGTTTTTTTCCACAATTCTGGTAAACAGACAAATGACCTAGCCAGATCACTGTTGGTCCTAGAAACAGGAAAAGGACAGTAAAGAAGCTGTGTAGTAGATGACTTGCCTAAGTCTGTGCAATCCAGATTTAAAGAAACAGTCACAGGCACTAAAAGCAGCTAGGTCAAGTTTAAGCCAGTTCTGACATACAGACGGATACTATTAGTCCAATGATTTTAATCATTGGAAGTGATATTTATCATCACTGTTGTGCAAAATATAGTAAGTAAACAACGTTCGCTGCTGGAAAGCAGCGGAGGCCACATGATCTTGTCCCATTCCCTCTCAAGTGAAAGAAACGATATTGATTCATTGTAAAATGTACAAGTTACGAAGAATAAACGCTGATCATTACTCTCATTACTGGAAAAATGAATGCCCAGTTATTATTGTGGGATTTAGATGCGATAGGTATTGATTAAATAAACCAAGCCCAACCAGAGTATCAGACGTATTAACACTATAGGACACTGTCAAATATAAAGATTACAGTATTGGGTTTGGTTACAATTGAAATTAAAATCCACCACATCTGCCTAGCAATTATCGATGGCTTTTCGAACAAATGGAAAGGCAAAAATAACATAGCTCCGGAAAATCCCGAGCTACTACGTCTCTGATAAATCATATAAAACATTGTACCATAATTCAATGAGGAAAATAGTCGAAGATAAGTTGAAAGACAGAAGTTCATTATCTCCCGCAACCATGGAGGTCCAAAAAGGATTATGAAACTCACCCAACTACGTGGTTTATATAATTGCAGCGCACTGCAAATAAAGATTAGCAAGTCTAATGACTGTCTGATGACCGACCCTCACTAATGAGAAGCCTTGCGACTTGCTTATGAAATTTCGCAAAAATCCATATCCTACACGCTGATATTTTCAAGCTTTCTTAAGAAGTAGGACACAAAATAATAGAGATTAATACTCCGATTCTCGTGGCCTGAAATCACATGATCCTCAAAGTCCTGTGAAAACATCGTTTCAAATCAGTATTATTTGTGCAGACTTCCTCTCCATTCTTACTAAACTACTCAAAATACACATTTGAAGAAATCTGAAGTCCCTTCAAAGAAATCTTAAAGAAAAGTTTCTATGTGGACATCCCTTCAAGGTACTGTGAATAAAGAAGGAGGATTTGAAAATCCTTAGTACAAGAAGCCTAACAACAAGAGATAAAGAAAGCAAATATGCCTCTAAGGTGTGGAATACTAATTCAACAGCAATTAAGGGAACTTATCAAAGAAATTTCCCTGAAAATGAAATTTCCTGATTGCAACAATATGCAGAAAACACGGAAGATCTTGAGTCTCAGAAAGGATAAACAATAATTCATGCAGTGAACACTAACTAAAACGTAGTTTACCTGTAAGTATGTATCAAAATGTTTTGATCCTCTAGACTCGTCTCACCAATTACCAAAAAAGGTGAAATACTTAACAAGATGCAGGGGAACTCAAAATTGGATGGGAGAAACTTGCCTCTAGAAATGATCAACAGGGGGATAAATTCCAGGGATTTTTAAAAACAACTTCATAAAATTAAACTTCCCAACAAATAGTCAAGAGGGAAACAATACACTTACATGTTTTCTGTGATGCTCAACCCAAAGGGGGTTTAGGGGGCGGGACTTACATGAAATGCAAAGGGAAGTACACTAATTATTTCAAAGGCCGGGGGACACCTTTGAAGGCAAAAACGACTACAACTGGAACGACACACTCTATTAGTACAAAAATTAGCTGTCTACCTCAAAAAAGTACTTACATCTCACAATTGAAAAAACCTGATCAGAATTACTGCAATCAATCACTAAACCACATTTTTCCATCACTAAACTACTTTACTATCACAAAACTCCAGTACCACAAAAACAAACTACTAACACTAAACCACACTAACTCACTGAACAAACCCCTACCTTCACTAAACTACTTTCCCATCACTAACAACACTCCATCATTTAAACACAAAAACTAAAATCCTACCCTCGCTAAAATATATTACAAAAACTAAATTAAACTTCCCCTCATAAAATACACGCCACTTAAACACACTCCCATTTTTAACTGTACACCCCTTATAGACTAAACACCATCATAAATACAATACCATTTTTAAACACACACCATCATGAGCACACTACCATCACGAACACACACCACACTAAACACATCCCTTCACTAAACTACACCAACTCACTAAACTACACGAACATCTTTAAACTAACACAATCACTAAATTACACTCCGTCAATAAACATACAACTTATAAACACACACTACCAAAACATACTACCACAAGAAACTACACTCCCATTAAAACTACACTCCCGGTTGAAAAAAATCGACTACCAAACAGCAAACACTTTACCAATAAAAAACTAACTACTGTCATAAACACACCCCCATCACTAAACTACACTACCATCATTAAACACACAAACCACCAAACACACACCGCATTAACCTACCCTACCATCACAAAACTACACTACCATCACTAAACTACCAACCACACTAAACTACACATAAATCACTAAACACACAATCATCACTAAACACCAACATCACAAAACACACTACCATCACTAAATTCACTACCATCACTAAATTACTTTACCATCACAAACTACACTCCCAACGAAAAAACTACAAACAACACTAAACTACACAATCATCACTAAATTAAAACTACCGCACTAAAAAACACCCCCCAGCACAACTGCCTATCATCACAAAACTACACTACCATCACAAACTACTCATCCTCATAAACTAACTCCATCATAAACTACACTACCCACAAAAACAACACAATCAAAAAATTTGAAATACTTCCTAACCTAACTACCATCACTACACTAAAAACCACCATCACAAAACACAACAATCACCAAAACACACCGTCACTAAACTGCATTACCTCACAAAACTACACTCTGTATTTTTGCTAAACTCATCACAAAACACACTACAAATTTAAAACTATACTGCTCCTCAAAAACTCACTACCACATAAACTTCCTACCATACTAAACAATTTAATATTGTAAGCTACCTACCATCATAAATTTCACCCCCATTTTTAAAACACCTACCATCACTAAACAACATTACCATTAAAACGACATTTCCAACACATATTACACTCCACACTCAACTACACACCACATAAACTACATTACCATCACTAAACACGCTACAATAAAAAAACTACACACCATTACTAAACACCAACCATTCACAAACGTACACTTTTGTCACTAAACTACAAAACAATCAAAAAACTAACCCCAAAACGATCACTAAACTACAGGGCCATCAAAAATTTACTTTACCATCACAAACTACACGCAATCAGTAAATACAATACCATCAGTAAACTACCAAAAAAAAACTACACTACCATCACAAACTACACTACAATCACTAAACACACACCTTTAAAAAACTACACTTCCATCACTAAACTACACTACAGCAAAAACTACATTATCACGCTAAAGACACTAACACAAAAACTACTTTACTAACACTAAACTACACACAATAAAAAAAAAATACACAACAATAAATAAACTACATACCATCTCTAAACACAATACCATTCTATCTGCACCCCCTCACTAAACTCAATCCCTTTACTAATCTCACCACCATCACAAAAACTTACTACCACATAAACTACACCTCACACTAAACTGCACAAAACCTTCACTAAATTAAGTCCCATCACTAAGCACAGTTATATAACTACAAAGTTTATCACTAAACACACTACCATCAAAAAACTCACTCCCATCACTAAACTACACTACAACACTAAACCACACAACTCACAAAACAACACTATCATCACTATATACACTCCATACTTAACACACTACCATCACAACAACATTTAACCCTTCTAAACAACATCTTTAGAAAACAACAAAACCATCACTAATCTTACACCTCTCATAAACTACTCTACCATTTTCTAATTTACACCCCTTAAAAAACTAAACTACCATTAGTAAACAAACATCCATTTTAAACAACCTACCATCAAAAAAGTACCTCACATCACATATTACAATGCATCACTAAACTATATACCATCCTAAACTACACTACCATAAAAACTACTTTTCCAACCAAAAACTACACTACAATCAATAAACACACATATCGGAAAACTACCACCAGCACTAAACTAACAATTAGAAACACACTACCACAAAACTACACTCCCTCACTAAACTACACTACCATTAAAACACTTCCCATAATAAACACACACACATGAACTACCTACCACTTAAACACACTACCATCACTAAACACATTACAATTTTAGCTCTTTTCCAAACCTAAACTACACTACCATCACTAAACTACATACCATCAAACTACACAAAATACAAACTACGCTACAATAAAAACACACTACCAAAACTAAACTCACTACCTTTCACTAAACAACACTACCCACTAAACTACACTACAACAATAAACTACACAAAGATCAAAAAATTTAACCTGCCATCATAAACTACACACCACACTAAACTACTTGCAATCGTAAACACACCCCATCATAACTACACTAAAATAATAAACACACTGCAATAAAAAAACTAAAATACATCACTATACTACACAAAATCACAAAAACTACACTACCTTTAAAAAACTCACTTCCACACAAAACTACACTACGTCAAAAACATTTTCCCAACTCAAACTACACTACGCATAAACTATATTACCAACACAAACTAACTACCATCACTAAACTCACAACAACATAAACTACACTACCACTCAAAACCCCCAAATACCATTACAATCTGCACCACCATCACTAAACTAACTACCACATTAAACACCTCTTATCAGTAAACTCCCCTCCACCCAAATACACTACCTTCACTAAACTACGTCCCATCACTAACATACTAAATAACAAAACTAACTTTTACTCTAAGCACCTCCCATCACTAAACTCTACTACCACAGAAACTACACTAAAAACCTAAACCACACAACATCACTAAACACATTTTCATCACATACTACCTACCACACTTAACCACTTCATCACAAAAAATACACACCCTTGCTAAACAACTATCATTAGTAAACTACACTACCACACTAATTATATTACCCCTCGTAAACTACACTATCATCAGTAAACTACCTACCTTTTTCAAATTTGTACACGCCTTTAAATAAAACTACCATTAGAAAACTACACTCCACACTAAACAAAAACAATCATAAACTACATTTCCACCACTAAAACCTAAATACTAAACTACACACAATCATAATTTACACTAACATCACTAAACAACAAACCACACTAAAGACACTTATCTCAAAATTACACTACCAAACACAAACTACCTACCATTACTAAACACACTACCACTACAAAGTACACTGCCATCTTTTATACTACACTACCATCACTAAAGTACACGCCTTCACAAACACACTACCAAACACAAACTACACTACCATAATAAACTACATTGCCAACACTAAACTACACACAATCACTAAACTACATTACCATTAAAAACCCTAATTACCAAAAATAAACTACACTACGATAAGTGAACTCCCACCATCACTAACTACCACAACACAAACACACTACATTAAAAAAAACACATTTCAATCATAACTACACACTGTCAAAAACTACATTACCAAGCAAACACAGTACCGAAAAAAACTACTTTCCTCAATAAACTAACTACCACAAAAAACACACAATAATCAAAAACACACTACCACTCTAAACTACACTACCATCTCTAAACTCCCCTACCATTACTAATCTCCACTACCATCACAAAACTATACTACCATAAATAAACTACACTCTCATCACTAAACTGCACTACCACAAAACACACTCCCTTCACAAAACTACAGCCCACACTAAGCTACATTTAAAAATAACAAAAACAAACTTTTAAACACTAACTACACACCACACAAAACTTACTTCCATCAAAACACACTACAACACTAAACCACACAATGTCACTAAACTACACTACATCACTGTACAAACACTACATCACGTAACTATACTACCATCATACCCTTGCTAAACTATACTACATTATAAACCACACCACATCATTAATCTATACTACCCCCAGTAAACTACACACCATCAAAAACTACCTACCATTTTCTAATTGTCTACCTCTTAGTAAACTAAACTACCATTAGTAAACTACACTACCATCTTTAAAGCACCACGATCACTAAAGTACACTACCATCTGTTATGCAAAATGGGGGATAACTGGGGGGGCTTGAGCCGGTTAAGGGCAAAGGTAAAAGTTACACACATCTCAAGCCCAAACCGGCCACCCAGGGCATCCCAGCAAAACAGAAAGCCTAAACCAAGGGGTTTACTTCATGGGTTGGGTTTAACAGAGAGTTAGGGAAAAATTCCAATTAGGAAAATATATCAATTAATCACCCTAACATTACATAAAAGAAAAAACCTTTAAACTAAACGCCCAAAGAGGACACACCACAGCTGCTGGGGTTTTAGCCACCAAAAACACAGGCTTCGTCACGCAAGCCTCATTTCAACAAACCTCATTTCTTTTTTCCTCAAACATCCCACTCCCCGACCCGTCAGAGCCTGGGGGAAAATCAGGTAAGCCATATGAAAGCCTATGGCTTGAGTTGGATAAACAAAATGAGTGTACAACTACAAAATTTCTTAAATACCAGCATCTCCGACGCCAGCCTCACCACCCGCTAACGTCACGTGACCCCCCCCCCCCCCCAAAACCACCTTCCTGCGTACCCAAAAACCTTGGGAAAAAAAATCATTAACAAATTTCTTTAAATTAAGTTAGAGTACTTTTCAAACCCCCAAAAGCACATTATCAAAATAAAATTATTCCTTACAACTGTAATTATTCAATTATTAGGCAACCCTTTTCCACTAATGCATTACGATTCATCAAACCCTGGGAAACTCATCATAAAAAAAAAACATTACAAAACTAAACTACACTACAACACTAAACTACACTAAAATCAGTAAAACCCCAAAAATCACTAAACTAAACTACCCTCACTAAGTACCTTACATACTAATTACACAAAACCTTACACCATAATTAAAGCACACTACCCCTCACAAAAATACACTGCCAACACTATACTACACTACGATCACTAAAGCACACTCCATCACTAAACTAAGTACCATCACTAAACTACACTACCATCAATAACTACACACCATAATAAAATACTTGCCAACACTAAACTACACTAAAAACACTAAAATACACTACCATCGGAAAAAACACAACCGTCACTAAACACAAAACTACCACTAAAAAACAAACCACAAAAAACTACACTAACATCACTAACTTTTACTACCATCTCTAAAGTTCACTACCATCACTACCTACACTACCATCATAAACACTCAACCTCACGAAACTATACCACAATTAGTAAACTACTTTACCTCATAACAACTACCCCCAGAAAAATCTTATCATAAACTACACTACCATTACAAACTGCACTACCATCATAAACACATTACCAACACTAAACACACTACTACCGTAAATTATACTACATCACTAAACTACCTACCAACCTTTAAAATAACAACCACAGTAAAAAGCACTACCATCTTAAACTACTCAACCCTCACAAAATACAAATACCAACTAAACTTTCATCACACTAAACTACAGTACCCTCATTAAACTAAAAAGACCTTCACTAAACACACCACTATCATAAACTACCTACCATCTTTTAAAACCACACTCCCCCCACTAAACACACTACCATAAATAAACTACCCTTCAAACATAAACTACGCTATCAATAAAAATACACTACCAAGAAAACTACACACCCTCACAAAATACACTACCATACTAAACTACACACCACACAAGCACAAATCCCCTCCTAAACTACACTATCATCACAAACCACTACCCACTAAAATACACAAACCCCACTGAACTCACTTTCATCACTAAACTACACACCATCACAAACACACTCCCATCACTAAACTACCTTTCCCCATAATACACCCCATCACTAAACCAAATACCACATAAAAAACACACCTCACTAAACTACACTACCATCACTAAACTACACTACCTCACAAACTACCTCCCCTCTCTAAAATACACTACCATCACTAACACACTACCAACACTAAAAATCACAACCCTCACTGAACTACACTTCCATCACTAAA
The DNA here is from genome assembly GCF_026875155.1 of Cherax quadricarinatus. Lineage (NCBI taxonomy): Eukaryota > Metazoa > Arthropoda > Malacostraca > Decapoda > Parastacidae > Cherax > Cherax quadricarinatus. The sequence goes on from NC_069495.1 coordinate 474,692, forward strand.
ATACACTACCCTCACTAAACTACACTCCCATCACTAAACTACCTACGATCACGAACCACCCCACACTAAACTACACTACCACAAAACAACACTACCATCCTAAAAACACACCCTCACTAAACTACCTACCATCCTAAAAACACTACCAAACAGAAACAACACTACCATCACAAAAAATACATACCATCACAAACTACACTACCATCACTAAACTACACTACCATCACAAAATACACTACCATCCTAAACTACCACCACATAAACAAAACTACCATCACTAAACAATTACCATCACTAAACTACACACCACAGTAACTACACTACCAATCAAACTACACTACCATAGTAAACTACACTACCATACTAAACACACTACCATACTAAACACTCTACCATCAAAACTACACTACCCTCTAAACTACACTACATCCACTAAAATAACTACCATCACAAAAATACACAACCATCACGAACTACACTTCATACTAAACTACACACCCCATAAACTACACCCCCATCACTAAAATACACACCATCACTGAACAACTACACTAAACACACTACCATCAGTAAACAACACTACCATCACTAAAAAACACTACCACACAAAAATACCTACCATCACTAAAACTACACTACCTCATAAACAAAAACACCATCACAAATACACTACCCCACTAAACTACACTACCATCACTAAAACACTACCATCAAATAAACTACACTACCATCACAAACTACACTACCATCACAAACAAATCACCACACTAAACTACACAACCACATAAACTACACACCCAATACTAAACAACTACCATAAAACTACACACCATCACTAAACACACTACCATCACTAAACAAAACCAACCATCACAAACACACTACCATCATAAAACTACACTACCAATACTAAACTACAAATACCATCACAAACTACACTACCCCAAAAAAACCTCTACCTCACTAAACTACCTACCATCAGTAAACTACACTACCAATACTAAACAACACTTCATCATAAACACACTACCACATAAACTACACTACCATCACTAACTACCACCACACTAAAATACACTCCCCCCACTAAACTCACACTACCACACTAAACAACTCACCATCCAAAAATACACTACCATCACTAAACTAAAACCCCCCATCATAAACACACACCTTCAGTAAGCTACACTACCAACCTAAACTACACTACCATCACAAACCAAAAACTACATCACTAAACTACACAAACCCAAACTAAACTACACTACCATCTAAACACACTACCTTCAGTAAGCACACTACCAACACTAAACACACTACCCTCAGTAAATACACTACCCAAAACTAAACTACACTACCAACCCAAACTACACACCATCAGTAAACTACACTGCCTTTAGTAAGCTCACTACCACACTAACACACTACCATTTAAAAAACCAAAAATTTTAAACCCATCACGCAACATTTAGTTAACAAACATTTCAGTACACGTGTGTCACTACCAATATACCACCTCGCTGCGATACACCATCACACTATACACACTTCTATCGGTATGATCACTAAACTATCATTGCTACATAGCGGGCCCCTTTTAAACAGGGGGACACTCAACCTGGAATGGCAAGAACTTTCATGGGACACTATGTACGATAAGGGTCCTAAATTTCTTGAAGGTTAAAATCCCTTTATCTGTATTTCCTCGAGCACATGCGAAGAGATACGAATAATAACACTTGGAAAGGCCTGGGGGGACTGGACCAAAACCTTTCCTCGAAAATCATCCAAAAAGAAACAAAAACCACAGAATGCAAATTTCCAAATGAAAAGCAGGGGCGCCAGAGACTGAGAAAACAAAACAGTAATGCCCGGGCCCCAAAATTTTTCAACACCTCTCAGCATACTAAGGGGGAAAACCAAAGACCCTGGCTGTTTTAAAAGGCATTGGACAGGCCTCTAAATCAGAACCAAAGCCCTGCCCTGTGTTTCTTAGAATTTTTATATGCAGTCAGCAGCAACACCGGGATGACGACCCTGTTTCACCCTGAGCCCTGGTCTAAGACCCACCAAGGGATTGACTACCAAAACCCCTGCAGGAAAAACTAAGTCCCCACTATTAGTACACACACATGCTTCTTTTGGCAATACACACCACTTCTAACACCCCATAATTCTACACACCTGTCAGACACGCACCATACATTACTACACCACTTTTCAGTCACAGCCCATAATTACTCCCCCACTTCAGTCACAGACCTACATTATACACCACTTCATTAACAGCACCATACAATACACCACTGTCATAACAACCCATACACAATACCCCATGTCATACAAGCACCTACATTACTACACCCAACTGTCAGTACACAGCCCATACATACTCCCACTTCAGAACAGCACCTACATTACTAAAACCACGTCAGTACACAACCCCAAACTTACTAACCACTGTCAGTACACAGCACCATACTTACTAAAACCACTGTCAGTACAAAACCCCAACATTACTAAACCACTGCATACACACACCATAATCCTACACCACTGTCAGACACAGACATACATTACTACCCACTTCAGTACACACCCCATACTTTACTACACCACGTCATTTCACAACACCATACATTACTACACCACTGTCAGTAACAGCCCATACATTACTAAAAACCCACTGCAGTCACAGCACCATAAAATTACACACCACTGTCAGTAACACCCTACATTACTACACCACTGTCAAAAACGCACCAAACATTACTACACCCGTCATACACAACCCCATACATACTACACCCGTAAAATTTCACAGCCCCAAACATTCACACCACTGATACACAGCCCCATACTTTACACACCACTGTCAGAACCCGCACCTTACATTACACACCACTGTCATACACAGCACCATACATTACTACCCATGCATAACAGCCCAACTTACCACCACTGCGTCACAGCATTCCATCTTATACCCCACTGTCAGAACACACCTACATTACTAACCCACTGTCAGTACACAACCATACATTACACCCACTGTCATCACGCCCCATAATTACTACACCACTGTAGTACACAGCACCATACTTTATACACCACTGTCAGTACACGCACCTAATTACTACACCACTGCATACACAGCACCAAATTACTACACCACTGTCAGTACACAAAACCCCATAATTTACAACACCCTGTCATACACGCACCATACATTACTACACCACTGTCATACACAGCCCATACTTACTACACCACTTCAAACACAGCCCCCATACATTTACTACAACCCACTGTCAGTACAAACCCCATACATTACTACCCACTGATAACAGCCCCAAAACATTTACTAACCCCACTGCAGTACAAAAGCCCCATCTTATACACCACTGTAGTACACGGGGCACCATACATTACACACCACGTCTCCCGCACCATACATTAACACCACTGTCATACACAACACCATAACATTACTACACCACTGTCATACACAGCCCATCTACTACACCACGTCAGTAACAGACCATACATTAAACAATGTCGTCACAGCACCTACTATACACCCTGTCAGTAACAGCACCAACTTACACCCCACTGTCAGTACACACACCATACTTACTAACCCTGCAGTACACAGCACCTTTCTTACAAACACCACGTCAGTACACACACCAAAAAAACTACCCCCCTTCAGTAAAACAACACCATACATTTAAACCACTGTCATCCACACATACATTACTACCCACTGTCAGTACACAACCAACATTACTACACCATGTCAGTCACACACCATACATTACTACCCCCACGTCAAACACCACATAATTACTACCCCCCTGTCAGTACACAGCCCCATACTTAAACCCACTGTCAGTACACAGCACCATACTATACACACCACTGTCAGTAAAAAGGCACCATACATTACTACACCACTGCAGTCACAACACCAAAACATTACACACCACTGTCGGGTACACAGCACCATACATTACTACACCACGTCAGTACACAGCACATACATTACAACCGTATACAAACGCCCATATTTTACTACCCACTGTCAGTACCAGCACCTACATAACTACACCACGGGTCGTACACGCACCATCTTACTACCCCACGTCATAACAGCACCATACAACTACACCATGTCAGACACGCCCATACTTACTAACCACTGTAGACACACCCCATACACTACTCACCACTGCATACACAGACCATAATACTCCCCACTGTCAGTACACAGCACCATACATTACTACACCCGGGGTTCAGTACAAGACCATAAAATACTACACCACGCAGTAAACCAGACCATACATTACTACACCACTGTCAGTAAAACACCATACATTACTTTTTTTTTTTTTTTTATTTTTTATTTAAAAAACCAGTATACATGTAGTTTACATAATTGACTAAAAACAGTATAGATGTGTATATAAAAAATTGATTTTAAAACAAAAACCGTGAAAACTTTTTGTAAGACAACAATAATATAACCAAACAGAACTATCGGAAACCACCTTAAACACCAAAAAAATATATAACCAAACTGACAGTCTTATTAAAGGGGGTGTAGGAAATTTAATATACAAAAGAATGTCAATAAACTAACATTGGATTCAATGGTGTTTTGGGGGACTATAAAATTTAGTACAAAAACAAATCATAAGAAACAATACATTACACACTCACTATATTTTGGTTATTTTAAATAACAAAAGAAAACTACTTATTGAAATTAAAACCGGGTGTTCTTTTTTTTTTGGGTTTTGATGTATTGAAAAAAAATAAAAATAATAAAAATCCTTTAAAAATTAACATAAGACTTTACAATTTTTTTTTTTGTATATTTTTATTAAAAAATAGAAAAAATATAGTAAGTAAAAAAAAGAGGTCTGACTTGCTACCCTTTCCCGCTATAAGATGCCATCCCCCGAGCCCCCCGGGGGCGGGGTAAGGCAGACCAGAGGCCTAGCTTCTCCCTACGACCCCAGTGAGGGCGGGAATGGGGCTACCGGGGGACACGGGCCCAAAGATGAGGAGGAAATTGCCTCCTCCCATGGGAGATTTAAAGCTCGAACACTCCCTAAAGGGGGAGCAAGGGCCGGGTCACCCACTACTTGGAAAAAAAACCCGGGACCGGAGAATACGGGCGAAAAAAAAAAAAAAAAAAAAAAAAATAAGTAAAAGTAAAAAAAAAACCATACTAGATATTACAAAACCATATACATAACCCACACCATAACATAACCCCCGACCATATACAAAACCCCCGCCCCATATAAAAACCCCGACCAATCATAACCCACGACAATACAAAAACCCACGACCATTACAAAACCCCCAACCAACAAACCCACGACCATTACAAAACCCAAACGACCTATACATAACCCACCCATTTTTAAAAAACCCACACCATAACATAACCCACGACCATATACAAACCCAAAAACCAATCAAAACCCAAAAACCATATACATAAACCCAAACCATTAATAACCCTAAAAACCATATACATAACCCACGCCCCATATACAAACCCACGACCATATCAAACCCCACGACCATATAATAACCCAAACCCATATACATAACCCACAACCATAACATAACCCACGACCATAACATAACCCACGACCAATAATAACCCACAACCAATACAAAACCCCACAACCATTACAAACCCACAACATAACTAACCACGCCCATATACAAAACCCACGACTTACATAACCCAAAACCCCATATACATAACCCACGCCCATTTTTACAAACCCACAACCATATACTTTCCCACCCCCCAATACATAACCCACAACCTTTTACATAACCCCCGCCCAATACAAAAACCCACAACCATATACAAAACCCCACGACCATTACATAACCCACCCCATAAATAACCCACGACCATTACAAAAACCCACGACCAATACAAAACCCCACACCATATACATAACCCACACCATATAAAACCCACGACCCCATATACATAACCCACAAACCAATAAAAACCCCACAACCATTACAAAACCCCACGCCCATAACATAACCCACAACCATATACAAAACCCACCCAATACAAAACCCCAAAACCCAATACAAACCCCCAAAACCATATACATAACCCACGACCAATACAAAACCCCACAACCATAAAAAACCCCACAACCATATACATAACCCACAACCATATACATAACCCACAACCATAACATAACCCACAACCATATAAAAACCCCACACCATATACATAACCTAAACCCCCCTTTCAAACTCATTATTCCCCAGTGCCGACACAGCGACACTTTTTACCCCCCCCCGTATGTACCCCCATTCAAATAACATACAAAATTTCCCCTAATGAATGGTCTTGTAACAATTTTACAAAAAAACCCAACCAACCAACTTCCAAACAAAAACAGTCGGGGTCATTATAAACATGTAGGAACGAGTCCTTCAATATATATGTATACAAATTTTCCATGCTAACCACATCGTGTATGTGCACTTTTTATAAGAACAAACTGAATCATAATAGAAAATAAATCGCTAAATACTTGTTGCAAATAAACTAAAAAAATTACTTCAATGATGAAAATACCTAAGAATTGGGTTCCACAAACACCCACACATAACCCAAAATTAATGTTTCCGATTAAAATTCAATATATAATAGGATTCCATACAAAAAAAAGGGGATTATAAACCCCAAACAAATACTTATATATTTTCGTACTAGTGCATAAAGTACCTTCAATACATAAAAAAGAGAAAGGGGTTTACAAGGGTAAAACATCATCAGATTGAAAAATTAATAAAACATAACCTCACAATATTAAATAAATATAACGCCCCAGAAGAGACCCAACCCCTTGCCCTCACCCCCTACCCAAACGGAGTGACTTTTAAAAGTAAGTCCACATATCCCTCCGGGAAACTAATTTCCCCCCTTCCCCCCTATAATGTTTTTTCCAAAATGCTGTCCTATAAAAAAATCGCCGCCAAAGTTTATCCTAATGTTTCCCCCCACCTCCCCCTCCCCCAAGAAAGTACAAAATCATATTAGTATCGATAGCCCCCCCCACCTCTTTGGGGCCCTCCCAATTAACATTAAAGCCCTAAGGGTGATATCTGCCCCCCCCAAAAAAAAAAAACCCTCTCAACCCCAATCTTTCCACCCCCCAATCAGAAAAAAAATAACTACATAAAAGCAGTTTAACTTCCCCCCAAAAAAGGCATGCCCCCCCTCTCACAAAACCATTGTTTTTAGCACCTCTTTCGATGCTACGTCCCCCCTAAAAAATCTAATACAAAAATTTCCCCCGCTCCTTTCCGGGATTTAATTTTCTAAATTCCACCCATATCACCTCCAACATATGTGGGATACATTCCAGCATTAATTCCTGACGACGACCCCACCCAACCGTTTTACCCCGAGTTTTTTAAAAATTGCATACCTTTAACATAAACCGCAAATATTTTCACACTCCACTAAGTCCCTGCCCCCCCACCATTTGCAGATATCCCCCATCACCTCCCCCACCCGAAACCCCTTTCCCTGCTGCCCGAATTATCTCGCTTTCACATTAGGCCTTCACCCCGACCCTAAAGCAATCAATCCCAGTCCCCCCTCCTTACCCATTATTACTACATTTTGCCCAAAACCCCGCCCCTCCCCCTACCCCCACAAAATACCCTTTAAATCTTCTTTGCTTTTTCCAAAAAATTTTGACTTCGATGGGTAAAATTTTTCCCCCACTCCCCCAAAACCCTTAATAAAAACACGTATTTTAACCCACAACCCCGATGCAAGGTTAAACCCCGGCCCTTTGGACTCGACCTACTCAAGCACTGTCCATTCCATTTTCTGAATTAACCCTCCTGTCTCCTGTGCATCTGCCAAAAACAAAACCCCCCAAATCTTTAGCCTACTACAGTTATCCAACCCCAAAAACCCTCCCCAAGGTCCCCCTCCCAAACCCCAAACGCCTACCTCCACAACCGTGATTTCTGCTTATTAACTCCATCCCATAGCATTCCCAAAAAACCAATTACCCCCCCACTTTTAAATCTTCTATTCATTAATAAAAAGTTGTATCATCTACATAACCAACAATTTCCCACAATATCCTCCCTCTCCCCCATCCTTCCCACCACCTAAACCCAAAAATAGAAAGGATCTGAAAACATGCAAAGAGTTTTGGGGGAGTGGACCCCCTGCCTTTAAAAACCCTCCCATGCTTTAAAAACTACCCAACCTCCCATTTACCTGTACTCTCATTGATGCATTCTCATACAAAGTCCTACCCTCCAACCCCCCTCCCCCCAAAACCCCTTCTCCCCCATTTCCTCAAATCAAAAATTCCCCATCCACATAATCATAAGCTTTCTCCCAATCCAACCTGAATACCCCCCTTATTATACCCTAAGAAATCCCGAAACGCCTAACCACCCCCCTACCCTCCCCGGGATACCAAAATGCCCCCCTGTACACCGCTCCCCCGACCTTTTCAGTCTATACCCAAATTTTGCAAAAAACCTTTTTAAACCGCACACTAAAGATTTCACAGTAAGGGATCAACTCTCTAAACCCCCCCCTTTCTTTGGCACCAAAACTTTTCACCCGTATTTTCGATGTGCCCCAAATTCCCCCTAGTTTAAAATATGGTCCAAAACCTAACATACACTGCCTAATACACCCCCAAGTCTCTATAAAAATCATTTGTATACCGTCTATCCCCGGTTTTCCCCCTACCATCCCAAAACTGCCCCTTTTACCTCAACCTCATTTACCAACCTCCCAACCCCCCCCCTTCCGCTCACTTTTAAAAAGCTATGGAAACCCCCCTTCAAAAATACCCCCCAGGAACCCCCCTCCCTCCCAACTCCATTTTCCCTAAAACCAATATCTGCATAAGACTCATTTACTTTCCCTATTGGAGGGGCCGACCCACTGATACCCTCCCCCCCCAGGGCTTTTCTCCAAATTTTAGAATGGGGGTTACACTTGTCGTCCCCAAATTTACGTAAAAATACCAGACGGGTTATCACCCCAAAAAAAATTTTAAACCCCCCCTAACCCAAAATTTCATCAAACTATCATTGTGTAATTCTGATTTTACCAGCAGACTGTCCCTTTCATCCCTCCACCCCCCCCCCAACATAAAATTTGCAATTGTCCCCCCAGATAATTTTTCACCCAAAACGCCACCTCGCCTCTTTTTCGCCCCTACTTAAAAAATTCCTATTCAGGTTTTTGGCCGCATTTTCCCCCCATCTAACAAACTATCTCCTGTCCCCAAACCCCCCAAAAAAACAACCCCCATCCGAAAAAAGTCCCTCCCCCTCCTTTAAGAAGCCTTTTCATTTTAATTTCCATTTCCCAGAATAAATACCAAACCCCCCATCCCACTCAAATTGTATTAAAAGCCCTGGATCAGAAAAAACCCCCGCAAGGGTTTTTCACCCTCACAACGCTATTCCCTGCTTAAAAAAGATCGTCCAATGCGTTCATATCCCCATGGACGAACGTTGCTCCACAGGGATCCCCCCCCCCCCCACCATATTCAACCCAGTATCTGAAAAAATCCCCAAACATCAAACACAACCCCCCCTCTCGGTTCGACATCATCCCCAATCAACAATTCCAAAACACCCCCAATTACTGTTATGCAGGGAAACCCAAGTGTTACATCAGTACCCCCGCCCAAAAATTTCTTTACCCCGATTTCTATTGCGGCATTTTAAAATCCTACGAAACTTTCTCGACTCTTTACCCCCAAAACCATCCACCCTCACGACCCCCCACCCCCCCCCTTCCCAGCCGATGACAGCAAGGGGGGGTCCCTTTATCGCCACCTACCCCCCTTTCAATTGCAAAAACCCCTGTAACATACATCCATATCCTTTAACCTCAACACACAACCAGCCCTATGATTATGTTTGCAAAAACAAATGTTTCATCAAACCGCCCTAAAAAACCACTCCAAACCAAAAATTTTTTAACCTCAGTTTAGTCCATTAACATTAAGCGGGGCACTTTTGAAAATTTAGAAGGGGGCTTTCCCCATCCGCTGGGGTTTACTCGCTGCACTTTTCCATTACGTTTCCTTTACCACCGATTTTTCCTGTTCGTCGCCTCCCCCCCCCTCTCCCACTGTGCAACTCAGGGGCCCCCCTTTCCATTATGTGGGACGGCTCCCCAACAGCGCCCATGACTTTTCCCGGCCTCTGCCCCCGGGAATAAACCCTTATCTTTGATGCCACAGTTCTTTTTTTAAACTTCCATTACACACATCTCACCCCCAAACAACCCCCCTGGGGGGCCTCCACGCCCCACTGCTCCAGCCTTTTTTACTCAAATTTTCTTCCCCAATTTTTTTGTCCCTCCAGCTTAACTTCACATAAACTGAGGACACCTTTTGCACCGGGGTCCTCCCACCCCAAAAAAAATCCGATACATCGCCAGTAAACCCTCCTGATGAAGCTTCCGGGCAAAACTCCCAGATAACCCCCTTTGACCCCCCGACCCCTTTGGGGAGGACCACTCTCCCCACTGCCACCCCCCGGGCAACCTCCTGCTCAAAATCAGACCTCCGGCCTCCCGAGGCAACAGAGCCAGCACCAAATCACAAAACTGTTGAATCACAATCGGCGTTTCCAAATTCGAGGACCCGCCCCCTAGGGACCTCCCCATGTGCCATAAAACCACAGACGACATTTTTTTTTCTCTGACCCCCATATACACTAAAATGTGTTCACAACCCCTCGTTAAATAGGGTGGTATAGGCCTTTTAAAAAACATTTAAGGGGTTAAAAACCTTCCCGGATTCCTTCATACGGCCACCCCCCCCTACCCCCGGTTGCAGAAGCAGCCCATAATGCGAAAAAACTCTTAGGCCCCAAACCCCTGGCCCCGAAGGGTAAACCCCCCTCCTTCCAAAAACCCCCTGTGAATTTCTTAGAAACATCAGTAAAAACAACATCCATCGCTGAATTCACACTCATGCGTTGTTCCTGGTACTGCTCGACAATTCTTGTGTAGAAGCCGGCTCTTAGAAATTTCACGAAGATTCTTGTCAAACCATTAAGAGCGACGCCATATAATTCCTCGTTGGGGATGCCATATGTGTCCCTGATGATGTTAGGGAGAAGTACGTTCATCGTATCTCCACTTAACGTACCACGAACCAGCTCTATGCAGATAGTATTTACTCTTCGTACTGTATGTTCAGCCATTTTGATATCCCAAAATGAGCAGCGCACGTCCTCACTACTCAATGGTTGTTGATGTACTGTGGGAGCTCGCCTGAAAACAGCAGAGGGGTGCCGAGCACAACCGCACTCCACCGTGGTCAGGCAGCGAATCAATCATTACAATTATTAGCTGCATTTCCAACACTAAACTACACTACCATCAGTGAACTACAGTACCATCACTAAACTACACTACCATCAGTAAACTACACTACAATCACTAAACTACACTACAATCAGAAAACTACACTACCATTACTAAACTACACTACCATTCACTAAACATACACTACTGCCACTAAACTACACTACAATCAATAAACTACACTATGATCACTAAACTACACTGCCATCAGTAAACTACACTACCATCACTAAACTACATTGCAATCAGTAAACTACACTACCATCAGTAAACTACACTAAAATAAATAAACTACACTGCAATAAAAAAACTACACTACCATCACTATACTACACTACAATCACTAAACTACACTACCATTAATAAACTACACTTCCATCACTAAACTACAGTACACTCAAAAACTATATTACCAACTCTAAACTACACTACTGTCATAAACTATATTACCAACACTAAACTACACTACCATCACTAAACTACACAACAATCAGTAAACTACACAACCATCTCTAAACTACAATACCATTACTAATCTGCACCACCATCACTAAACTATACTACCATCATTAAACTACACTCTTATCAGTAAACTGCACTGCCACCACTAAACTACACTACCTTCACTAAACTACAGTCCCATCACTAAGCTATAGCTATATAACTAAACTAACGTTTATCTCTAAGTTACACTACCATCACTAAACTCTACTACCATCAGTAAACTACACTACTAACACTAAACCACACTAACGTCACTAAACTACACGATCATCACTATACTACACTACCATCACTTAACTACACTATCATCACTAAAATACACTACCCTTGCTAAACTATACTATCATCAGTAAACTACTCTACCATTTTCTAATTGTACTACGCCTTAGTAAACTAAACTACCATTAGTAAACTACACTACCATCACTAAAGCACACTACCATCATAAACTACATTATCACCACTAAACTACACTACAATCACTAAACTACACTACAATCAGTAAATTACACTAACATCACTAAACTAGACTACCATCACTAAAGTACACTTATGTCTCTATATTACACTGCCATCATTATACTACACTACCATCACTAAAGTACACTGCCTTCACTAAACTACACTACCATCACTAAACTACACTACCATAATAAACTACATTGCCAACACTAAACTACACTACAATCACTAAACTACACTATCATCAGTAAACTACACTACCATCATTAAACTACACTACAATCACTAAACTACATTACCATTATAAACTACATTACCAACAATAAACTACACTACGATAAGTGAACTACACTACCATCATTAATTGTCCATACGCCATCCGGTAATTAGTTGGTAGGTCTGGATGGTTCAGCTTCCACGGAAGTCTCACCCAGTATTGTCCAGATTCAAATTTAACATCCTTCTGGTATTGTTCTTTAGTAAAGGAATCATCTGGACTTTCTTCATTTACATTGATCCCTATGCTGTCCAATTTCCATAATTTATACACAGGTTCAACTTCATCCTCTATTGAAGTATATTTATACTGGGGTGATACTTCATGAGTAAGACACACCGTAACTGTATTTATGGCTTCCTCCAGTCATTCATTATCAGTACGAGGAAGCCTGCCATACATCACGTGACCTCCTGCGGTCCTTAGAAGGGTGACTCCGCATTTCTTTGTCATACCCTTTACAAAGGTGGCATAATGGTCACTACCTATCAAAATATCTATTGGCCCCACAGAATCATTATTTATACCAGAAGGTGCCAAATTTACCTTACTTGAAAGCCTTTCAGCAGCGCTACCAAGCCCTATTGTAGATATTTTCTCTGGGAGCCTATCCACAATTACGGCATTAATACGTTTTCTCTCATTGCCCAGCCTGACAGTTACATAAACAGTGTCGTATGACTGGGCCTTCTTATTCGAGAGAAAGCCAGATAACTTGAGTATAGCGGGATCTCCCATTTGTACCTTCATCCCATTAAGGCAATTACGTTTTATGAAGGTACGTTGTGATCCCTGATCCAGTAATGCTGTTACAGTTTTGGATTTACGCCGTTTATCATTAATCACCACATCCAACACAGGTAAAGCTACCTCAGCTAGGCCATCATTACCGACATTAGCTGCAATCTTTACGTTGGCTACTGTTGTGTCCGGGTTATTATCACTATCAGTACTATTGTTACCATCATTACGATTGGATCCGCCCTTACACATAGCTATGTGGTGTCTTCCCTTGTTACACTGATAACAATAGTGCAAGTTAGCAAGGCAATCCCTTACATTATGATTTCCTAGACACCTGATACATCTAGCAAGCTCTTCCAATCTTTCCACTTTAACATCCCATGAATTATAGGTATTACAGTTCTTAGAGAAATGAGTACCGTTGCAGAAGATACAATCTCTCCTTTCTTTGCCTGACCTCTTATCAACTGGGCTACCCTTATTGTGGTACTTCCTCCTCTTGCTTTGATGTGGAGAACCACTATTACTGGACCCTGTCACTTGATATGTGCCTACGTAACCCCGTTTAGTAGGTGACTTATGTTTATTGATATTGGGATAAAGTTTCCTTTTGTGGAACTTGACAGGTGCACTGGGGTCTGTAGACGTGGTATTCCTAGAGGTAATGGGTTGGCTGGTCTGCAGTTGGACAATTAGCTCCTGCAGGCCCACTCTTATTTCTTCCAACCCGAAGTAACCCTTGTGATATCTGTTAGAAAGCCACTCTACTGTCTTGTGGTTCAATTTATTCTGAATCAAAGCGCTCAACAACCACTCTGCTCCCTCCAGATCATATTTATTACTCAAGGTCTTAAGAGTGCTTTCCAGTTTGATCCTAAATTGCTGTAAGCTGTTGCGGTTGTGATCTGGAGTCTTCAAACTAGCCAAATTAGCTACTAGATCCAACCTACTTTGCTCTAAGTTACCGTAAGTGACCTCCAACAAGTCAACTGCCTCACTGTAGGAGTCATCTACATTTGGGAACGCTTGTATGAGAACATGCGCATCTCCCCTTACTTGTCCCTTTAAATAGCATAATTTGGCAACACTTGCAAGATCACTCCTATCATGTACGACTGCTTTAAAGATAGACCAAAACTCCTCCCAGTTTTCTCCCAGATTAAACACAGGCATGCATAATTCTGGGAGTTTTGGTAGACACCTCTGATTTTCCTTACTAGATTGACCAACAACATTGTTTACACCCTTTACCTTCTCTAAAGCCTTAGTTTTGCAGGACACAATGTTGTCCTCCACTTCATAATATTGATCCAGCAGCCGCTCCCTTTCAGCATCATCTGCACAATTCACCAGAAGATCGCTCTCACAGTCCTTATACCACAATCTATATGACTCATATCTACTTTCTAAGGCATCTAGGTGTAGCTTTAATTCATCAGGGTTTACCGTTTCTTGTCTCATTAAGTCCATACACTTGTTGTATGATTTAGTAACATGACCCTTCCGAGCTTGTAGTGACGCTTTCTTTGCTTTGGCATCCATGGACTTGCCAGCCGCACTAACTTCCTCAGACCCAGCCATGGTTAGGGAATTAATAATCACAAATTATACAACTTAAGTAGACACCTTGTGAGAGTAATTCTTGCACTTTACTCTTGTATAAATCCTAGCCACCCATGTGCTAGTAATTAATTGGGCTAATTATCCTCCACCACACGACCGATTAAATTTGTGTACCCTATACCCACTTCCTTCAATCAGTCACTTAATTATTAAGTAATTAATTCAATTAATTTTTTACTGATTGCATCCGGTTCAGGAAGGACCAGCGGGCAGATATGGAAAATTTTATAGGGTGATTACCTTTATGTACCTCAACATTACATGCTTTCAAGTAAACTCATTGGGAGACAACCATATTGTTTACCGTAGTCACCCCGTGTAGACATGTGAGAAAACTTAACCACCCCTGGTCACGGCAAGTGGTTCCTTCGACCTCACAATCTTATCCATATCTATCCGAGACCAGTATAGATTGGATAGCACCCACAAGTACGGTGCTACTAATTAATTGTGGACTGTATAGATTATATTAGTTTAACTGAATGAAGGTGGGTGGGGTAGGTTACACATGGATATATCCATCAAGGAAAACACTTGTACATAATCTCACCACTTACCAGATATTCTCTGGTGGTCACTTATGTAGCTGGATCACCCATAACCTATCCAATTACAACATACCTAACTGGCCAGTATCAGTCTGCTATAGCTAGAAGGGTTACTTAACTGTGGGTGATTGATACTCCTTATTCCCTCCATTCACCATCTCATTTTGATGTCCTGCTACACCGACACGGTTCTTATTCCAGCAGGACGAGGTATCCGTCGGTTTGTCCCGGTTTAGAAGTCGTGATTCCATAAAGCTTCACTAGGGAGGTCAAGCCCATGATGACACTCTTCAGGTCACTTGTTCTATCTAGGCTGGAATATTGCTGCACACTAACAGCACCTTTCAAGGCAGGTGAAATTGCCGGCCTAGAAAATGTACAGAGAACTTTCACGGCGCGCATAACGAGATAAAACACCTCAATTATTGGGAGCGCTTGAGGTTCCTAAACCTGTATTCCCTGGAACGCAGGAGGGAGAGATACATGATTATATACACCTGGAAAATCCTAGAGGGACTAGTACCGAACTTGCACACGAAAATCACTCACTACAAAAAGCAAAAGACTTGGCAGACGATGCACCATCCCCCCAATGAAAAGCAGGGGTGTCACTAGCACGTTAAGAGACCATACAATAAGTGTCAGGGGCCCGAGACTGTTCAACTGCCTCCCAGCACACATAAGGGGGATTACCAACAGACCCCTGGCAGTCTTCAAGCTGGCACTGGACAAGCATCTAAAGTCAGTTCCTGATCAGCCGGGCTGTGGCTCGTACGTTGGTTTGCGTGCAGCCAGCAGCAACAGCCTGGTTGATCAGGCTCTGATCCACCAGGAGGCCTGGTCACAGACCGGGCCGCGGGGGCGTTGACCCCCGGAACTCTCTCCAGGTAAACTCCAGGTATCCTCGGTACGGATATCACGCGTTCACTCGGAGCAGGGCGATCTATTTCACATCCCGCACTCTCTTAACTTAATGTTATTATCACTGATTACATTACCATTCACAAGACGATTTAACGTCTCATAATTATTATACACATTAGAGGTCACTCCATTAAGATCTGAGGCCGATGAGTGAGGATTAACACACGGGTATTTCCCCTGGACACACACCATGGCCGCGCACCAGTCACACCCGGTCGAACCATTATTCACTAATTTTACCACCTTTTTACGGTGGTCCCGTAAATCACGTTCCCTCACTCTTCACCAGGAACAGTTACGACACTTCCTATTATGAAGTGAAGCCCATATTAATCCTTAGGCCGCCGTGAACGCCAATTTCCTGATCCCAGGTTTTCACAGCCTCCTCACTACCTTCAAAACACTCCCGCCTCCCTGTGCCCCAGCTCGACCTATACCCCCACACATCTGCGCAGGCGCAGTGGGAACCCAGTTGGTTCCATTCAAAATACAAATACATTTTGACCCAAGTAAACACATTAAACACTTATTAGGCACTATAGCTTCGGAAATTAAATAATTTCCACACGACATACATATATTTGCAACAGTCGCAAACAGGCGATCTTACCAACACAAGACAAGCCAGCCATGTTAAGTGGAAGCCTTCAGCTCAAGAAATCTCAAACGCCTTCGTGCGTAATCAGGAGCTTTGGAATGTTAGCATTTCTCCCTCCTCTGTGTTAGCTTGTTGCAGACTACGATACTGGACACTTTTTATCAAGGCTGAGGGACTGATTACCTCATCTTCAACTGTCTCTGGTTCATAAACTATGTATTGAATTAAAAATCATGTAGTTGACGATTTTTTTAATAATAAAACCCGGGCATTGCACATTTTACTACTGGTCGGTATTATTTATAAGTAATATAAGGATATTACTGTCACATACCACTTGATTAGTCTGAGAAAGCATATTTTCCGTGAAACGGCACGTCAATAATGTACCCAGGTATTACACTTGGGTCTTATTCATGAACCTGTGAGTATTATATACCATTAATGTAGGCATAATACTGGGTATTGAGTCAAAATCTACACTGAGTAAAACGTAGTCCCAGTGACAGCGTGTTCCACAACCAGTCTTTTTTGTTCAGCATTATCAAGTGATAGATTTCTAGAGTCTTTCAGCATCCAGGTTGTAGTCTTGGTGACGACGTCGACTACAACTGCTGTTGTTGCTGCTTCTGCTGGTGCTAGTGGTATTTGTTAGCAGGTCATTACACGCAGCTTATAATCTGTCGGTAGTTGAGGCTGAAGCCTCGGTTAGAGTTATCAAGCAACTCATCCCCGTCTGTTTTAAAGTACAGTACGAAGGGCTGGGCAGTGGCTGCAAATAATAAAAAAAAAGAATTAAGAATTAAATGTCTTAAAATTAATTCTAGCATATTTAATAATTTGAGATATTAATACGTGTATAATAAATAAATAATTGCTACATATGGGAAACACGAATGTGTTTTAAGGCTTTTGGTAAAATTGTTTGTTCGTGCTTGGGTTTGTGACAGCTTCTCTCCATAATTTTAATGAAGGTCTAGGGATTAATTCCAATATGATGCGTTGTAGAGTAATTAGTGTGAATTCTAACTATAAAATAATGGTACGGGTGAGGTTAGAGCTCATGGCAAGTGAGTCGTAAAACACCAAGCCAGTTCAAACCCCATCCATACTGTTTACAGTCGTGGTATTACAATTCTAGCTACATTTTGTAACTGAATGGGGTCTTATTAGAGAGAAGGAGGGAGTATATATAGGCCAGCAGACAATGACTGGAGCAAGAGAGGTAGTACTAGTAGTAGTACTAGTAGTACTAGCAGTAGTACTAGTTGTAGTACTAGTAGTAGGACTAGTAGTAGTACTAGTAGTAGTACTAGCAGTTGTACTAGTAGTAGTACCAGTAGTAGTCAGTCAAATACTAAGAAAGAAGAGCACTGCAAGGGAGCTAGGAGCCAACAGAGGGTAGGAGCAAGAACACAGAGGATGGGGGGAATGATGAAAGGACAAATACCCAAGGCAGAAGAAAGAAAACCCCAAGGACAAAGAGGAAAAGGTAAGAGTGAGAAGGGGAAAAATTATTAGGTTAAGTCACGGGTGTTCTGAAGTTCGGAGCATTGTACAATGTAGTGGGAGAGGAATGCATCTACAGAGACAAAGCCACAACTAAGATTCAAACAAGGAAAGTTGTGTATAAGGGATTCAACTAGATGGCGACTGTGAAAGTTGGAAGTAGGGAAGACAGTTTTAGCAGAAGACCAGTCAATAGGATGACTGTGATCTCTGACATGACAGAAAAGAGCATTGTTGGTATCAGCAACCCTAACATTACTTTTGTGCTCCCTAAGTCTGTCAGAAAGAGATTGGCCAGTTTCTCCAAGGTACTGAAGAGGACAGGAGAAAAGAAAAAGAGTAGACACCTGGAACATCTATAGAGGGAGGAGAGGTATAAACTAGATTGGTGCAAAGAGTGTTAGTCTGGCGAAAAGTAAGTTTGATGTCTAAGGAATGGAGAGAATTGTTGAGATTAGAAAGACCAAAAATGTAGGGAAGGCAGAGGACAGGAGAGTTCACACGAGTAGAGAGTTTGGGAGAGAAGAAAGTTCGTTCAGCACTTGAGAAGGCAGAGTCTATGAAATGGGAAGGTTAGCCTAGAAGGGAAAATGAATTATGAAGAGTGGAAATTTCTGATTCAAGGCTCTGAGGATCACAAATGCGGAGAGCACGGAGAAAGAGGGAGACAAGAACACTTTTCGTCGTATGCTCCTCTCTTCTACGTGCGGGTTATTTGTGTATTGTTCCAGTCAAGGCACTGTGCCTTATTTTGTTATTTATGGAAGTAATGTTTGCCAGCATGGCACAAATGGTAGAAAACACAGACAGTAGAAGTTGGTTGAAGTGTAAAGAATTTTGTCAAGGAGGTACTTTGAAAGATTGAGTATATGGGGGGAATTGCTTAATTTTAAGTTTTCTTAGAAGGTAAGAGGAAACTGAGGCTGGGTCATCAGTGACAGGTCGAGGTTGTTTGAACAGAAGGTTAAAGCCGGGCCGTCCTGAGTCATGTATACGATCCGAAAATCGACGCATTGTATGCGGAGGAAGCCCGTATTCATAGTCAAAGCAACATGGGAAGTCAGAACTGGGTTTACTAAAGGAGACAAATACAAACGCAGTATAATGCGATCCTTTATTGGACAACGTCTGCGCCCCACCAAACTCATTGGGCGTTATTCAAGTCGCAAACAGATCTACCTGGGTGAATAGTACATGAGTATTTATAGGATGGAGAGAGGTGGAGACTGGTAGGTTAGATCTGAGACGGAATAAGAACATAAGAAAGAAGGAAACACTGCAACAGGCCTACTGACCCATGTGGGAGCAGGTCCATGTCCCCCCCCGGATTAATTAGACCATGACCCCCCGTGGATTATCCCAATGACCCACCCGTTCTGGTCTTCCCCACTCAAGGAATGAGAGCACTGTACCCAGACCAGCAGCACAAGCTAGTCTGGTCCAACTCAACACACCCCCACCCACTAATGTATTTATCTAACCTATTTTTAAAACTACACAACGTTTTGGCCCTCAATAACGGTACTCGGGAGTTTGTTCCACTCATCCACATCTCTATTACCAAAACAGTAAGTAGTAACTTTCCTACATCCTCCCTGAATCTGATTTTTTCCAACTTGAAACATTGCTGCGAGCCCTGTCTTGGCTGTAAGTAACGCCGAGATGTGTTGTTTGGTTGTATCTGAGGATACAAGGCGTCATTTCCTGTTGCTGACCTTGCTACTGGCAAGACAGGTCACTCTAATCTCAAGAAGCCTGCCTTTTCGAACCCTGTTGGGAAGCGGATTTTTTACATTCCTCACGTGACACTGCTTTACCAAGATTGTCTCATCGTATGAGATATAAATTTACAAGTTCTACGGTTAATGATGCTCGAAGCTTGCACTTGCAGCGGCTTAAAGCAGAATAAGGTCATATTCTCGGCATTTGACCCTGCAAAAACGCCTTTCCTAGTCGCCGCACCAACGACGAGGGAAGCCGAAAAAAAATCCAACTACTATGCTATCAAGACTGTGAACGATTGTGGCCTTTTTATCCCCATTCTACTTATTTGAGGGCGAAACGTTCTGTCTTCGTGAAACGATTGTAAACAGGATCATTACTGCTTCCTCTCTAACGAGAGAGAACTCAAGTCATCCATCCTGGAACAAAAATGTCTAGGACCTCCGGTGGACATGATTACGAGATTCCAACGCCTTTCTATCGCTTAAGATAGCTGTCTAGCTCTATCTGATGACTGGCCATTTCATTACTCTTCATCACCCATCGCCACATCGACCCTGAGCAGTTTAAACAATATCTCTCCTGCTGAACCTGATATTGTACCAACTCCGCCCCCCCCCCCAGGATGTCAATCAAGGACAAGAAGATCTGCTCTTGTTAGGTAAGACATACATATGCAACAATAGGTATCTTTATTTCGAAGGTTTCGCTACACGTAGGCTTCTTAGTCGAGTACAGAAAAGTTGATAGAGCAGAAGAGACTTGAAGACGATGTAATCAGTCCATCACCCTTAAAGTTGGAGGTGGTCAGTCCCTCAGTCTGGAGAAGAGCATTGTTCCATTAGTATGAAACATATCCTATTGTTTTCATATATGGGAACAATTGCTCTTCTCCAGGCTGAGGGACTGACTACCTCAAAACTTTAAGGGTGATGGACTGATTACATCGTTTTCAAGTATCTTCTGCTTCTATCAACTTTTCTGTACTCGGACGAAGAAGCCTACTGTGTTGGCGAAACGCTTCGAAATAAAGATACCTAACTGTTGCATATGTGTCTTACCTAATAACTTGTCGGTATTTTATACCATTTTAATGTTCAAGATCTGCTCTTCTTGCGGGAAAGACAGCCACGACTACAAATCCTGTACCACCACTACTGGCTCCTACTTGCCTTAACTGCAAGAGTGACCATCATATTCTTGCAGCTAAATGTCCTATAAGAAAATTATGTCCAAGAAGATCAAAGAAGACCTGCAAAAGACTACCGTTAAATCACCTACTTAAACTGTGATAACAAAGATTCTCCAGGCCACACGACAGGCTCCTCCATCCAGTAACTCAATCTCTCCATTTCCTGATGGTGCTCCCTGCAAGGTGCTATACAGTATGGTGTATGCGCACATCGCAAATGCAGGGAACCCTGGTACTTTCCGTTTAATTATAAACGAGATCTCTCGGCTAAACAACATGCCTGCCATCAATTTCCGGACTCCGCACCTTCAACCGACATCAAGATTCTTCCCAACGTTGTGAACTTGCTACACCTGTTGACCTGTCTTTTGCATAAGCAACTGTTCCTGAAGCTTCTACAACCACTTCCACTGCCGACAACGCTAATTATTCTGCCTCAACCACCACCACCTCCCACATCTCCCAGCCTGTTGACACATCACCAATACACCCCTCCACTACTGTCGTCCCACAGTCTCCTGCCAGCACCATCGTAGACTTGGCCTCTGAATCCTCTTTCAGAAGAGGAGGAAGAGGTTTTTGGGAGTCTTGCACCAGTTCACACCAACTTGGACAGACAACCTGACCTACACATCTTCAAATGAGGACACCATGACCTGCTGAACATCAAAATGGCATACAATACCGACAGGTTGGTAGGTAAGACACGTTGTGCAAGAAAGGTATAAAATATTCTTGGTCAGAAAAGTGGCAGATGCAGTTCAATGTAGATAAGTGCAAGGTTCTGAAGCTTGGGAGTGCCCATAACCCTAGTACTTATAAATTAAATGATGTAGAACTTAGCCATACAGATTGCGAAAAGGACTTGGGGGTTATGGTGAGCAGCAACCTTAAACCAAGACAGCAATGCCTAAGCGTACGTAATAAGGCCAAATAGTTACTGGGTTTTATATCAAGAAGTGTAAGCAACAGAAGTCCGAGGTCATACTGACAGCTTTATAACATCATAAGTAAAGGCCTACCTTGAATTATGCAGCTCAGTTCTGGTCTCGTATTCAAAATGGACTAAATTGTCTAGAAACACTTCAGAGTTAGGATGACTAAATAATACATAGCTCAGAAATCTGACCTTTGAAGAAGTTTGAAGACCTCTTAAGTTACATTTCACTTGTTAGGAGAAGAATGAGGGGAGGACCTGATCGAGTGTTATAGTGGGAAAGATAGGTATTAATAAAGGGGATATTAATAAGGTCTTGAGGATTGCTCTCCAAGAGAGAACCCGGCCAGTAATGGATTTAAATTATGATAGTATAGATTTAGATAGGACATAGGAAAAGTATGGTTTGGAAATAGGGTAGTTGATGAGTGGAACAGTCTACCTAGTTGGGTTATTGAGGCTAGGACTTTGGGTAGTTTCAAATCTAGGTTGGAGATAAGTACATGTGATGGGAAGGGTTGGTTTTGAGTGGGACTTTCACATCAGAGCTTATTTCTTGGGTGCATTGAAAATTGGGTTGGGTAACATGTTTTGTTAGTGGGAATGAATGTAAAAGACCTGCCTAGTATGGGGCCAGCAGGCCTCCTGCAGTGTTCTCCTTTCTTATGTTCTTATGTCTTATTACCGACACTATGAAAGTTAAGACACATGTGCAACAGCTGGATATCTTTTTTGTAGACGTTTCGCCATCAGTGGCTTTATCAATACAGATTCTAGGTACATAATTGGAAGACAGTAGAACTATATACAAAGATGGAGGTATTCAGTCCTCGGCTTTGGGAGTTAGTGTTCACAGCATCGTGGTGCCGAGGTGAATCTGGAGCAAAGGCAAGAAGACTGGCGTTTATATAGTCGTCAGTGGAAGGTACGGGGCAGCAGACGAGGGCAGTCACTGGTAGGCGGATTCCCCTGTGGAAGTAGGTCCTTCCCAAAGAGATGGGTTAGTTGCAGCAGCCGTGAAGAAGGTTTGTAGATGTCCTCTGAACAAGACTCCATGATTTGCAGTGTCTGACAAGTTGTGCAAGAAAGTATAAAATACGACAATATGAAAGTTAAAGACACATGTGCAACATCTGGATATCTTATTTTTGTAGACGTTTCGCCATCCAGAGGCTATATCAATACAGATTCTAGGAATAATAGAAGACAGTAGAATCTATACAAAAGATGAGGTAATCAGTCCCTCGGCTTGGAGTTAGTGTTCCACAGCATCGTGGTGGAGGAGAATCTGGAGCCTGCGCAGACTGGCGTTTATATAGTCGTCAGTGGAAGGGACGGGGCAGCAGACGAGGGCATCACTTGGTAGGCGTGATTCCCAGTGGAAGGAGGTCTTACCAAAGAGATGGGTTAGTTGCTGCAGCCGTGAGTAGGTCTTGTAGATGGAACGTCCTCTGAACATGATTGCCATGATGTTTGCAGTGGTCTGACAAGTTGTGCAAGAAAGGTATAAATACCGACCAATTGAAAGTTAAGGACACATGTGCAAATCTGGATATCTTTTTGTAGTCTGTTTCGCCATCCTGAGGCTTTATCAATCAGATTCTAGGACTTAATTGGAAGACAGTATAACTATATACAAAAGTTGAGGTATATCAGTCCCTCCGGCCTTGAGTAGTGTTCACAGATCGTGGTGGAGGAGAATTGGAGCAAAGGCAAGATGACTGGGTTTATATTAGTCGGTCAGTGGAAGGGACGGGCAGCAGCCGAGGGCAGGCACTGGATAGGCAGGTATTTTAGTACCTTTCTTGCACAACTTGTCCCAGCCCCCCCCCCTGCCACATCATGGAATCTGGTTCAGAGGACATCTACTCAAGACCTTCTTCACGGCTGCTGCAACTCTAAAACCCATCTCTTGGGAAGGACCTACTTCCATGGGGGAATCCCGCCCCTACCAGTGACTGCCTCGTCTGCTGCCCGTCCACTTCCACTGACGACTATTAAACGCCAGTCTTCTTGCCCTTTGCCTCCCAGATTCTCCTCCACCACGACGTGTGAACACTAACTCCAAGGCCGAGGGACCCCTGATTACTCATCTTTTGTATATAGTTCTACTGTCTTCCTATTATGTCCTAGAATTCGGTATTGATAAAGCCACTGGATGGCGAAAGTCTACAAAAAAGATATCCAGATGTTGCACATGTGTCTTAACTTTATATTGTCGGTATTTTATACCTTTCTTGCACAACTTGTAGACACTGCAACATCATGGAATCTTGGTCAGAGGACATCTACAAAGGACCTTCTTCACGGCTGCTGCAAACTACCCATCTCTTTGGGAAGGTCCTACTTCCACTGGGGAATCCCGCCTACCAGTGACTGCCCTCGTCTGTGCCCGTCCCTTCACTGACGACTATATATAACGCCAGTCTCTTGCCTTTGCTCCGATTCTCTCCACCACGATTGCTGTGAACACTAACTGCCAAGGCCACGAGGACTGATTACATCATCTTTTTGTATATAGTTCCTACTGTTTCCTTATATTCCTAGAATCTGTATTGATTAAAGCCACTGGATGGCGAATCGTCTACAAAAAGATATCCAGATGTTGCACATGGGTCTTAACTTTCTATTGTCGGTATTTTATACCTTTCTTGCCACAATACTTGTCAGGACACTGCAACATCATGGAATCTTGGTTCAGAGGACATCTACAGACCTTCTTCACGGCTGCTGCAACTAACCATCTCTTTGGGATGGACTACTTCCCTGGGGATCCACCGCCTACGTGACTGCCCTCGTCTGCTGCCCGTCCCTTCCACTGACGGTCTATATAAACGCAGTCTTCTGCACTTTGCTCCGATTCTCTCCACCACGATGCTGTGAACTCTAACTCCATGTCTGAGGCCGAGGGCTGATTACCTCATCTTTTGTATATAGTTCTACTGTCTTCCTATTATGTCCTAGAATCTGTATTGATAAAGCCACTGGATGGCGAAACGTCTACAAAAAAGATATCCAGATGTTGCACATGTGTCTTAACTTTCATATTGTCGGTATTTTATACCTTTCTTGTACAACTTGTCAGACACTGCAACATCATGGAATTTTGGGTTTTCAGAGGACATCTACAAGACCTTCTTCACGGCTGCTGCAACTAACCCATCTCTTTGGGAAGGACCTACTTCCACTGGGGAATCCCGCCTACCAGTGACTGCCCTCGTCTGCTGCCCGTCCCTTCCACTGACGACTATATAAACGCCAGTCTTCTTGCCTTTGCTCCAGATTCTCCTCCACCACGATGCTGTGAACACTAACTCCAAGGCCGAGGGACTGATTACCTCATCTTTTGTATATAGTTCTACTGTCTTCCTATTATGTCCTAGAATCTGTATTGATAAAGCCACTGGATGGCGAAACGTCTACAAAAAAGATATCCAGATGTTGCACATGTGTCTTAACTTTCATATTGTCGGTATTTTATACCTTTCTTGCACAACTTGTCAGACACTGCAACATCATGGAATCTTGGTTCAGAGGACATCTACAAGACCTTCTTCACGGCTGCTGCAACTAACCCATCTCTTTGGGAAGGACCTACTTCCACTGGGGAATCCCGCCTACCAGTGACTGCCCTCGTCTGCTGCCCGTCCCTTCCACTGACGACTATATAAACGCCAGTCTTCTTGCCTTTGCTCCAGATTCTCCTCCACCACGATGCTGTGAACACTAACTCCAAGGCCGAGGGACTGATTACCTCATCTTTTGTATATAGTTCTACTGTCTTCCTATTATGTCCTGGAATCTGTATTGATAAAGCCACTGGATGGCGAAACATCTACAAAAAAGATATCCAGATGTTGCACATTGTCTTAATTTTACATTCGGTAAACCATAGGAAACAGTTAGGAAACTTTATTCCGAAACGTTTCGCACCAGTAGGCTTTCTTCGCGAATACAGAAATAGGCAGGAACTTTAAGAGGGAAGACGATGAAATCAGTCCACCCCCTTTTAAGTCGTAAAATTTTGAGGTTGTCAGCCCCTCACCCGGAGAAGTTAGTTCCATATCAGGACTGCGCTTGATCTTCAGATAGTTCCACTAGGGAAATGAAATTTCTCCAGGCTGAGGGACTGACAACCCCCAAATTCTCCGACTTTAAGGGGGATGGACTGATTACATCGTCTTCACATTTTTACTGTTCCTGTGTCTGTATTCGACTAAAAAGCCTACTGCATAGGGAAAAAGTTTTGGAATAAAATTGTAACTGTTGCCTATCGTCTTACCACCAACCCTGACCCCTTTTATAAATTAGACACTTGCAAATCTTGGGTATCTTTATTTAGGAAAAGTTTGCCACACAGTGGCTTCATCAGTCCATACGTAGGAGAAACTTGAAGAACAGGGGGAGAATGAGGTAATCAGTCCCTCAACCTTGAGTCAATGTGTTCAGTCCATCAATCTTGAATAGAATACTGCATATGAGCGGAGAAGCAGCTTATAAACCGTATGGCAGGAGAGGTGCAGCAGTCATAGGTGGTGTCACATTTGTTCAATGTGGAAGTAGGTCGTGCCCAAGAATTAGGCAAGCGAAGAATTCCTAAGTATTAAGATTCCATGACTGATGGAGTCACTGTGTGGCGAAACGTTTCCTCAATAAAGATACCCAAGAGTTGCACATGTGTCTAATTTATCAACATGTCGGTTCTCTGAACCATTCATCTACAAAACTTGTCAGACACTGCAACTTCTTGGGATCTTAATACTTAGGAATTCTTCGCTTGTCTAATTCTTGGGCACGACCTACTTCCACATTGAACAAATGTGACACCACCTATGACTGCTGCACCTCTCCTGCCATACGGTTTATAAGCTGCTTCTCAGCTCATATGCAGTATTCTATTCAAGATTGATGGACTGAACACATTGACTCAAGGTTGAGGGACTGATTACCTCATTCTCCCCCTGTTCTTCAAGTTTCTCCTACGTATGGACTGATGAAGCCACTGTGTGGCGAAACGTTTCCTCAATAAAGATACCCAAGAGTTGCACATGTGTCTAATTTATCAACATGTCGGTTCTCTGAACCATTCATCTACAAAACCATGACCTGCACATAGCCGTGCAAAGGGCTCTGTGCTGGGTCTGTCAAATTTGCGTGTGAGACTCCACATTACTTCACTCTTACCCAAGTTCTGGAGTTCATCAAACACTCCATTTTACTTTTGGTAACAAAACAAAACTGTACCACCTCTCCAGAACCAACTTCAAAAAGTTTGAGAACTGCTCTTCTACAATTCTTCCTCGTTAAATAACATCTACAACTGAGCTGCCTCTGTTGTCCCCCCCTGCCTCCCCTCCTTCGACCAAACATGTTGCAAGCTACCCAAGCTACCCCGTGTCTCCAGTCTGCCCCACAAGCACCTTGCTACTGGGTCAAGCCCTGGCACTTTCTGGACATTCCTCTCCAATGCTATTCTTCGCCTGTCCCGTCTTTCAAGCTCACCCCATATGGGGTCTTACCTAAACTTTCATGTTTTGTCTTTGATCTGCTATAGACCTCCATGGGATGGGCGGATGTATATATAGTTATGTAGGATAATGATGAAGAAGTTTCTTGGCAAGGTGTTTGGCTATGTTATAGAAGCCATTATTCTGTTTGAAGTTGTTAGATATACTGATAAGTGATGATTCCAGGATTCTGCAGGATTGAGTATTTTCTTCTCTGGTGATAAATTTTGCGTTTCTGTAACTGATTAAATGGTTGTTGAAGTTTGGAGAAACCTAAAATTATATAGAATCTTTCATCTCGTCCAATATCCAGTACATAAACCGAAGCCCTCAGCTTAGGCCTCAAATTTGCTACAGGAATCACGAAACCAAAACAAGACCTGAACAAGACGGAATGCGACAGATAACACCTTTCCCACAACGCAGGAGCTAGAATTCGTTAGGGAAGGACCACAGAAGCTAAAAATAGAAAAGAAATGGGGAGGGGGGGGATCGGGCAGGGAAGGGAGGAGTGGGGTTAATTAGGGTAGGTCGAAGGAAGAAGACCGAAAGGTCCTATTCTTCAGACCAAAAGCTTTTTCACCTTATCAAGGAGCCCCCCTTGAAGAGGTCAGGGAAAAACAACAAAGTCGACAGCTCTTACCACCGGTAAAACCATCATCCATAAGGTTGAAAATGATATTGTAGTGGTACCAAGTACAGATCTAAGAACAAGGTCAGAGTCTGCACCTGTGCCAAGGGCAGGAAATTCTACATAAAGACATAAGAACATAAGAACATAAGAAAGGAGGAACACTGCAGCAGGCCTGTTGGCCCATACTAGGCAGGTCCTTTACAATTCATCCCACTAACAAAACATTTGCCCAACCCAATTTTCAATGCTACCCAAGAAATAAGCTCTGGTGTTTGTAGATGACTGGTTCAGAGAACCGACATGTTGATAAATTAGACAAATGTGCAACTCTTGGGTATCTTTATTGAGGAAACGTTTCGCCACACAGTGGCTTCATCAGTCCATACAAAGGAGAATCTAGAAGAACGTTTCATTATCTTAATGGATTTCTCTTTGAACATAAATTCATGTGTAGAACACAGCACTAATAACTTAAAGGTAGTAGATAGAGGCAAGACTACATACACTATTATGGCCGGGGACAAAGTCTACCTCACGTTACATAAAGAGGACTGAAACAGCTGTAAGCTGCTTTATTTCTTATGTACAACACTGAGGTGAAACCAAGGCACTTCGACACTCTCTAAATGACTCTTATTATCTCCTGTCATCTTGTGATGTAGTTCAGCTGATCGTCTCACTCATACGCCCAACAAACTATCACATTACCTAGTTCATCACCTCCATCCATCAAGTGACTGGACGAGTTAGAGAAGCATTCATATGAGACCTCTGCTGTTCCTGATGTCGTTTTTATCTATTTGCCCATATATCTACCTCGGCCAGTGTCTCGGACTCAAGACCAGTGTGAAGAACAAAAAGGCACAATACTGTGACTGGAACAATACACAAGTAACCTGTGACTAATTATGGGTCCAAGTCGGACCCAAACATCAATTACTCATTGCTATGTGATGGTTACTGTGTATAAGACCAGTGTATTATGAGCTGAATGTTAAATGTCGAAGCTGTCGAGCTGAATGTCGAGCTGAATGTTGTGACAACTGAGAAGAAATATTTATTATTGAAAATGTTTCGTCTTTCTTCATTATTTCTGTTATTTCTAAAAATGTGAGAATGTTATATACACTTCTAAGGCAAACAAATTGTTTACAAAGCTCTTATTTATATTGTTATCGGCCAGACTAATAAATTTTTTATGTGCTGTAAAGAAGCTCGGTGACACTGCATGACTGGAATGTTGCTGACAGACTGTGCAAAGCATGACTGGAATGTTGCTGACAGACTGTGCAAAGCATGACTGGAATGTTGCTGACAGACTGTGCAAAGCATGACTGGAATGTTGCTGACAGACTGTGCAAAGCATGACTGTTTAACATGAAGGTAAATATCCATTGAAGACGTTGACTTTGATGTCAAAGAATATTTTTCTATTTAAAGAACTTAAGCCATTTATTTTCTCTTCAATTAAAACAATAATAAACCCCCTTATTATCCAGGTGCTTTATTATCCTTCCGGGTTTATTACTTACCTATAAATATAATAAATAATAAAGTAATTTAAGTGTTGGTGAGGACAACAAACATAAATTGCATTCCTCTTAACTTAGAGATAATATAATGTAAATATTTACTCACTGGTGACGGTGTAAGGAAAGCCGAGGCCACAGTATCTGTCTGCTGGGAATGTTGTAATATCGTTGGCATACATAGTGTACCTGCCTCCAGGAATGACCACGTAGTCTGTCGTACAGTCTTCGTTCCGACTGTTAGCTTCGAAGGTACCTGTGTAAAATCTGAATTAAGTCTGACATTCTCTGAATCTGACAGTAAAATCTATGTGCTGAGGTCTATGAAATTTACTGTTTTTGAGATAACTAGAAAGATTAATTCCTATATTAGGCTAAAAGAGTCAGTACATTGTTTTCTTCATTATATAATACAACTAGAGTGTGTTTGTGTCTGTCTGTCTGTCTTACCAATTAAATATGGAAGCAGAGTATTTGTATCTCCAGAGAGTGTAAAACTATAGTCGCCGTCGTTGGTGTTGCGGTCATAAATGATGCCACAGTAGTCGTCAGCTCTCTTGATGCACACACCGTAGTCCTGGTTGGCCAGCTGCACTATTTCTGCACCTATGGGACGGGTGAAGTTTGATATGAGGAAAGAAATATACATATATTCAATAGAGTATATATATGTGGGATTAATAAAAAAAAGTGCTAAACCCACTAGGGTCATACAGCGCTGCAGGGCAGGTGTAGCTGAATAATCATAGAGTACTAAGGGCGGAGAGGATAAAGGTCTAGTTAAAAAGGGCCGTGAGGAAGGATTACTAAATGTGTGTAATAAATTGGTTGCAACTAAAAAGTTAAAGGGAGAGTCTGTGTCAAAGGTGGGGCCGTCAGCGAGGAGGGAAGTCAAAGTAACGCTGTTAGAGCGGTGACGACGTTGGAGGTAAATTCTCCGTGTTTGTTGATATACAGGAAAGTCCAACAGAATGTGGCAAACTGAAAATGGAACCTGACATTTCTCACCGAGTGGAACAGGGCGCCTCTCCATGAGATACCCGTAAGACGGGTGTGTCCAGTGCAAAGACAGGAGAGCATTGTCTCCCAGCCTCGGCAACGATGACAAGGCCAGAAAGCTAAACTTGGTTTGATAGAATATAATTTATGAGTCATATCAGACCAATGTTGCTGACAACGGATGCAAAGGAGGTTAGAGATTACAGCAAAATAGTCCAAGAATGGAATACTTCTATATGAAACTGGGAGACTGTGCACTCTAGATCGTGCAGCAGAGTCTGCCTGCTCATTGCCCTGAACATCAACAGGGACCCAGTAGAAAATGATTTCTTTATTTCTGCTAGCAATGCAACGCAACCAAAGTTGTTTACGAAGAACTAGGTGATGAGGTGAATCCAATGTTTTAATAGCTTGCAAAGCACTAAATGAATCTGAGACGATTACAAACGTTGAAATAGGCATAGATACAATGCAGATAGTTGCAACTAGAAATGCATAGAATTCAGCTGTAAAAATGCTTGAAAATTCTAATAAATGAACTTGCACTATGCTGTCCGGGAACACTGCTGCAAACCTAACACCATCAGAGGATTTAGAACCATCAGTATACACTGAAATTGAATGAAGATGGGACTATAGGTATTCTGGCTTTCGCGTACGGCAGTGGGGAAGAACAGACACAAGCTGTTGGAACCTCCCGAGGGAGAAGTGAGAAGCTAGATGAACATATAAAGGGGGCAACTGAAGAGAAGAAAAGAACGAGCAAAGACGAAGAGAAAAGAGACGGAGTAAATAGGGGCAGCGAACAAATAATGGACTTTATTAACGTCCATTACTATCCTATAAGTATACAAGGATCGTGAAGGTCACGAGAGCGGACAAAACAGTGGAGGCAATGAGCATCACGATGATCGTTCAAGGATGGAACATTTGCCTCTGCACAGAGGCTCTCGACAGGTGAGGAGCGAAAAGCACCTAGACAAACGTAATCTCTGGTGATGGATGGGATCAAGTTTAGAAGGAGTTGCAGGAGCGACCGCAGAATATATCTCGTCACCATAATTTAGCATTGGTAAAATTATGGTTGAATACACTCCAAGGAGAGTTCGACGATCCGCCTTCCATCAAAGATGAGCGAGGGTTTCAAGAAGGTTCAGTCGGTTATGGCAAGTTGCTTTCAAGGAGGCAATGTGAGGTTTCCAGGACAACTGGCAATCAAACAGAAGACCGAGAAATCAGGTTGCAACACTTGGGTTGGAAACAGTAAATGTATAAAAGGCATTCAGCATGAATTATAAATAAAGACAATAGATCAGGTCAGCAACAAAGGGGACAGCAGAGGGCAGCAAGGGACTAGCTCCCTTAAGGTTTACTATACTAATAGCAGGAGTGTAAGAAATAAGATAGATGAGCTAAGATTAATTGCAAGTGCAGGAAACATAGATATTATTGCTATAACAGAGACCTGGCTCAATCTGAAAGATAGAGAGATGCCCTCTGAATGTCACATACAAGGCTATAAATTATTCCACACTGACAGGGTCAACAGGAAAGGTGGTGGAGTAGCGATGTATGTCAGAGACAATTTAAATTGTTGTGTTAGACAAGATATTAAATTAGAAGCGTCAGCCACTGAATCTGTTTGGTTACAGCTTCTCGAGGGCCGAGAAAAACTAATTTTGGTGTGATTTACAGGGCCCCAAATCTTGATAGGGAGTGCAGTAAACTTCTATGGGACGAAATTCGTAAGGCATCTACAAAACGAAAATGTTGTGCTAATGGGAGATTTCAACTATAGACAGATTGACTGGAGCAATTTGACAGGAAATTTAGAGTCAGGTGACTTTCTTGATACGATCCAGGATTGTTTTTTTAAAACAGTTTGTGACAGAGCCAACTAGGGGAAATAACCTCCTTGACTTGGTTCTTGCCATAGGGAAACACTAATTAATAATCTTGAGGTTAATGATGAGCTTGGGAAAGTGATCACAAATCACTCAGTTTTAATATATCATGGAATTCCCCTAATAATGGCAATCAAGTCTCCGTCCCTGACTTTCGCTTGGCTGATTTCATAGGGCTGAAAAATTACTTAGGTGGGCTGAACTGGAATGACCTGACTAAGGGTCAGGTAGGTGGTGATGGTTGCCGATATGATGCTTTCCAGGGCATAGTTCTAGCTGCTCAGTCAAATTATGTTCCAAATAGGGAAATCAGATCAAACAAAAAATGATCCTAAATGGATGAACAAATAGATTAAAATATCTGATTGGTCAAAAGAGAGGCATATATAGGCAAATCAAAAGAGGAGAGGGCAATTGAGAAATCGATATATTCAGTTAAAGAGAGAAATAAAAAAGGGAATTAGAAAAGCAAAAAGAGATTATGAGGTTAAAGTTGCAAGAGAATCGAAGACTAACCCAAAAGGATCTTTCAGGTATACAGAAGTAAGATCAGGGACAAGATAGGCCCACTCAAAAGTTCCTCGGGTCAGCTCACTGACAGTGATAAGGAAATGTGTAGAATTTTAACACATACTTCCTCTCAGTTTTTACACAGGATACCAGCGATATTCCAGTAATGATAAATTATGTAGAACAGGACGATAAAAAACTGTGCACTATTAGGGTCACAAGTGACATGGTCCTTAGGCAAATAGATAAATTAAAACCTAACAAATCCCCAGGCCCTGATGAACTGTATGCAAGGGTTCTAAAGGAATGTAAAGAGGTGCTTAGCACACCTTTGGCTAATCTTTTCACATATCACTACAAACTGGCATGGTGCCAGATAAGTGGAAAATGCAAATGTGATACCTATTTTCAAAACAGGTGACAGGTCCTTAGCTTCGAACTATAGACCAATAAGCCTAACCTCCATAGTGGGAAAATTTATGGAATCAATAATTGCCGAGGCAGTTCGTAGCCACCTTGAAAAGCATAAATTAATCAACGAATCCCCAGCATGTTTTACAAAGGGGCGTTCCTGCCTTACGAATTTATTAACTTTTTTCACTAAGGTATTTGAGGAGGTAGATCATGGTAATGAATATGATATTTGTATATGGACTTCAGTAAGGCTTTTTGACAGGGTCCCACATCAGAGACTATTGAGGAAAATTAAAGCACATGGGAAAAGGAGGAGAAATTTTTTCCTGGATAGAGGCATGGTTGACAAATAGGCAGCAGAGAGTTTGCATAAATGGGGAGAAATCAGAGTGGGGAAGTGTCACGAGCGGTGTTCCACAGGGTCAGTGTTGGCCCCCTGCTGTTCACAATCTACATAAACGACATAGATGGGGCATAAAGAGCGACATCGGCAAGTTTGCCGATGACACCAAAATAGGCCGTCGAATTCATTCTGACGAGGACATTCGAGCACTCCAGAAGATTTGAATAGACTGATGCAGTGGTCGGAGAAGTGGCAGATGCAGTTTAATATAGACAAATGCAAAGTTCTAAATGTTGGACAGGACAATAACCATGCCACATATAAACTAAATAAAAGTAGATCTTAATATACGGATTGCGAAAAAGATTTAGGAGTTCTGGTTAGCAGTGATCTGAAACCAAGACAACAGTGCATAAGTGTTCGCAATAAAGCTAATAGAATCCTTGGCTTCATATCAAGAAGCATAAATAATAGGAGTCCTCAGGTTGTTCTTCAACTCTATACATCCTTGGTTAGGCCTCATTTAGATTATGCTGCACAGTTTTGGTCACCTTTTTACAGAATGGATATAAATTCTCTGGAAAATGTACAAAGGAGGATGACAAAGTTGATCCCCTGTATCAGAAACCTTCCCTATGAGATAGACTAAGGGGCCCCGAATCTGCACTCTCTAGAAAGACGTAGAATTAGGGGGATATGATTGAGGTGTAAATGGAAGACAGGAATAAATAAAGGGGGTGTAAATAGTGTGCTGAAAATATCTAGCCTAGACAGGACTCGCAGCAATGGTTTTAAGTTGGAAAAATTCAGATTCAGGAAGGATATAGAAAGTACTGGTTGGTATAGAGTTGTGGATGAGTGGAACAAACTCCCAAGTACAGTTATAGAGGCCAGAACGTTGTGTAGCTTTAAAAATAGGTTGGATAAATACATGAGTGGATGTGGGTGGGTGTGAGTTAGACCTGATAGCTTGTGCTACCAGGTCGGTTGCCGTGTTCCTCCCTTAAGTCAATGTGACCTGACCTGACTAGGTTGGGTGCATTGGCTTAAGCCGTAGGAGACCTGGACCTGCCTCGCATGGGCCAGTAGGCCTTCTGCAGTGTTCCTTCGTTCTTATGTTCTTATGTGAGCCATATAGGTGAGCCATATAGGTAGAATGGAGTATCAGGGACAACAGAACGTCTGGTGAAAGTAATATGGTGTGTTTTAGCACTAGAAAAATTTAAACCCATGAATAGTGGCCCAGAGAGAAACATGGTTGACATCATTCTTTAGTGAGGCAGTTACTAGGCGACAGTGAGCGTCTGCACAAGCTATAAGGAAGTCATCATCATAAAGTGATGACCGAATATTAGGTTGGAGAACAGAGGCCAGATCATTTACAGCAAGTAGAAAAAAAGAGTGGTGCTAAGGACACATCCCTTAAGGACACGTGCAGCTTGGACAAAGTCCAGGGAAAGCAAATTAATCCGAACAAGGAAATGTCTCTTAGTTAACAGGTTTTTAAGGAAAAATGGCAGATTGCCTCGGAGGCCTAAGGAAGGAGCCTAGGCCACGATGTTATATCTCCAGGTAGTGTCATATGCCTTATCATCATCATCATCAAAAAAAATGGAATAACTGAGTGGTTTTTTAAACGATTAAGGTGTCAAATAGTAAGCAGCCATTACGAAAGCCATATTGACGAAGGAGAGATTATTGTCTCTCTAAATACCACATTAAGCGTCTATTTACTAGATGTTCCATCACCTTTCATACTGCACTGGTAAGAGCAATGGGACGATAGTGTGAGGTATCATGTCCTGAAGTACCTGGTTTACATAAAAGTAGAACAATGACGGATTTCCACAGCTGGGGAAGAACTCCTTGCGACCAAAT
Source organism: Cherax quadricarinatus (assembly GCF_026875155.1). Taxonomy (NCBI): domain Eukaryota; kingdom Metazoa; phylum Arthropoda; class Malacostraca; order Decapoda; family Parastacidae; genus Cherax; species Cherax quadricarinatus. The sequence continues at coordinate 510,890 of NC_069495.1, forward strand.
AAGATTAAATAGAAGAAAGAGGACAACAAGGACTATGGGATTTAAGTATTGGAGCATACGAATGTGAATGCCGTCAGTCCCAGCTGCTAATGATCGACAAACGGAGTGTTGACTCTGGTTCTAAAAGTGTAAAAGGCACATTATAAGACCCTTCTCCGCTAGAAGAAAAATTTAAGGGCAGTAACTCTCTGGGAGATTTGGAGGAAAGAAACGAAGGGCATAGATGGAGTCCTTGAGAGATACAGACAAGATGATAAGGGGTCTCCATGGCAACTTCAACTGGGTTTGCAACACTGACACCGGCAACCTGAAGAATGGGAGCCGGGTCGGGAGAGTACTTGCCACTCAATTTTCGTAAGTTTTTTCGAAACTGTATTCCATACAGGAACCGAAGGGAAGGTGTAAACATAATCCGCCAACAATTACGTTTAGAGTCACGGATGACATGTCGGACGACCGCTCTCGCCAGCTTCAAATCGAGGAGTCACTCTGTGGAATTACTGTAACGATATCTGCCAAATGCAGCACTTTCACACGTACTGCACGAGCACGAGCAGGAGACAACCATGGCACGCATTTCTGAGAATGCCTGTTCAAGGTCTGAGGTATAGAATATGAAGCTGTGGTTAAAACTGGGGTTGAAAATAGGTATAACAGTTCATCAGTAGAGAACGAAGGTCCCTCACTACAAGCAGTTTAGCGTGGGTTAAGGTCACAATTCGCTTGTTCAAGTTTCCAACGTTGGCTTCGAGAAGGGTGAGAATATGAATGGGAAGGAGGATAGGAAAATGATTGCTGTCATGTAAATCTGGGAGCAAAGACCAAGTAAAGTCAAGTGAGCTGACTAGTCATGAAGATTGGGGAAGGGCAAAGAAGACCGCAAACGGAGTACAATCTAGGGATGCCAGAGACAACAAATCTCACTTAAGGAAAAGGATCCTGTGGTGAGTATAACACCAGGCACATCTGAAGTGCACATCAACCAAATAACTGCTGCCGCATACGGACGCTTAGCAAACCTAAGAACAGCATTTCGACATCTTAATAAGGAATTGTTTCAGGACTCTGAACACTGTGTACGTTAGATCTATTTTGGAGTATGCAGCACCAGTTTGGAACCCTCACCTAGCCAAGCTGTAAGGGAAAATAAGAAGTGCAAAGGGTTTTCACAAAACCCCTAACGTGATCCGTAGTAGATTTCTGGCAATCTCTTCCAATGTATTTTATCACCATCCTCCACCACGGGATGTACAGATTACGGAGGTCACCTGGGAAAGGGCTGCGCAATGTATGCACTTTCTTGACAGTTCTTGAGGACATGGTAGCTCATGTCAATACATCAGGCACTGTTCTTAACCCTTAAAATGTGGTTTGTCAGTCAAACAAATGACATTTAAATACACCTATGTGAAGCTTTTATACAGATTGTATGAACAATCTTCCTTCGAGGTTAATGACTGGATATCTGTGTAGAGTCGTTGAAAATGAATCCAGTTACTTCTTCACTTGTGGCCAGGAGTTATTAAGTAGATGTGCTATATGGTCTTCCTTATTGGTAGCTTCCTGTACACACTGAAAGAGCAAGGAATAATTTGATGTGTCCTGCATTGACCATTTCCGTCTAGCTCATCGCAAAGTCTGCCTCTTTAACACAACTGACACTTCCATAACTGTTTCTCCTCGCCTTTCGTCCGTTCCTCTGAATTGGATAAATGGAGGCTCTGGTGGCAACTAGTGCTTCCTTAGAATATCCAAACCCAGCATGGGTGTTAATTCTCATTATTTCTCGATGTTAATTACCACGTTTTTTCCTATATGTGACAGCAGACTACTGTCTGTTGAGAGAATTAGACACGTTTGCAACAACCTCGGTATCTTATATTCATAGATCTTTAGACAATGTGCAACTCTTTGGTATCTTTTATTGAGGAAAACGTTTCGCACACAGTGGCTTCATCAGTCCATACAAAGGAGAATCGGACGAAACAGGAGGAGAAGAATGAAGGTAATTAGTCCCTCAACCTTGAGTCGGTGCTGTGAGTCAGTGCTAACCCCCACTTCTCATTGTGTAGACGTTTCGCCATCCGATGGTTTTTAATCGATGCAGAATACTCAGAGAACAAAAACAGAAGGACTAAGAGGAGAAGGTGAAGTAAGTTTACTTAGGACATCACAAGTAATCAGTCCCTCAGCTAGCTTTAGCTGAGAGTGTCACAGTAACTCAGTAAGTCATGGTCATTACCTCAGCTGTCAACCTTTTTAACTCTTCTGTTATACGTCCTTGTATTGGATCAGTCGCTGGTTGGCGACTAACAAACCGGTCCTTATTTTTTTTTTATAATAAATAAGATAACCAGTTGTTGTGTCTAATTGTTCAACTTTTCGGTTTGTATAACATTGATTTATATCGAAATAGACGGATTACACATTAGTATTAATCAGAATAACCAATACAATATTGAACGTATAGAAAGAAACACCAGTAGGCTAAAAAACTAGGAAAATCCTAGATTGATCGTCAAGTAAACTAATAGTCACATAGATGTTGCCCAGAGGTCTAACTCATTCACACATTATGATCTGATAAAAACAGATTTAGGATAACTGATACATTCTCATAATTTTTCTCTTGACACAGCTCGGTAAAGAAAGAAAAGAGTATCTATATGCAGCTCCTTAACTAGTATTAATTGTAATAGACCAACTCACCTGCGGAAGTGTGAGTATTTGCTGGGGAAAGAGAAATTTGAAGAAGATAATGATGGATGGTAAGCCTATAATCAGTGGACTACGATAATGTTGTACTAGAAAAAGGCAGCCAGTCAAGGACAGACTGTGAGAAAAACAAAAAAAGTAAAGTAAATAGAAATGTGAAGAACTACTAGACTTACTAATACTATTCAAAAGAAAAAGTTTTAGGAATAAGTGAGAGATCAATAAGTTGGGAATAAGTGAAGTAAAAAACTAAGGGAACTAATAGGATATTTAAGAATGAGCCAAATAGAGAAAAACGAGAAGGAAAAGAATAATGAAAAGAAGTGGTTAAAAGAGAGAAGATAAAAATGTTTGAATAAATAGGTGTTAAAGTTATTGGAAGGAGGGGGGATGGGAGGTGAGGGGGGAGGGGATGACGAGAGAGAGAAGAGAGAGAGAGGAGAGACTGGATGAGAGTGAGAGGAGAATGAGAGATCGTTGAGAGAGAAAGAGATAGAAATAAAAGAGTGAGAGAGAGAGAGATGAGAGAGAGAGAGAGAGAAGAGAGAGAGAGAGAGAGTAAGAGGCAGTGATTTCATGCTTGCGCAGGGAGGCATAGGCCTCTTTTAGGAGTTTGGAAGAGCCATCATGTAAGTGTCTTGGAGGGTGTATGGGGTGCGAATAGGGGATAGAACTGGCAAGGTTTAAAGCAGATGGGGCTGGTGGTATTGTAGATAAAACCTGACTGTAGCTATCCACCATGCTGAATAATTATACTAAGTAAAGTGTTGGTTAAAGTGATATAGCTTTTATAGGTGAACAATATTTAGATTTTGAATGACCATATGATAGAGTGGATAAAATTCAACGTGGTAGATGTTACAACTGGTATGTGAATAATAAGTGACCGGTTACTAAGCAGTAGTTCTAAAAAGCAGTATTCACAAGGAAAAGTGAGCTCAGTATTAGAGTGTACATGTGAAGGGGGAGAAAAATTATTTTTCCAGTAAGTAATAGGGTTTAGGACTGGAATGTGTTATGCCATAATAGTTATTTATCATATGGGGGGAGAGATTTGTTAAATATTATGTGAAAATAGGAATAGGGTGTTGGGGAGAGGTGTGGGAGGAAAGTTAGAGAATCTAATACAAGTGGTGAGTTGTTCACAGATGCCTTTTTGTGATGACACTGTGCATTTGAGAGATTTGAAGAGATGGATATTTGCAGAGGTGGAATGGAGACATAATGCAGTGGGGAGGGTTTCGTTTGAAATAATAAAGGAAAGTTAGAAAAGTGAACCTAGGAAAGAGCAGTGCGTAAATGAGGAAAAAAGGTAACCACTAAAAAATATTAGGTAATAAAGATAGGATATATTAGAGGAAGATAGTATGGAAGATGTGAATGTGTCAGATATTTGGGAGTGGAAACAATTGCCAGCAAATTAAAGTCTATTAAAAGACGAGGTGGAACCATCAAACTGCCAAAGGTAAAAGAAATAGTGCCATTGAGGCCTTCTTTTGTAGACAAAGCACAACTTATCCATGAAGAAAAAAACAGGCGAATGTATGAGAGTATGTGGTGGAAACTCTTATAGTGAGTGCTGCAAGCCATTGAGGCTGGCGGAATGTTGCTAAGCGAGGAGGAGGATGGCTGAGATTGGCAATTGCAGAAGATCGTGTGTGAAAAGAGCAATGATGAGGTGAATATTATTGTAGACAATTTGTAGTCTGGCTGATTAGGAGGTTTGAGCGATTTTTTAAAAGTAGTCTATACAGAAGTGGCTGATAGAGGGTTTGTTGAGTGGTTACGATATAGACGAGAATGAAACCAAATATGACTTGGAGGGCCGATAAATCTGCAATGAGGAAAGGAGGGGTGGTGGTCGTTCTTGAACGGTTGAGGAAAGGAGGGTAAAGGTAGGCTTTTGCTATAGGGAGGGGTATGTTGGATAATCAACAAGTGGCAAGTGCTAGCGTCGTTACGATAGGAGTGAATGGAAGCAGCATTTTTAGTGAATTGTGGTGCTGTATGAGTTTGAGCAGAGTAACTTATTAATGAAGGGATTCAGGGATACCCGTTAGCCAGGCTTGAGTGCCTCGAAATGTGGAGCACTCTGTAGGAGGTATAAGTTATATTGGGTTGTATGGAGGGAGCATCTGGCTATGTCAGCAGACCTTGTGTTGGAGGCTCCCCAGGCATGGACAACAGAATTGAATGATGAGGCAAGTGTTTCATACTTTAGGATATTCTGTTATTAAGATAGAGAGCCAGAGTTGAAGAGAAGGTAAAGATAGATCTACAAGTACTTTTGACACTCAGACTATAACGGATCAGGTACTATGATACGATATACTATTTATACTATAGATACTAGAATATTTCTATATATTTTATTTATAGATAGATATATATATATATATATAGTAGAATAATAATATATACTTGATCTTGGCTGAAGGATGACCGAAACTATGATCCTTGGAACAGAGGTATGCCAGTGCTTTAAAATCTACCCACACTGGACAATACTTTTGGGTCCAGCTTGTGCTAGACTTTGATACAAGAGTAAGCCAGCTTTCATGGGAGAAGGCTCTACAGTTTTTCATTAATCAGTGCATGCATCAGCCTTACTAGAGATATTAACAAATGCAAGGAATTTGCATAGAGCAGGTGTCGAAATATCCACAAACACTTGTGATATCTGGCCTAAAGGGGAGACTCGGAAATGTACAGAAACTTGAAACAAGGCCACGCCAGGTTACGAGGATAATTGGCAGTTTGGAGGGATATATTGCTGTATGTTTATATTTGATTACTTCTAAAACTGTTGTAATCTGGGGCATCATGAAAACAATAGGGTGGTGTTTGGGCCAATTTGGTCCCAGGTGACATAATTTTCAGAGAATTGGGTGGTTTGCGAGTGGAAGGATACGGCCTGTAGTGCAGTAACTTTCAGGACTAAAGGCCAATCAGTTACGAATCAGGATTCACTTTCTGCATAGAGGAAACAAAGGACTGTGGGAACAAATGAGGAGGTCCAGAGGGTATCACCTCGACACGCGATAGAAACACAAGATAAGGAAAGGAGATTCTCAGACTGAAAGAGGAGGTTTGGTGAGACGCAAGGCAGGAACGAGAAGAAAGCAATGAAAATGAGCAGGACCCAGACACAGGATGGAAGGGCAAAACACACCCCACAGAAACTCCCACCAAAACGCCCCACCAGCGTACATTCACACGCAAACTGAGCAAACTATACTAAATCTCCACTCACTGTTCCCTCTGCCACCAACCCCCTTATCACTCAAACACCTCACCCCAACTAGCTGTCCCTTATGGGCTTTCTGCCCACCCCACCAAACACACATACCTCCCACCTACACCAAGCCCAGTATAGGCCCCCACAAGGCTCTCGCTCCCCCACCCAATGTATACTTGCTTGACCACAATGATAGAAAAAGAAACTAAAGGTTTGGTACACCCAAAACGCGGATGGAATAACGAATTAAACATGAGGAGTGGAATGAAAGAATCAAGTGAAAAAATCCCCAGACTTCATAGTCAGTCACAGAACAAAACTAGTCTGGAAATAACAGACAACAAATACTTACAACAGGATATCAGAACTCCTGAGGGAAAGATAGAAGGAGTTGAGGGGTGAGGAGGAGGGTTGCCACTTCCTGCTCATATAAACACCAATGGGGATTTGAGGAAATGGAAGGCATGGTTCTTTGATTGGAGAAATCGAGAACTACATTGTAGGTACAATTTCCATAGTCCGGGAGAAACATAAAAGTAGGTATTGGAGTGATGTATACCACAACAGAACTGCAGGGAGGGCCCAAAGAGGAGGGAGTACGAAGAAACAACAGGGTGATGGTGGCACATGTGAGCGTGGCAAGAAGAGCCTCACTCGAGCGAGCAAAGTTAATGGTAATGGGCGATTTCAACCAACATGGGAGTTCGACTGGCCAGGAAAACTTGGAGCCACATGGGTGGTCCCGAAACATGGAGAGCCAAGATGATGGATGTGTTACTTGTACAACTCATGTATCAAACATGTCAGGGACACAACCAGAGAGAGGAGGGGAGGATGACAGCCAGCAAGACATGGATCTTGTGTTCACCCTGAGCAGTTCAGACACGTGGACTCACTTACGACGAGGCCCCTTGGAGCGTATGGCGTAATCAGGTGCGTTCTGAGTTTTGACGATATAGTTGAGTTACAAGGCTGGAGGAATGGTAACAGGACTGAAGGGGACAGGCCAAACTATAAAGGGGGGACTACACAGGTATGAGAAAACTTCCTGCAGGAGGTTCAGTGGTGGAGACAGTAGAAATGGAGAAAAATCAGTAAACGAGACTGATGGAGATATTGTGTGTTTTGGCCAAAAGTGCAAGGAGGCAGAGGAAGTTTTGTTACCAAGGGAAACGCAGATATAATATGGAAGACTCCTATTACGAGAAGTCCTTGGTATACCCCGAAGGTTGTAGGAGAGGCAAAAACTAAAGTTGAAACAGGAATGGAAAAGGACAGGAGGTCATAGGACCCATGGCAAACAAGACGAGATTAGTAGAAGAGCCAGAAACGAGTTGTTATGCGCAGATATTGGAGGATGCCAGCGACAGTATGAAAGCGGACATAGTCATCGAAAGTCAAATCTGACCGGTGAAGTAAGGCTGTATAAGTCCACATTAGGAGGAAGACAACAGTCAAGGACTCAGGTGTAAGCTGTGGAAAAGAAGTGGAGCAGATCACAAAGAAACGGATCAAGAGGTATGTGAGGCAGCTCATCACTCGAGATTTTAAGGAAGTAGTATTTACGTAGAGGCCAGGAAGGACTCTGTGGGGGACAGACCAGATGGGGACACCATACAAGGAATACACCGAACAAGTGTTGGACGTGAGACCATACATACAGATGAGGAGGAGGGAAAGAAACGCTAAGGGACAGTCGATACCTCAAGGGCAATGGGGACCGGGGACAAACATCTCTCATGGGTCTATAGAGGACGGAGCTAGATATGTGGTGCATACCACTTACAACAATCTTCAACACATCCCTGGAACTGCGGCAACTACTGGAGGTTGGGAAGACGGCATAATGTAGTTCCCATTTTCAAAAAGGAGACAGAAAAAGTACGGCACTAAAACTATTAGTACCTGTGTCATTGGACGTGATTGTATGCTCAAAATTATGAGAAGATTACTCAGGAGGAGGAGTGTGTGGAGAACTGGAACGGTTAACAGGAGTATTAAATGCTCCAACCAGCACGGATTCAGGAGGAAAGGCAAATCCTGTTTCACAAACACCTTCGGAGTTTTACGATTAAAAAATATCAGAAGTAAGACAATGGGAGAGAGGGGTGGGTTGATTGCATCTTCTTGGACTGCGGAAGAGGCCTGCTTGGACACAGTTCCTCACAAGAGATTAGTGCTGAAGCTAGAGCATCAGGCGGCATATAACAGGAGTTAGTGGCACTGCCAATGGATCAGGAGAATACATCCAACTGATGAATCATCCCAAGCGGCATAGGAGGCAACTAACGAGTCATGGACTACGTAAGATGTATCACAGTGGGCACCTGTGACGAGCGGGGCTCACCTACAGGGGTCGTCCTAGGACCAGTGCTATTTTTGGTATATGTGAACGACATGAACGGAAGGGTTAGACTAGAAGTGTCCCTGTTTGCAGATGATGTGAAGTTAATGAGGAGAATTAAAATCGGATGAGGACCCAGGGAGGGGGTCAGGACTTCAAAGAGACCTGGACAGACTGGAAACCTGGCTCCAGCAAATGGCTTCTCGAATTTTAATCCTGCCAAATGCTAAGTCATGAAGATAGGGGAAGGGCACAGAAGCACCACAGACTGAGTATTAGGTAGGTGGCCATAAGACTGCTCGCAAACCTCACTCAAGGAGGAAAAGATCTTGGGCTGTGTGTAGTTACACGAGCATGTCTCGAAGCACACATCAATCAGAAACTGACTGAAGCATATGGGCGCGCGCCTTTTGCAAACCTCGAGACTAGCTTCCGTCACCTTAGTAAAGAATCATTCAAGAACTGTGCACCGTGTTATTGGTCAGCCATACTGGGAGTATGCTAGCACCTGTTTGGAACCCGCACTTGATAAAGCGTGTCAATGAAACTAGAGAAAGTACAAAGTCTGGCCAACAAGGTTCAGTGCAGAGCTCTAAGGGGAATGTCCTATGAAGGAAAGATTAAGGGAAATCGGCCCTGACGACACTTGGAGGACAAGGAGGGGTTCAGGGGAGACATGATAACGACATATAAAATACTGCGTGTAATAGACAAGGTGGACATAGGGACAGGATGTTCCAGGGAGGGACACAGAACAAGAGGCACCAATTGGAAGTGAAGACTAAATGAGGTCCAGAGAGTTAGTAGGAAGTATTTCTTCCAGTCACTAGGGATTAGATGTGTAAGTTGCTAAGATGGAGATGATAGACCCTAGAAAATGACGTAGCTGGTGGCAGGAACCTTTACACAGTTTTTAAGGGAGACGGTTTGATTAATAGCATCATGGAAGCGGGCGGGAGAGAGGGTATAGTAGCTCAACCGGTGATAGTGGCGGGGCCAAGCTTGGACTCGACTCCTGAACCCACAAATAGTTTGTGAGTACAAATAGTGAGTACACGTGAAGCAGTATCGCTAAATAGTGCTCGGATTTAGCGTGTTAGATGGCTGATCACTAAGATATTATAGCGGTCAGGCTACTGGCCGCATGTTGAGCGAGAAGAATATCACAAACAGTGTAATTGGGGTTCTAACGGTGTGATCTGAAATATTAACAAATTTACATATTTGGTTGATTATAGAAGCAGTGTTGTGATAAAGGTCATGTAAAGAGTGTATTAAGTAATATGAATGTAAGAAAAAATTAGTCAATCCCAGCTGTTCGTGTGTGAAGGTAGCTAGCTATCATCAGACTTGTTATGACCTGTCATACTGTACTAAAGAAAATAAGATGGGAATACCAAGTCTTAAAGAAAATAGAAAATGTAAAACTTGAATGCATGATAGAAGTTCCTGGAGGAGTTACAAATTGAAGGAGTTGATAGACGACCAGAGGAACTCCATTGTTGTGCAGACGACATCACTGCCTATTTGTGGGTTTTTTTGGTTAGTGTCTAAAGTACAGTGTCTTCGCCTGATGGTTGTATCCTTTACCTTCTCTCTATCCCTATTTTCAAGTACCAGGAGATAGATGGGGTTAGTAAATTATCTAAATGATCCACTAGGGTAAACTCCTGAAAGAGTTGTGTAGCCTAGTGAACCCCCCCCGTGTAGCCTAGGGAACCCACGGGTAGCCTAGTGACCCCCCCAGTTTTGTAGCCTTAGTGAAACCCCCCCGGCTTGTAGCTAGTGAACCCCCCCCCGTTTTTCGCTGAGGGATCATGCTAGTAAAAAGTACGCAACATACCAAACACATTTTAAAAACGATTAGTATTATTAAATAAGGAATTGAGTGAGAAAGAATTAATACCTATTAATCTTCAAAAGGAATGTAGCGCCTAGTGTGCGGGATCTGGGCCGGGAGAGTACCTAGAGTAAGCTAATTCACCATATAACAAAAAATAGTGTTATCGTGACCACCACCTCTTTTTCAAAGAACGGAAAAGCTAGTAAACACACACACAACAAACACATGTGTACGCATTAATTGTTAGAGTTATAGCTATATATGTCTAGTGCATATTGAATAAGGATTTGATTGTGTAAATTTTTTTTTAATCTTCAAAGAGTAGCGTTAGCCTAGTGTGCTGCACGAACACCCACCACTCACCACACACACCCAACACATACCACACCCACCATCCCACACCTACATCACTACACTCCACCAACACATCCAATACACACACACTCCCACACACCCAACACACACCCACAACACCACCACACTCACCACACCCCCACCCATACTCCCCCCCTCACACACACCCCAACGAGACCCCCACACACACCCACCCACAACCACCCCTCACACCACCACCACACCCAACACCCCGTCTTCACCACCCACACCCACACCACCACCCTTACACCCCAGACCCACCCACACACCCACCCACCCACACACCCACCCAGCACACCCTTATTACACACACACACACAACCCACACACACCCCTCACCTCACTACCAGTAGTCACCTGTTACCCCCACACACCCCCCACATCACCACCCACCACACACCAACCCTCTTACCCACCCACACACCACCCACACCACATCACACACACTCACACACACTACTTCACCCACAACCCCCACTCACCCCCCCCCACTCACAGATATAGACGCAACACACAACACACACAACACCTAATACACACACACACACACCACTACACACACTCACACATATTGAAGACTCACACATACACTCCCCCTCTCCCCACAGACATCTCACTCCTTCACCTGATCCCTCCCCTCCCTCTTTCACCTCTCCCCTCCCACCTCCTCCCTCTCCCACTCACCCACTTACCCACTAGCTTCACCCTCTCTCTTCCACACTCCCCCTCCCAACTACTCTAACATTATAGCGCCCAGTTCCATCCTTTACTGCCCCCACACTCGACATATATCAATACTACCTAACATAAAGAATTACAGGTTTCCCCATGCTGAGGCAATCAGGATAAAAAATAGAAATGTTGGGTTGGCCAGAGAGCAAAACAAACCCACAGGGGACAGGAGGGAAGGGAACTGCAAAGGAAGATTGGCAGCAAGATGCTCACAAAAAAAGGGACAAGAATGGGAAAAGAAACTAGAGAACTTGCATGAGAATGGAAAGAGAGGATAGACATGGAAAGCAGGAAGTGGGAGGTTGAATCGTCCAAAGCAGACTGAGGCCATGGTTACAGAGCTTAGAGGGGGGGGGAAGGAACTGGAAAATCTGAAACAGCAATAAAGAAACTAAGCAGAACATTTTGGGATTTGACAACAGAGCACGCTACTCAGCCACAAATAAGGGGACTGAGGGACGATAGGAGCTCCAAAAACTGCATGTAGAAGTCTTTCAGTGGACAGGACTTTTAGTAAATGTAAGAGATAAGCTATATGCTGGGGCATTAAAAGACCACACAGAAGTGTCTAGGATACAATAGCCGAGAGGGAAATGACAGGCCAATGAGCCCATGTACAGCTAGCTTAAGTGAAACTGAAGAAAGGAAAGCTGCAATGGTTGAGTTGTAAATCAAATTGAAATGTGTGGGTTGTAACAGGGTTATGCAGTGGGAGAATGAAAGGGTGAGGTCAGTCTTTGTGTATATGGGCTACAGGAAGTTGAAGGGGAAACTATTGAAGCAATGAACACAGGGAAAAAAAAGCAATTGAAAGCATCATGAAAGTATCGGAGAAGACGACATGACCCAGTGGAAAATTTTCGGTGAATATGGGGGGTTGTAAAAAAAAGAAACCCAGCAGGTGAAAAGTGACTTCAAGGCTGAATCTGACTCGGAACAGGATACTGTGGGAGAAGTACGATTTATGGGACATGCGGAAGACAGGAAGGTGTATCGCGACCGCGACAGATCACATGACGAAAAGATGGAAACTGTGAGGATGAATCAAGGCGTAAAGGAGGAAAGAGAGGGGATGATGTAGACTGACAAGAGAAGATCCCAGACACAGGAAGAAGATCCAAATACAACCTCCCTCACAGCTCCTATAGAAGCCTCCCAACCAGGTCAACACCCCCAGTGCAGCCAAACACTCATTAAACCTCAAAACACCCTATGTAATATCCAATGGCCCCACCAACTACATTAAAAATCCTACACCCCCACAGCAACCACACCCATTAGTTCCTTTATCAGGTCTCCCACTTTCCCACCCCCCAATACACCTCCAAAGACCACAGTCGTATGAAAAGAAGTGAAGGTTGGTATACAAATGCAAGATGGATAATACAAATAAGTATGAGCGTTAGTCGGAATGAAAGAAATCAAGGTGAACATCACCCAGACATTATAGCAACTCTACAGAAATCACAAAAATCACACAGAAAATAATAAACTGATTCTATCTTTACCACCCGGATATCAAATCCTCAGGAAAAGACAGAAGGCAGAGGTAGAGGGGAGGAGGGTGTCTGCAATGCCTCATTATAGCTTTATGTGGGCGGTTTTCGAGACTAGGAGAGAATGGGATGGCACGGGGTGATAAAGGTACATAGACTTGTAGTGAGTAAGGATAACAATCCAGTCTTGAGGGACATAAGGTGATAATAGCCAGTATATGTTACAACCCACCACCAGAATCTGCAGGAGGACAAGTGACAGATACGATGGAGAGCAACAGAGCCATGGTCGACACACTAGCCTGAGGTGGCAGGAGGCAATTGTGGGGCGGAGCAATGTCTACTAGTTTATGGGTGATTTCAATCACAAGGATATTGACTTCTGGGAAAACCTGGAAGCCCTCATGGGGGTTCCGAAAACATGGAGAGCCCAAGATTGATGGATTTGTAGTACTGGAAAACCATCATGCATAAACATGTTAGAGACACTACCAGAGAGAGAGGAGACGAGGACCAGCAAGATGGACCTTAATTATGTTTTCACCTGTAGTAGTTCAGACATCGAGAAATATCTTGTATGAAAGGCCCTGAGGAGCTATAGTGATTCATCTGTGGTACTGTGCTTCGACTACATAGTGATGTCTCCAAGTGGAGACCCAAGTAGCAGGAATAGGTTGGGAAAAACCAAACTACAAAAGGGTGAACTACTCAGGCATGAGGAACTTCCGTCAATAAATTCAGTGGTGAGAGGCGAAACTGACAGGAAAACCAGTACAAGCTAAAAATGATTGAGTACTATGTATGCTAAACAAAATGCACGGAGGCAGAGGAGAGGTTTGTTCCCAACGGGAAAACAGAATAATGGGAGAGAACAGAACGCAGTCCTTGGTTCACCCAAAGGTGTTAGGGGGGTCAAAAACTTTTGGTGTACTAGTGAGATTGAATGGAAAAGGTACAGAAGACTCAGAGAACTTCAGGAAAATAAAGATGATTAGCCGAAGAGCCACGAAATGGATATATGCACCAGATGTAAGAAGGGTAGGGTACTCAGGACAATATGAAATTAGCACATAGCATCGAAAGTCAATAACTGTACCCGAAGCTGTTTGTGTACAGCCACATCAGGAGGAAAACCTCACAGTCAAGGACCAGGTATTCAGACTGAGGAAGGCTGTTATAGGTGGAGTGAAGAGGGAGAATTGTCACAAAGAAACGCGACCTCGAGAGCCGAGAGGTATGCAGGGAGCCCTGTCAACTCGAGATTAAAGAAAGAGTATTTACAGTGGAAACCAGTAGACTCAGGAAAAATCAGAACAGGGGGGGTACAACACAGCAAGTGTGGATGAGTTAATTTAAATCCAAGGAGTGATGTGAAGAAGACGGCTATGCGAACTTTGACACCTCAAAGGCTGGTGGGACCAGACAACATCTTCTCCATGGGTCCTTAAAGAGGAGCAGAGAGATTGTTGCGGCGGCCATTAACAAAGATCTTCAACACATTCTTTGAAACTTGGCAACTCCATGAGGCTATGAAGTTGGCAAATGTAGTCCCCATTTTTTAAATAAGGGAGACTATGAAAATGATAGGCATTGAAAAACATACAGTGACCTCTTGTATCACTTTTCGTGATAGTAGGCAAAGGTCATGGAGAAGAATCATCAAGGAGGAGAGTGGTGGTGGCTCTGGAAAGAAATATCAAGTGTATAATTGTCAACAAGCATGGTCTTTCAGGAAGGAAACTCCTGTGTCACAAACTACTAGAGGTTTTATGACAAGGTGTACAGAAGTAGACAGATAGAGAGAGAGGGGTCGGATCTGACTGTCATTTTTTTCGGACTGCACAAAAAGGCCTTCGACACAGTTCCTCACAAGAGGTTACATGCAAAAAGCTAGAAGATCAGGCACACATAAAAGGGAAAGGCAACTGCAATGGATCAGAGAATACCTGACAGGGATGGCATCAACGAGTCATTGTACGTGACGATGGTGTCAGAGTGGCGCTTGTGACAAACGGTTGGGGTCCACAGGGGTCAGTCTAGGACCTGTGCTGCTTCGTTCGTGTATTGTGAACGACATAACGGAAGGGATCAGGCACTCAGATGAGCGCCTTGTTGGGCATCTGTGTTGTATTTTTGTGAAGTTTTTATATGAGAGAAGAATGTTCGCAAATTCGTGTTTTTTTTGATATGAGATCTGGCTGGACTACAAAGAGTACCTGGTCAAGGGCTTGTCAAGCCTGTGTTCTCTCTGAGTAATAATAGATGTCTGGTTATGTGCATTGTAGTTTTAACCCAATGCGCATAATGCTCATAGAATAGAGTCATGTGTACAAGATGAGGAAGGTATGGGTTCAGAAATTGTTATATTGTACTCGCAGATCACTCAATATAGTTATTAGTATGGCCTAAGACATGTACATGAAACCTCATCATGTGTGAATGGGATATCTGTGGGGTGACTATATATTCTCATCCGTTTTTTAGATGATCTCAGTGAGTGCGCACATATATCAGATAACTGTCTTGCAGCATTTCGGGCGCTCTGGCAACTTACGGATAAGCGTTCCTCGAATACCTACTAAATAAGGAATTTCCCGGTTCAAAACTCTCTATTCTCCATTTACGTCAGGCCCTTACTGGAGTATGCTGCACATGTTTGGAATCCCCATAGTCAAGCTCGTCATGAAAAATTTAGAGGAAAGTGCACAAAGGTTTGCAACATGACTAGTCCCAGTGCTAAGGGGAGATTGTCGTACGAAGAAAGGTGAGGGAAATCGGCCTGACGTTCATTGGAAGCAGGGTAGGGTACAGGGGAGAATGGATAACGTGACGCATAATGAAAATTATTCCTGCGAACCAGAAATAGACACTGTGTTGGACATAGGACAGGAGGTTCCAGAGATGGGGACACATACACAAAGAGGTCACAATGGAAGTTGTAAGACTCAGATGAATCATTAGGGTATTTTAGGAAGTATTTCTTCAGTCATAGGAGTAGTCAAGTCGTGGTATAGTCTAGAAAAGTGTAAGTAGTGGAGGCGGGAACCCGTGTACTGATTGGTTTTTTTAAGGTATTGTGTGGTGTATGTATATATTAGCTCATGGAGCCGGGAGATTATTGAGAAGAGGTGAGTAGAAGAGAGGACATAGTAGCAATCAGTGACAGAGGGGGGCCAGGAGCTATGAATCGACCCCTGCCAACCACATATAGGTGAGTACAAATAGGTGAGTACACACACTCACACACACACACACACACAATACCACAGCACTCACACACACACTAGACACACACACCCACACACCACCACACACACACGCGATATTTAAAATCTGTCTTTTCTAAAAATATTATCCCTCAGATCGACTTAATCCTTGTCTTGACTTCGAAGTCCTTTTTTTGTGCCGGGTCTTTAGAGCCAGGTTCCTGAGGTTTGCAGATGAAATATTGAAAATTAATGACAAGTATAAAATAATAGAATGAAGACTATCCTGTCGAGCTTTTTTCATTTCCTTTCACGCATTGGAATAGTTGTAATAATGTCGGAGAGAGTGTTACAATATGTAGAGAAATGCTTACAGCAAAACAACAAATAAGCAATTAATTATAATGATCTAATTTTATTATGTAGGCAACGTTTCGCTCTCCAGGAGCTATCGTCATGCCTTATAACTAAACAAGATAAGGACTCAGATTGTATATAGATAGAGTAAAATATAAGGTGTAAAAGTATAAGAACAAAATGCTTGAATAATATTTAATTTCGGAGATGTCAAGTCCCGTATTTCATCTCCGACGTATTAGCGATGACGTCATCAACAAAACAATAGATCCCACAATCACGTGTAGAAAGAGCAACTCTAAAAGTTTCGTCCATTTACTAATACTACAGCTATGGCTAAGTACTTCTATACCGATATCCTCGTTTGTGTAATTAGTACTAATAATTTAATGCTATTTTGCTACTCATAATACTCCACTGCTTGTATTACTGCTAGTACTTGTTTACTGCTGGTGCTAGTCTGTATCACTAATTACTATGACCTACTCTAATGGCTACTTGCTGCTACTTACATTATACTACTGCTAATGACTAGTTGTTTTGTTTTAAGTGACTCTATGATACTGTCTACTACTGGTACTATTTGTTATATTGCTTATACTACCATTACTAATACTTTTGCTACTACCTAAAAAACTACTTCTGCTGATGCTTACTGCTGCTGATACTACTACTATTACAAATACTAATGCTGCTACTACTACTACCACTGTACTATACTATTGTTATTCCCTACTAGTGCTCGTACTATACTACTGCTACACTTCTACTACTAACACTTACTTTACTATACGACTTTGACCAAAACAGTGTTACAACAGCTATATTCATTTTCAGTTCAGCTGAATTGATGTGTAGGTTCAACTGGTTTTATCAAACCTTGGTGTGAGGGAGATGCTGATTGAATTCGCTGTTAATTCTTTATCTGTGATGATCATCGTTAGAAGGGACGTTCGAGGGACAGTGAGATAATGTCAACCAACGTTACGGGTTCATTTTTTATATTGGCGTCAGGAGGTATAATTGGGAGGATCCTGAGTGTTTTAAGTATGTAGTGTGTGGCAGATAAAACCCAAGAGACCAGGGACAAGTTGCTTAGCGAGGAGTTCTTTTATTCTGTGTAGGTGGCTTATATTCATTGCTATTGAGGTAAAGGATCATAGAGGCACGATGTCGTTGGGAAGGTTCTGTTGTTTTAAATTAGAGTATGTCATAGTCGTAGATTGTGATTGTAAATTCCTGTTACAGCATATTTATGTCGTGATCCGTAGTAGATTTCTGGCAATCTCTTCCAATGTATTTTATCACCATCCTCCACCACGGGATGTACAGATTACGGAGGTCACCTGGGAAAGGGCTGCGCAATGTATGCACTTTCTTGACAGTTCTTGAGGACATGGTAGCTCATGTCAATACATCAGGCACTGTTCTTAACCCTTAAAATGTGGTTTGTCAGTCAAACAAATGACATTTAAATACACCTATGTGAAGCTTTTATACAGATTGTATGAACAATCTTCCTTCGAGGTTAATGACTGGATATCTGTGTAGAGTCGTTGAAAATGAATCCAGTTACTTCTTCACTTGTGGCCAGGAGTTATTAAGTAGATGTGCTATATGGTCTTCCTTATTGGTAGCTTCCTGTACACACTGAAAGAGCAAGGAATAATTTGATGTGTCCTGCATTGACCATTTCCGTCTAGCTCATCGCAAAGTCTGCCTCTTTAACACAACTGACACTTCCATAACTGTTTCTCCTCGCCTTTCGTCCGTTCCTCTGAATTGGATAAATGGAGGCTCTGGTGGCAACTAGTGCTTCCTTAGAATATCCAAACCCAGCATGGGTGTTAATTCTCATTATTTCTCGATGTTAATTACCACGTTTTTTCCTATATGTGACAGCAGACTACTGTCTGTTGAGAGAATTAGACACGTTTGCAACAACCTCGGTATCTTATATTCATAGATCTTTAGACAATGTGCAACTCTTTGGTATCTTTTATTGAGGAAAACGTTTCGCACACAGTGGCTTCATCAGTCCATACAAAGGAGAATCGGACGAAACAGGAGGAGAAGAATGAAGGTAATTAGTCCCTCAACCTTGAGTCGGTGCTGTGAGTCAGTGCTAACCCCCACTTCTCATTGTGTAGACGTTTCGCCATCCGATGGTTTTTAATCGATGCAGAATACTCAGAGAACAAAAACAGAAGGACTAAGAGGAGAAGGTGAAGTAAGTTTACTTAGGACATCACAAGTAATCAGTCCCTCAGCTAGCTTTAGCTGAGAGTGTCACAGTAACTCAGTAAGTCATGGTCATTACCTCAGCTGTCAACCTTTTTAACTCTTCTGTTATACGTCCTTGTATTGGATCAGTCGCTGGTTGGCGACTAACAAACCGGTCCTTATTTTTTTTTTATAATAAATAAGATAACCAGTTGTTGTGTCTAATTGTTCAACTTTTCGGTTTGTATAACATTGATTTATATCGAAATAGACGGATTACACATTAGTATTAATCAGAATAACCAATACAATATTGAACGTATAGAAAGAAACACCAGTAGGCTAAAAAACTAGGAAAATCCTAGATTGATCGTCAAGTAAACTAATAGTCACATAGATGTTGCCCAGAGGTCTAACTCATTCACACATTATGATCTGATAAAAACAGATTTAGGATAACTGATACATTCTCATAATTTTTCTCTTGACACAGCTCGGTAAAGAAAGAAAAGAGTATCTATATGCAGCTCCTTAACTAGTATTAATTGTAATAGACCAACTCACCTGCGGAAGTGTGAGTATTTGCTGGGGAAAGAGAAATTTGAAGAAGATAATGATGGATGGTAAGCCTATAATCAGTGGACTACGATAATGTTGTACTAGAAAAAGGCAGCCAGTCAAGGACAGACTGTGAGAAAAACAAAAAAAGTAAAGTAAATAGAAATGTGAAGAACTACTAGACTTACTAATACTATTCAAAAGAAAAAGTTTTAGGAATAAGTGAGAGATCAATAAGTTGGGAATAAGTGAAGTAAAAAACTAAGGGAACTAATAGGATATTTAAGAATGAGCCAAATAGAGAAAAACGAGAAGGAAAAGAATAATGAAAAGAAGTGGTTAAAAGAGAGAAGATAAAAATGTTTGAATAAATAGGTGTTAAAGTTATTGGAAGGAGGGGGGATGGGAGGTGAGGGGGGAGGGGATGACGAGAGAGAGAAGAGAGAGAGAGGAGAGACTGGATGAGAGTGAGAGGAGAATGAGAGATCGTTGAGAGAGAAAGAGATAGAAATAAAAGAGTGAGAGAGAGAGAGATGAGAGAGAGAGAGAGAGAAGAGAGAGAGAGAGAGAGTAAGAGGCAGTGATTTCATGCTTGCGCAGGGAGGCATAGGCCTCTTTTAGGAGTTTGGAAGAGCCATCATGTAAGTGTCTTGGAGGGTGTATGGGGTGCGAATAGGGGATAGAACTGGCAAGGTTTAAAGCAGATGGGGCTGGTGGTATTGTAGATAAAACCTGACTGTAGCTATCCACCATGCTGAATAATTATACTAAGTAAAGTGTTGGTTAAAGTGATATAGCTTTTATAGGTGAACAATATTTAGATTTTGAATGACCATATGATAGAGTGGATAAAATTCAACGTGGTAGATGTTACAACTGGTATGTGAATAATAAGTGACCGGTTACTAAGCAGTAGTTCTAAAAAGCAGTATTCACAAGGAAAAGTGAGCTCAGTATTAGAGTGTACATGTGAAGGGGGAGAAAAATTATTTTTCCAGTAAGTAATAGGGTTTAGGACTGGAATGTGTTATGCCATAATAGTTATTTATCATATGGGGGGAGAGATTTGTTAAATATTATGTGAAAATAGGAATAGGGTGTTGGGGAGAGGTGTGGGAGGAAAGTTAGAGAATCTAATACAAGTGGTGAGTTGTTCACAGATGCCTTTTTGTGATGACACTGTGCATTTGAGAGATTTGAAGAGATGGATATTTGCAGAGGTGGAATGGAGACATAATGCAGTGGGGAGGGTTTCGTTTGAAATAATAAAGGAAAGTTAGAAAAGTGAACCTAGGAAAGAGCAGTGCGTAAATGAGGAAAAAAGGTAACCACTAAAAAATATTAGGTAATAAAGATAGGATATATTAGAGGAAGATAGTATGGAAGATGTGAATGTGTCAGATATTTGGGAGTGGAAACAATTGCCAGCAAATTAAAGTCTATTAAAAGACGAGGTGGAACCATCAAACTGCCAAAGGTAAAAGAAATAGTGCCATTGAGGCCTTCTTTTGTAGACAAAGCACAACTTATCCATGAAGAAAAAAACAGGCGAATGTATGAGAGTATGTGGTGGAAACTCTTATAGTGAGTGCTGCAAGCCATTGAGGCTGGCGGAATGTTGCTAAGCGAGGAGGAGGATGGCTGAGATTGGCAATTGCAGAAGATCGTGTGTGAAAAGAGCAATGATGAGGTGAATATTATTGTAGACAATTTGTAGTCTGGCTGATTAGGAGGTTTGAGCGATTTTTTAAAAGTAGTCTATACAGAAGTGGCTGATAGAGGGTTTGTTGAGTGGTTACGATATAGACGAGAATGAAACCAAATATGACTTGGAGGGCCGATAAATCTGCAATGAGGAAAGGAGGGGTGGTGGTCGTTCTTGAACGGTTGAGGAAAGGAGGGTAAAGGTAGGCTTTTGCTATAGGGAGGGGTATGTTGGATAATCAACAAGTGGCAAGTGCTAGCGTCGTTACGATAGGAGTGAATGGAAGCAGCATTTTTAGTGAATTGTGGTGCTGTATGAGTTTGAGCAGAGTAACTTATTAATGAAGGGATTCAGGGATACCCGTTAGCCAGGCTTGAGTGCCTCGAAATGTGGAGCACTCTGTAGGAGGTATAAGTTATATTGGGTTGTATGGAGGGAGCATCTGGCTATGTCAGCAGACCTTGTGTTGGAGGCTCCCCAGGCATGGACAACAGAATTGAATGATGAGGCAAGTGTTTCATACTTTAGGATATTCTGTTATTAAGATAGAGAGCCAGAGTTGAAGAGAAGGTAAAGATAGATCTACAAGTACTTTTGACACTCAGACTATAACGGATCAGGTACTATGATACGATATACTATTTATACTATAGATACTAGAATATTTCTATATATTTTATTTATAGATAGATATATATATATATATATAGTAGAATAATAATATATACTTGATCTTGGCTGAAGGATGACCGAAACTATGATCCTTGGAACAGAGGTATGCCAGTGCTTTAAAATCTACCCACACTGGACAATACTTTTGGGTCCAGCTTGTGCTAGACTTTGATACAAGAGTAAGCCAGCTTTCATGGGAGAAGGCTCTACAGTTTTTCATTAATCAGTGCATGCATCAGCCTTACTAGAGATATTAACAAATGCAAGGAATTTGCATAGAGCAGGTGTCGAAATATCCACAAACACTTGTGATATCTGGCCTAAAGGGGAGACTCGGAAATGTACAGAAACTTGAAACAAGGCCACGCCAGGTTACGAGGATAATTGGCAGTTTGGAGGGATATATTGCTGTATGTTTATATTTGATTACTTCTAAAACTGTTGTAATCTGGG
>NC_069495.1:533306-719791 GCF_026875155.1 Cherax quadricarinatus
AAGAGCGTGGTAAAAAACATACTTCTCATTCCCCTTTTTGCCCCAAGGACAAAGTTCTTTGTCCCCAGACTCCTAAGTGCCCCTCACTCTTTTTCCCTCTAAATCATGATTCACTATCTTTCTAGACCATCCGCTGAACGCCACTCCCAAATATTGAATACGTTACTTTCCCCCATACTCTCTCCCTCCATCTGAATTAATTTTATCCCCAAATTTTTTTGTTTCCCTCATAACTTTCTCTTTCCTTTTATTCACTTTATTTTCTTTTTTGCACCCTACCAAATTCATCCCAAACCTTTTGCAACTTCTTTTCAGAATTCCCAAGGACGTGTTCAGCAAAGAGCAGCTGGACAACTCCCATTTTGTGTGTGATCTTTTCTTTTAACTCCACGCCCTTTGCCAAGACCTCGCATTACTTTTTTTACAACCCCTCTATAAATAATTAAACCCCAGGGAATACACATCCTTGTCGGGGGCCCTACTTTTACGGGAAAAAAAATTTTCCCTCTTTCTACTACTCTAACTTGAGCTCATTTTCGTAAAAAAACTCTTCATGCTTTCAGAACTACCCCCTACACCTTACATTGAACATCTGCCACATTGCCCCTATTACCCGTCATACCCCTTTCCAAATCCAAAAATCCCACAAAGACTTTTTTACCCTTATCAAAATACTTTTCACTTATATGTTTCCTGTAAACCCCGGTCCACACACCCCTCCCTTTCCAAAGCCCCTTTGTTCATCTGTTCCCTATTCTCCGTTTTACTTTATTCTTTCAATTATAACTTACCATACACTTCCGGGTCATCAACAGATTTCCCCCCTAAAATTTTTTGCACTTCTTTTACCCCCTTTCCCTTTTACAAAGGAACTTGCATGCTCTCTCCCAACCCCTAGGCCCTTCCCCTTCCATACATTTTTTAAAAATAATTGCACCAACCCCTCCAAACTATTCCCACCTGCTTTTAACTTTTTTATTTTTTCCCCTTTAATCCCGGTGCCCTTACCCCTTTCTTTTTTCCCACGCCCCGAACTTCTCCCCCCTCCAAAAGGGTTTCCTCCTCCTACAAAATGTTATTCCCCCTTGCCCCCTTTCACGAAAACACAGCTTCCCCATCTTCTCAAACATTTAACAAATTCCTCAAAAATTCTTCCCTCTTCCCCTCTCTAATCTCCATTTATAACTTCCTTCCTATTTTTAAATTTTTGGACAAATCCATTTGTTCTTAGGCTTTCTTAACTTTTTTAATTTCTCCCCCAAAAATTTTTTTCTTATTTTCAAAAAAAATTTGTTGATAACATCTCACCCACTCTCTTTTTGCTCTTTTTTTTACTTTGCTTCCCCACCTCTTAACTTCTCTCTTTTTCTCCATTTACTTTTCCCCCCCTTTGCATCCCTTTACTTTGAAAAAAAAAACTTTCATATGCAACTTTTTTCCCCCTTACACTCTTTTTAAAACATCTCATTCCCCAATCGTTTTTTTCTTCCCCCCTGCCCCCATTTTTCCTGTAACCCCCAAATTCTGCTAAAACACTCTAAACATTTACTTTTTTAAACTCCCCTCCCTCTTCGACCCCTTTTTGCCTTTGCTTCATTAGCCCATCTATCCCCCCAATAGTTTGTTTATATCTTACCTAACTGCCCCCCTTTTTAGTTTAAAAACCCCTTTCACCTCTCTTTTCCCCTGTGCTTTTTTTCCCCTTTTCCCATACCTTTTATTCGTGTAGCTAAAAAACTAGAATTTGTTGATATATCTGTGGCCCCTCTAAAAAACTTTGTAATCCTGAAGTCTATAAACATTTCTTTTTTTAAAACCAATACTAACCCAAAAAAACTATGTCTTTCCCCCTAAAACATATGGTGTTTATTTTTTTCCCTTTTTCTTAAAAATGTTTCCCTATAAAAAAACCCCTTTTATAAAAAGTTCAATCAAAGGGCTCCCAATTTCCCCCAAAGACTCCCCGACTAAAATTTTTAAGTTCTCTAAATTTTTCTCCCGGTTTTCCTTTCCCGGGCCCAACATTTGATAAACCATTTAAAACTCCCTCTTTTAGCTTATGAAATAGAAAAGGCGTTCCTTCTAAAGAACTAAGGGGCCTGAAACCTTTACCAAAAATTTGGGTTCTTGCTAAGTCCCCCTTTCCCTTTTTTCCCGGCCAAACTTGGGATTTGGCCGTACTTTCAAATAGCGGAAAAAACGGGTTTCGGGGTTTTTCCCCTATGAATTTGGGCACAAATTTTATGGTCTATCCAAATGAAAAAAAATCTAAACCCTTTTGTCTGTGTCTGGGGGGGAGAAGCAAGCTGCCCCTCTTTGCTCTTTCTTGAGCCCAAGCTCCTTAAGGCTCTCTGTTCCCGGTCTTTGTGCTCAATTTCCCTTAAAAGTTTCCCTTTTTTTCTGCAAAATAGGGCTAATTTCATTTGTAAAAATTTCTACCCTTTCCCTTTTCCGGTCCCCCATCAAAGGGGGGTTGATTCAATGGTCACCTTCCAAATTTAGTCATCCTCAGAAATTTTTACCAGTGTCAGCCATTTTGGGAAAAAAATAGCACCAAAACTTAATTTCCCGCCACAGACCCTTTCTGATATAAAATAATTTAAAACCCCAACCCAAAGGGACATATATGAAGTAGTATATTACAAGGGGGTTGTTGGGGACTCCCTCCCAAAATTTAAAAAGGGGTTGCACACCAAAAAGAAAATCCCCGGCAGGGAAAAAAAAAAATAAAAGCTACTGCATTTGCAAAGATAAATTTTTTCCCGAAAATTTTGGTGGCATAACCCCCTAAAAAAACAGCAAGTTGTACCTGCAAGGGGGAAATTATGCACCAAATATCAAGTATTAATTAAAACCCTAAAAATAAAAATATGGTTTCAAAAAAAGGTTTAAAAGATTTATAGAGTATTAATTTTAAAAATAAATCCCTAAAAACGCAATATTATAAAAGAAAGGTAAATTTTTCACCCGTGTATTAAATTAAAAATAACACCCTAAAAACCAAACAATATTGCAAAAAAAGGTAAATTATTATTTTAGTGTTTAGGGGATAGTGAATGCTTTTTATGACCCACCCAGTAAAGAATGGGTTATTGAAATTTTAGGTTTCCAAAAATTTAAAAATTTACCACATAAAATTTGGGTAATTCTCACATATAAGGCCCCCATGTTTTTGCAAAAAAAGTGGGATAACTGGGGGGGCCCTTTAGCCTGGGCAAGGGGAAAAAGGGAAAAGTTTGGAAAAATCTCAAGCCCAAACCGGCCACCAGGGTTTATCCAGTCAAAACAGAAAGCGCTAAAACCAGTATGTTTTACTTCAATGGGTTGGTTAACAGGGGTTAGGCAAAAAAGCCCAATTGGGAAAAATATATCTATTTAATCACCATAACATAACATAACAAAAAACCTTAATTCTAAACCCCCAATGAGGGTACACACAGCTGGTGGAGGTTCAGCCACCATAACACTAGGCTTCGTCAGCGCAGGCCGTCATTACACTACAAACCCATTTTTATTTCCTCACTCCTCCCAGCACCCTGACCATGTCCAGAGCCTGGGTGAACATACAGGTAAGCCATATGAAAGCCTATGGCTTGAGTTGGATAAACAAAAGAGTGTACAACTACAAACTTATTTTAAAAATACACAGCATTTTCCGACGCCAGCCTCTACACAACATACAAACGTCACGTGACCCCCCCAAACCACCTTACTCTGCGTACCCAAACATCCTTGGAAAATAAATCATTAACATAATTTCTTAATAATTACAGTTAGAGTACTTTACAATACCCCCAAAAATGCACATTATCAATTATAAAATTATTCCATACAACTGTAATTTCATATTATTATGGCACATTTCTCCACTATATGTACATTACGATGTCATGCAGAACCCTGCATAACATCATCATAAACTACATTATCAACACTAAACTACACTACAATCACTAAACTACACTACCATCAGTAAACTACACTAACATCACTAAACTAAACTACCATCACTAAAGTACACTTACATCACTATATTACACTACCATTACTACCATAATTAAAGCACACTACCATCACTAAAGTACACTGCCAACACTATACTACACTACGATCACTAAAGCACACTGCCATCACTAAACTATAGTACCATCACTAAACTACACTACCATCAATAAGCTACACTACCATAATAAACTACATTGCCAACACTAAACTACACTAAAATCACTAAACTACACTACCATCAGTAAACTACACTACCATCACTAAACTATACTTCTACCACTAAAATACAAAACCATCACAAAACTACACTAACATCACTAAACTTCACTACCATCTCTAAACTTCACTACCATCACTATCCTATACTACCATCACTAAACTACTCAACCATCACGAAACTATACCACAATTAGTAAACTACTTTACCATCACTAATCTATACTACCCCTCAGTAAACTACATTATCATCAGTAAACTACACTACCATTACTAAACTGCACTACCATCAGTAAACTACATTACCAACACTAAACTACACTACTATCAGTAAATTATTCTAGCATCACTAAACTACACTACCATCCTTAAACTACACTACCATCAGTAAACTGCACTACCATCTGTAAACTACTCTACCATCACTAAACTACACTACCAACAGTAAACTATACTATCATCACTAAACTACAGTACCATCATTAATCTAAACGACCTTCACTAAACTACACCACTATCAGTAAACTACAGTACCATCTGTAACCTACACTACCATCACTAAACACACTACCATAAGTAAACTACCCTTCAATCACTAACTTCGCTATCATCATAAACATACACTACCATCACTAACCTACACTACCATCACTAAACTACACTACCAGCACTATACAACACTACCCTCAGGAAACTACACTCCCATCACTAAACTACACCCCCATCACTAAATACACTACCATCACTAAACTGCACAAACATCACTAAACACCATCATTAAACTGCACTACCATCACTAAACTACACTACCATCACTAAACTGCACTACCATCACTAACTACACTACTATCACTAAACTACACAACCATCACTGAACTACACTAACAACACTACCATCAGAAAAACAATGCCATCACTAAGCTACACTACCATCACTAAACTACACTACCATCAGTAAACTACACTACCATCACTAAACTGCACTACCATCACTAAACTGCACTACCATCAATAAACTACACTACCAACACTAAACTACACTACCATCACTAAACTACACTACCATCACTAAACTACACTACCATCACTAAACTACACTACCAGCAGTAAAGGTCGAGAACCAAAACCTAGTCATTGTGGTAGTCTACAAGCCTCCGGATGCAACTTCCCAGCAATTCCAGGAACAGCTTTTAAAAAAATTGACCACTGTCTGGAAAATCTTCCAGCTCCTGCACCCAACATCTTGCTCCTGGGGGATTTCAACTTAAGGCACCTAAAATGGAGGAATATAGCAAATAATATTGTTGCAGAAATAACACCAGGAGGCAGCTCTGATGAAAACTCACACTCACACGAGCTTTTAAATCTCTGCACAAAATTCAATTTAAACCAGCAAATAATAGAGCCTACTAGACTGGAGAATACACTAGACCTCATATTCACTAACAATGATGATCTGATAAGAAATGTCACCACATCAAAAACAATATACTCAGATCACAACATAATTGAGGTTCAGACATGTATGCGTGGAGCCCAGACCGACAAAATGAGACTAGTCACGAGGGAGCATTCACCAAATTCAACTTCAATAACAAAAACATAAAGTGGGACCAAGTAAACCAAGTCCAAAACCGATATAAGCTGGGAAGATATACTAAGCAACACAGACCCAAACTTATGCCTAGAACAGTTTAAAACTCGGTGGCACTCGATGTATGCACAAGGCTTATTCCTCTAAGAAAAAGGAGGAGTAGATGAAAAAATAGAAAGAGACAGGCGCTCCCTTTACAGGCGACGGAAAAGAATAACAGAGCGGCTAAAGAGGTCAATATATCTGAAATGCGAAAGGGAGACACTGGTCAGAGAAATAGCAAGCATCGAACTTAAGCTAAAAGAATCCTTTAGGAGTCAGGAATCGCGGGAAGAACTAAAAGCCATAAATGAAATCGAAAGAAACCCAAAGTATTTCTTCTCCTATGCCAAATCAAAATCGAGAACAACGTCCAGTATTGGGCCCCCACTTAAACAAGATGGGTCCTACACAGATGACAGCAAGGAAATGAGTGAGCTACTCAAGTCCCAATATGACTCAGTTTTTAGCAAGCCGCTAACCAGACTGAGAGTCGAAGATCAAATGAATTTTTTATGAGAGAGCCACAAAATTTGATTAACACAAGCCTATCCGATGTTATCCTGACGCCAAATGACTTCGAACAGGCGATAAATGACATGCCCATGCACTCTGCCCCCCGGCCAGACTCATGGAACTCTGTGTTCATCAAGAACTGCAAGAAGCCCCTATCACGAGCCTTTTCCATCCTATGGAGAGGGAGCATGGACACGGGGGTCGTCCCACAGTTACTAAAAACAACAGACATAGCCCCACTCCACAAAGGGGGCAGTAAAGCAACAGCAAAGAACTACAGACCAATAGCATAACATCCCATATCATAAAAATCTTTGAAAGGGTCCTAAGAAGCAAGATCACCACGCATCTAGAAACCCATCAGTTACACAACCCAGGGCAACATGGGTTTAGAACAGGTCGCTCCTGTCTGTCTCAACTATTGGACCACTACGACAAGGTCCTAAATGCACTAGAAGACAAAAAGAATGCAGATGTAATATATACAGACTTTGCAAAAGCCTTCGACAAGTGTGACCATGGCGTAATAGCGCACAAAATGCGTGCTAAAGGAATAACAGGAAAAGTCGGTCGATGGATCTATAATTTCCTCACTAACAGAACACAGAGTAGTCGTCAACAGAGTAAAGTCCGAGGCAGCTACGGTGAAAAGCTCTGTTCCACAAGGCACAGTACTCGCTCCATCTTGTTCCTCATCCTTATATCCGACATAGACAAGGATGTCAGCCACAGCACCGTGTCTTCCTTTGCAGATGACACCCGAATCTGCATGACAGTGTCTTCCATTGCAGACACTGCAAAGCTCCAGGCAGACATCAACCAAATCTTTCAGTGGGCTGCAGAAAACAATATGAAGTTCAACGATGAGAAATTTCAATTACTCAGATATGGTAAACATGAGGAAATTAAATCGTCATCAGAGTACAAAACAAATTCTGGCCACAAAATAGAGCGAAACACCAACGTCAAAGACCTGGGAGTGATCATGTCGGAGGATCTCACCTTCAAGGACCATAACATTGTATCAATCGCATCTGCTAGAAAAATGACAGGATGGATAATGAGAACCTTCAAAACTAGGGAGCCAAGCCCATGATGACACTCTTTCAGGTCACTTGTTCTATCTAGGCTGGAATATTGCTGCACACTAACAGCACCTTTCAAGGCAGGTGAAATTGCCGACCTAGAAAATGTACAGAGAACTTTCACGGCGCGCATAACGGAGATAAAACACCTCAATTATTGGGAGCGCTTGAGGTTCCTAAACCTGTATTCCCTGGAACGCAGGAGGGGAGAGATACATGATTATATACACCTGGAAAATCCTAGAGGGACTAGTACCGAACTTGCACACGAAAATCACTCATTACGAAAGCAAAAGACTTGGCAGACGATGCACCATCCCCCCAATGAAAAGCAGGGTTGTCACTAGCACGTTTAAGAGACCATACAATAAGTGTCAAGGGCCCGAGACTGTTTCAACTGCCTCCCAGCACACATAAGGGGGATTACCAACAGACCCCTGGCAGTCTTCAAGCTGGCACTGGACAAGCACCTAAAGTCAGTTCCTGATCAGCCGGGCTGTAGCTCGTATGTTGGTTTGCGTGCAGCCAGCAGCAACAGCCTGGTTTATCAGGCCGATCCACCAGGGGGCCTGGGCTCAGACCGGGCCCCGGGGGCGTTGACCCCCGGAACTCTCTCCAGGTAAACTCCAGGTAAACCATCACTAAACTACACTACCATCACTAAACTGCACTACCATCACTAAACTACACTACCAACACTAAACTACACTACCAAACACTAAACTGCACTACCTCAGTAAACTACACTACCATCACTAAAACTGCACTACCCTCACTTAAAATAAACTACCATCAGTAAACTACACTACCATCACTAAACTGCACTACCATCACTAAAACACTACCATCAGTAAACTACACTGCCCTTTAGTAAGCAAAACTACCAACACTAAACTACACTTACCATCAGTAAACTTTCAAATACCATCACTAAACTGCACTACCAAACACTAAACTTACACTACCATCAGTAAACTACACTGCCTTCAGTAAGCTACCTACCAAATCTAAACTAAACACCATCACAAACTACACTACCAACACTAAACTACACTACCATCACAAAACTAAAACTACCATCACTAAACAACCTACCAACACTAAAACTACACTACCATCACTAAACTACACTACCACCCAGTAAACTACACTACCATCAGTAAGCTACAACTACCAACACTAAACTACACTACCATCACTAAACTACACTACCAACACTAAACTACACTACCATCACTAAACTACACTACCAACACTAAACAACACTACCAACACTAAACTACACTACCATCACTAAACATACACTACCACACTAAACTACACTACCATCACTAAACTGCACTACCAACACTAAACTACACTACCATCACTAAACTACTCTACCAACACTAAACTACACTACCATCACTAAACTGCACTACCATCACTAAACTACACTACCATCAGTAAACTACACTGCCTTCAGTAAGCTACACTACCAACACTAAACTACACTACCATCACTAAACTACACTACCAACACTAAACTACACTACCATCACTAAACTACACTACCAACACTAAACTACACTACCATCACTAAAACTACACTACCATCACTAAACTGCACTACCAACACTAAACTACACTACCATCACTAAACTACACTACCAACACTAAACTACACTACCATCACTAAACTACACTACCAACACTAAACTACACTACCATCAGTAAACTACACTACCAACACTAAACTACACTACCAACACTAAACTACACTACCATCACTAAACTACACTACCATCACTAAACTACACTACCATCACTAAACTGCACTACCAACACTAAACTACACTACCATCACTAAACTACACTACCAACACTAAACTACACTACCATCGCAACACTAAATTATACCGATCATCGCAACATTTAGTTATACAAACATTTCAGTACACGTGTGTCACTACACTATAGTATACCACCATCGCTGCGATACACCATCACTACTATACTACACTTCTATCGGTATGCATCACTAAACTATCATTGCTACACTAGCGGCCCCTTTCAAAGCAGGCGACACTGCAGACCTGGTGAATGTGCAAAGAACTTTCATGGCACACGTATGTACGATAAGGCTCCTAAATTTCTGGGAACGGTTGAAAATCCTTGATCTGTATTTCCTCGAGCACATGCGAGAGAGATACGAATAATATACACTTGGAATGTCCTGGAGGGACTGGTACCAAACCTTCACTCGAAAATCACTCCAAATGAAAGCAAAAGACTCACAGGAGATGCAACATTTCCAAGATGAAAAGCAGGGGCGCCATGAGTACATTGAGAGACAACACAGTAAGTGCCCGGGGCCCAAGATTGTTCAACTACCTCTCAGCATACATAAGGGGGATTACCAATAGACACCTGGCTGTCTTCTAGAAGGCGTTGGACAGGCCTCTAAAGTCAGAACCTAAGCACCTGACCTGTGTTTCTTATGTCAGTTTATATGCAGTCAGCAGCAACAGCCTGGATGATCAGACCCTGATTCACCCTGAGACCTGGTCTAAGATCCAGCCATAGGGGCATTGACTACCAAAACCCTCTGCAGGTAAACTATAGTACCCCACTATTAGTACACAACACTATGCTATCATTGCAATACTACACCACTGTCAGTACACAGCACCATACATTACTACACCACTGTCAGTACACAGCACCATACATTACTACAACCACTGTCCAGTACACAGCACCATACATTACTACACCACTGTCAGTACACAGCACCATACATTACTACACCACTGTCAGTACACAGCACCATACATTACTACACCACTGTCAGTACACAGCACCATACATTACTACACCACTGTCAGTACACAACACCATACATTACTACACCACTGTCAGTACACAGCACCATACATTACTACACCACTGTCGTGACACAACACCATACATTACTACACCACTGTCAGTACACAGCACCATACATTACTACACCACTGTCAGTACACAGCACCATACATTACTACACCACTGTCAGTACACAACACCATACATTACTACACCACTGTCAGTACACAACACCATACATTACTTTTTTTTTTTTTTTATTTAAAAAACACAGTATACATGTATGTTATACATAATTGACTAAAACACAGTATAGATGTGTGATATACAAAATTGATTTTAAAACAAGAACCGTGAAAACTTTATGTAAGACAACAATATATATAACCAAACAGAGAACTATCGGAACATACCTTAAACACCAAATAAATATATAACCAAACCTGACAGTCTTATTCATATTGTGTAGGAAATTTTATATACAAAAGAATGTCATATAAACTAATGCATTGCGCATTCAATGGTGCTATGGACATATAATAATTTATGTACAAAAACAATATCATAGAAACTAATACATTACACACTCACTAGTACTTTGGTTATATTAAATAACTAACAGAAAACTACATGACTTGAAATTGAAACCTGGTGTTCTTTATTTTTGGGTTTTTGCATGTATTGAAAAAGGAATCAAAATATATAAAAATCCTTTAATAATTAACATAAGAATTTTACAGATTCTTTTTTTTTTGTATATTTTTATTAAAACATAGAACAATATAGTAAGTTATAAAGTAAAATAAAAATCATTCTAATATTACAAAACCTCTAAAAAAACAATCCCGGTACATTTAGAACACCATAGATTCATGGCCCAATTACAACCATATACAAACCCACCAACCATATACATAACCCACAACCATTACATACCCACGACCATATACATAAAACCCCCCAACCATATACATAACCCACAAAACCCTACACATAAACCCACAAACCCAAAAAAAAACATAACCCACAACCATTTACATAACCCACGACCTTTTACATAACCTAAAAACCATATACATAACCCACAACCATATACATAAAACCCCCAACCATATACATAACCCACAACCTATTTAAAACCCACAACCATATACATAACCCACAAACCATACACATAACCCACAACCATATACATTAAAACCCACAACCATATACATAACCCACGACCATAACATAACCTACAAACCATATACATAAACCCACGACCATAATACATAACCCACAACCATATACATAACCCACAACCATAACACATAACCCACAACCATATTTCATAACCCACAACCATATACATAACCCACGACCATATACATAACCTACAACCATAACATAACCCACAACCATATACATAACCCACAACCACATACATAACCCACAACCATATACAAACCCACAACCACATACATAACCCAACAACCATATACATAACCCATAACCATATACAAACCCAAACCCTATAACATAACCCACAACCAATACATAACCCACAACCCTACATAACCACAACCACATACATACCCACAACCATATACAAAAACCCACAACATATACATAACCACAACCATATACATAACCCACAACCCAAATAATTTTAAACCCACAACCCATATACATAACCACAACCATATACATAACCCACAACCATATAAATAACCCACAACCATATACATAACCCACAACCACATACATAACCCAAACCATATACATAACCCCAACCATATACAAACCCACAACCAATTTCATTTAAACCCCCAAAACCCAAAACATAAACCCCCAACCATATACATAACCCACAACCATATCATAACCCACAACATATCAAAAACCCCAACCATAACATAACCCACAACCAATACTAACCCACAAACCCTATACATAACCCACAACCATATACAAACCCACAACCATTACATAACCCCCAACCATATAATAACCCCCAACCACAAAACTAACCCACAACCATATCCCAAACCCACAACCCTATACATAACCCACAAACCCTAACATACCCCAACCCTATCATAACCCACAAAACCCTATAAAAACCCCCAACCCTATACATAAACCCCCAACCCAAAACAAACCCACAACCCTAACATAACCCACAACCATATACATAACCACAACCATATACATAACCCACAACCATATACATAACCTTCAACCCTCCTTTACAATACTCATTATTGCCATGCCAAACAGCACACTTCTACCCCCCCCCCTATTACAGCCCCCATTCTAAAAACAACTTTAATTTTCCCAATGAATGGTCTTGATAAAAATTTTTCAAACTAAAAAACCCCAAACCCAAAACCAACTCCAAACAAAAACATCAGGGGCATTATAAGACCTGTAGGAACGAGTCCTTCAATCTATGTATACATAACCATCTATACACACATACGGTATTTCACTTTTCAAAGAAAAAACTGAATCATACATAAAATAAATCCAAATGACTTGTCGCAAAAAACTAAAAAAAATTACATTCAATGATAGAACTATACCTAAGACATTGTTCCCACAAACACCCTACACATACACAAATTTTTAAAGTTACCGATTAACATTCAATATATAAAGGCCTTCCATACAAAAAAAGGTATATATAAACCCCATCAAATACTTATTATTTTTTGTACATAGTGCAAAAGTACCCATTCAATACGAAAAAAGAACGGATACAAGAAAACTACATCGATTGAAAATAATAAAACAAACCTCACAAATTATATAAATAAAAACGCCCACGAAAACCAACCCCTTGCCCCCACCCCAACCCAAACGATAGACTTCAACAGTATCCAGATATCCCTCCGGGAAAAATAATTACCCACCTTCCCCCCCTATAATTTTTGTTCCTACATGCGTCCTAAAAAACCGCCGCCCAAAGCTTTTAATCCTAATGTTTCCCCCCACCTCCCCATCCCCCCAAAAAAGATACAAGTAATCAACATTACGTATCTGATACCCTTTTCCACCTCTTTGGGGACCCCCCCCCATATCTAACATTAAAGCCCTAAGGGTGATATTGGTATTTCCCCCCAATAAAAAGAAAACCTTTTAAACCACAATCTTACCACCTTCCAATGCAACAAAAATATACTACATGAAAAGCGTTTAAAACTTCCCCACAAAAACGCATGACGCTCTCTCACAAAA
The DNA here is from genome assembly GCF_026875155.1 of Cherax quadricarinatus. NCBI lineage: Eukaryota > Metazoa > Arthropoda > Malacostraca > Decapoda > Parastacidae > Cherax > Cherax quadricarinatus. Next base: position 546,831 of record NC_069495.1, read on the forward strand.
CCATTCGCTTAGCACCTCTTCGATGCAAAGTCCCCATAAGAAAACTATTACTAAATCCTCGCTCTTGCCGGTTTTCTTAATTTACTAATTCCACCCATATACTTCCAATCTTTATGTGGGATACATGCCATCCCTTGCATTAATTCCTGACGACGACCCACACCCACTAACCGTTTTAAAACTTTGAGTTTTTACATTGCATACTTGAACATAAACCGCAACATATTTTTCACACTCCATAAGCCCGCCACCCACATTTGCAGATAACCCCCATCACACCCCCCCCGAAGACCCTTTCCCCTGCGCCCGAATATATCTCTGTTCACATTAGCGCCTTCACCCTAGACCCTATGAAATCAATCCCATTCCTCCCTGCCTTACCGCAGTCATTTCTACATTTTTGCCCAACCACGCCCTCCAAAACCCCCACACATACCTTAAGACCTTTTTTGAAATCTCCATAATATCCTGACTTCGTAAGGGGTAAATTTCCGCCACTCCCACACCTTACTTTAAATCAGCGTTTTAAAACCACAACCCTTGAGCAAGGTTACATCCCGGCCTTGATTTTTCCTGAGCTACTAAAAGCTCTTTCCATTACCATTTTGAATTAACCTCTGCTCTCCTGTGCATCTGCCAAAACAAAATCCCACAATCTTTAGCCTATTACAGTTATCCAACCAAAACCTCCCCAAGGTCCCTCCTACCCAACGCATACCTCCAGCAACCGTGATTCTGCTTATTAAACTCTAATCCCAGTAGGCATCCCAAAAATCTAAATTACCTCCCACTTTTTTTAAATTTCTATCTCATTAAGTAAACAGTTGTATCATCTACATAAACCAACAATATTCCCACAATATCCTCACTCCCCCACCCTTCCAAATCCCACCATCAACCAGAACATAGAAAGGATTTCTGCATACATGCAAAGAGTATTTGGGAGAGTGGACACCCCTGCCTTAAACCCTCCCCATGCTTACAGAACTCCCCAACCTCCCATTTACCTGTACTCTCATTGATGCTTTCTCATACAAAGTCCTCACCCATCCCAACCAACCCCCTCCCTCCAAAACCCATTCTCACCATACTCTCAATAAAAAATTCCCTATCCATAATCATAAGCTTTCTCCCAATCCAGACCTAGAATACCTCCCTTATTACTACCCTCAAGGAAACCCCCGAATACGACCATGACCTACCCGCAAAACCTCCCCGGGATCCCAAACTGTCCCCCCATGTTATCACCGATCCCATGACCTTCTTCGGGTCTATTACCCAAAATTTTCGCAAAAACCTTGTAATTCCCCCACACATCAAAGATATTGCACAGTAGCACTCAACTCTCTACCCCCCTCTTCTTTGGCACCAAAACTATGACACCCGTACTTTGCGATGTGCTAAACTTCCCACTAGTTAACATATGGTCCAATACCCTAACAATACACTCCCTAATACACCCCCATGTGCTCTATAAAAATCATTTGGTATACGTCTACCCCTGGTTTTTTTCCCGGTACTCTCCCGAAAACTGCCTCTTCCACCTCAACCTCACTTATACCAACCTCCAACCCCACTCTATCCGGGCTCACTTAAACGCTATGGAACCCCCCTTCAAAATACCCTCCCAGGAACCCCCCTCCCTCCAACTCCATTTCCCCCTAAACCAACTATCTGCATAAAGACTCATACTTTCCGTATTGGATAGGACTCGACCCACTGGATACCCTCCCCCCCCCAGGCTTGTCTCCAATTGTAGAATGGTGGTTACACTCTGCCCGATCCCTAAATTTACGTAAAACATACCCGAACGGCTTATCACCCCACAAAACATCCTCTAACACCCCCTAACCTAATTGCATCAAACCTATCATTGTGTAATTCAGTGATTCTACCCGCAGACTGTCCATTTAAACCCTCCACCACCTCCCCCAACATAACAATCTTGCAATTGTCCCTCCAGATAATTTTGCAACCCAAAACGCCACCTCGCCTCTTCTCGTCCCCTTACCTTAAAAAAGTTCGCTATTCCAGGTTTGGCCTGCATTTCCCACCAATCTAACAGATCTATCTCCCTGTCCCCCAGCCTCCCAAAAAGGCAACCACCAATCACTGAAAAAAGGTCCCTCCCCCTCCTCCCTTAAGAAGCCTTACATTTAATTTCCCAGTACCCAGAATAAATACGCACCACTCCATCCCACATCAAATCTGCTATTAAACCGCCCCGTGATCAGAAAACTCCACGTCAAGGGTTTGCACCCTCACAACGTCTATTCCCTGCTTAATATGATTCTGTCCAATCGCGCTTCATATCCCCTATGGACGAAACGTGTGCTCCACTAGGTATCCCCCCCCCCCACATATCTACAACCCCAGTATCTCGCAATACATCCCTCAGAACACTCAACACACAACCCGCCCCTCTCGGTTCGACATCACTCCGAATCACACAAATTTCCCAAACACCTCCAATTACTGTTATAGCAGGCAAACCTCTCAAGTGAACATCATACCTCCCTGACAAAATCTACTTTTACCCTGTATTACTAGTTGCTGGCATGTAAACTCCTACGAAACTTGCTCGACTCTCACCCCAGACACCATCCACCCTCACGACCCTCCCCCCCCCCCCCCCCCCCCCCCCCCCGCCACGCAAGGGGCTGGTCTCCTTTATCGCCACTGCTACCCCACCTTTCAATTGCAAACCACGGTAACATACATCCGATATCCTTTTAACCTCAACACACAACCAGCCCTAAGGGTTATGCTCTTGCAAAAAGCAAATGTCTACATCAAACCGCCGTAAAAACCACTCCAACCAAACTTTCTTAACCTCAGTCTTAAGTCCATTAACATTAAGCGTGACACTTCTGAAAATTAAAAGAAGGGGCGGCTTTCCCTATGCCGCTTGGGATTTACTTGCTGCACTTTTCACATTACGTATTCCTTTACCACTCCCAGTTATCCTGTGCAGTGCCTCCCCCCCTCCCTCTCCCACTGTGGGAACTCAGCGCACCTCTTACCACTATGTGGCATCGGCTCCACAACCGCTGCCCATGACTTCTTCCCCGGCCCCTGCCCCGGGGTAATAACCTCGTCTATCTCTTATGCCGCAGTTCTTTTCCTAGAACTTCCACTTTTCACACATCTCACCCTCAGACGAATCCCCCTGGTGTACCTCCACGGCCACCACATGCTCCAGCCTTTTCTTACTCAAGTCTTTCTCCCACAATTTGTTGTCCCTCCAGCTTTTCCAACTTCACATAAACTGAGGACACCTTCTGCACCGGCTCCTCCCCATCCAAAAAGTCCTTGATCACATCTGCCATAAACCCTCCTGATTTGAAGCTTCCTGGACAAAAGACTCCTCAGATATCACCTTCGACTCCCCTGACTCCCCTGGGAGAGTGACACACGTCTCCGCCACTGCCACCTCCCGGTCAACCCTCCTCGCTCCAGAGATCAGACCTCCGGCCTCCCGAGGCAACAGAGCCAGGGACCAAATCACACGACTGTTGAATCACAATCGGCGTTTCCAGAATTCGAGGAGCCCGCCTCCTAGGACACTGGGCCGCCATGTGCTCATAAGAGCTACACAGAACGACATGTTTTTCTCTGACCCGCATAGTACACATAAACCTGTGTTTCTACAACCGGTCTCGTTACATAGATTTGGTTTTAGGCCTTGTTAAAGACATTTTAAGGGTGTAAGAACCTTCCGGCATTCCTTTATAGGACCATCCCTCCATACCCCCATGGTTGCAGAATGCACTGTCCCATAACTGCGAAGAAAACTCCTGTAGGCCATACGCCGTGGCCTCGAAGGGGACATTCCGTACCTTCACCCATGTGAAAATACTTAGAAACATCATGTACACAACATCCATCGCTAATTCACACTCATGCGTTTTTCCTGGTACTGCTCGCAATTCTTGTGTAGAAAGCCGGCTCTTAGAAATTTCACGAAGATTCTTGTCAAACCATTAAGAGCGCGCCATATAATTCCTCGTTGGGGATGCCTATGTGTCCCTGAGATGTTAGGGAGAAGTACTTCATCGATCTCCATTAACGTAAACCCTGAACCAGCTCTAATGAAGATAGTATTTACTCTTCGTACTGTATGTTCAGCCATTTTGATATCCCAAAAAGGCAGCGCACGTCCTCACTACTCAATGGGTTTTTGATGTACTGTTGGAGCTCGCCTGAAAACAGCAGAGGGGTGCCGAGCACAACCGCACTCCACCGTGGTCAGGCAGCGAATCAATCATTACAATTATTAGCTGCATTTCCAACACTAAACTACACTACCATCATGAACTACAGTACCATCACTAAACTACACTACCTCAGTAAACTACACTACAATCACTAAACTACGCTACAATCAGAAAACTACACACCATTACTAAACTACACTACCATTCACTAAACATACACTACTGCCACTAAAATACACTACAATAATAAACAACACTATATCAAAAAAACTCCTGCCATCATAACACACTACCATCACAAAAACACATTGCAATCATAAACTACACTAACCACAAAAAATACCTAAAATAAAAAAAACTACACGCAATAAAAAAATACACTACCATAAAATTACTACACTCAATCACTAAAAACATACCATTAATAAACTACACTTCCATCACTAAATACGACACTCAAAAACTATATTCCCAAACTCTAAACTACATACTGTCTAAACTATATTACCAACACTAAACTACCACCATCACAAAAAAAAAACAATCAGTAATACAAAACCCATCTCTAAACTAAATACCAACTAATCTGCCCCACCATCATAAACTATACTCCCATCTTTAAACTACACTTTTTCAGTAAACTGCCGCCACCACAAAACTACACAATTCACTAAACTACATCCCTCACTAAGCTTAGCATATAACTAAACTAACGTTTTTCTCAATTACCTACCATCACTAAACTCTACTCCCATCATAAACTACACTACTAACACAAAACCACACTAACGTCAAAATACACGATCATCACATACACACTACCATCACTTAAACATATCACAAAAAAATACACTACCCTTTGCTAAACAAACTACCCATCATAAACTACTTACCATTTTCAATTGTACTACGCTTAGTAAACAAACTCCCTTATAAACTACACTCCCATCACAAAAAGCACACTACATCAAAACTACTTATCACCACTAAACTACACTACAATCACTAAACTACACTACAATCATTAAATTAAATAACATCATAAACAAACTACCATCACTAAAGTAATTTTGCTCCTAATCACTCCACATAACTACATACCATATAAATACATGCCCCTAAACTACACTCCATCCTAAACTACACTACATAATAAACTACATTCCAAACAAAAAACTACACTAAAATCACTAAACAAAAAAATAATATAAATACATCCCACATTAAACTACATAAAAATCACTAAACTACTTCCCCATTATAAACACATTACCAACAATAAATACACTCGAATAAGGAATACATCCTCTTTTAATTGTCCTACGCCATCCTTAATTTTTACAGGTTCACTTCCACGGAAGTTAATATTGTCCTTAAAATTTTTAAAACCTTCGGGTATTGTTCTTTATAAAAGGAACCTCTGGTTTTCCCCTTTACATTGACCCGTGTCCAACCATAAAATTTTTTTAAAACCAGGTTCAATCATTTATTGGGTTTTTATACTGGGGTGATTTTCATGATAAAAACCCCGTAAACGGGGGGGCTTCCCCGATTCTTTCCAGGAACCTCCATACATCACGTGACCTCCGCGGCCCTTAGAAGGGTGACTCCGCATTTTTTGTCATACCCTTTACAAAGGGGGCATAATGGTACTACTATCAAAAATTTTTGCCCCACAAATCATTATTATCCAAAAGGGTGCCAAATTTTTCCCTTTACTGAAACCCTTTTCAGAGCGTACCAACCCCTATTGTAGATATTTTCTCGGGGAGCCTATCCACAATTACGGCTTTAAATTTTTTTCTTTTTCCCACTGACATTACTAAACAGTGTGTATGACGGCCTTCTTTTTCGGAGAAACCCAAATAACTTGAGTATAGCAGATTCCCATTTGTCCCCTTATCCCATTAAGGCAATTACGTTTGAAGGAAAGTTTGACCCTGATCCAGAAATTGTTACAGTTTTGGTTTTTAGGGCCGTTTATCATTAATCACCACATCCAACCAGGAAAAGCTCCCCGCTGGGCCTCTTACCGACATTAGCTGCAACTTTATTGGTACTGTTGTGCCGGGGTTATACACTATCATACTATTGTTACCATCATTACGTTTGGATCCGCCCTTACACATAGCTATTGGTGTCTTCCCTTGTTACCTGATAAAAATAGGCAATTAGAAAGGGCAATCCCTTAATTATGATTTCCTAACACCTTACATCAGCAAGCTCTTCCAATCTTTCCACTTTAAAAACCATGAATTATAGGTATACATTCTTAGAGAAAGAGTACCCTTCAGAAAACAATCTCCCTTTCTTTGCCTGACCCTTTTTCAATGGGCTACCCTTATTTTGGTTTCTTCCTCCCTTGCTTTGATTGGGGAACCACTATACTGGACCCTGTCACTTGATATGTGCCTACGTAACCCCGTTTTGTAGGGGACTTATGTTTATTTATATTGGGGAAAAGTTTCCTTTTTGGGAAATTGACAGGTTCACTGGGGTCTTAACTGGTATTCCCGAGGTAATGGGTTGGCTGGGCTCGTTTGGGCAATTAGCTCCTGCACCCACTCTTATTTTTTCCAACCCGAGTAACCCTTGTGATATCTGTTTGAAAGCCACTCTAAAATGTCTTGTGGTTCAATTTACTGATCAAAGCGCTCAAAAAACCACCCCTGCTCCCCCAATCATATTTATTTTCAAGGTCTTTTAAAAGGGGCTTTTTCCCGTTTGATCCTAAATTGCTTAAGCTGTTGCGGTTTTATTGGAGTCTTCAAACAGCCAAATTTGCTACTAGATCCAACCTACTTTGCTTAAGTTACCGTAAGTGCCTCCAAAGTCAAGCCCCACTTAGGAGCATCTCATTTGGGGAAAGCTTTTATGAGCATGCGCATCTCCCCTTACTTTTCCCCTTTTAAAAAAGCATAATTTGGCAACCTTGCAAGATCACTCCCATCATTCACTGCTTTTAAAAATAGCCCCAAAATCCTCCCGTTTTTCTCCCAGATTAAACACAGGGATGCTAATTCTGGGGTTTTTGGTAACACCTCTGATTTTTCCCTTTCTAATTGACCCCAAAAACATTGTTTTCCCCCTTTACCTTCTCTAAAGCCTTAGTTTTGCAGGACACAATGTTTTCCTCCCCCTTCATAATTTTGATCCAACCCCTCCCCTTTCAGCATCATCTGCACAATTCACCAGAAGACGCTTCCCCAGCCTTAACCACAACTATAGACTCTATCTACTTTCTAAGGCATCTAGGTGTAGCTTTAAATTATCAGGGTTTCCGTTTCTTGTCTCATTTAAATCCATACACTTGTTGTATGATTTAGTAACATGACCCTTCCCGGGTTGTAGGGCGCTTTCTTTGCTTTGGCATCCATGACTTGCCAGCCGCAAACTTCCTCAGACCCCGCCATGGGAGGGAAAAAAAAATCACAAATTATACAACTTAATAGACACCTTTTGGGAGTAATTCTTCACTTTCTCTTTATAAAACCCCCCCTGTTAGTAATTAATTGGGCTAATTTTCCTCCACCACAGACCGATTAAATTTGTGTACCCCATACCCACTTCCTTTAATCATCCTTAAAATTAAAATTTAATAATTAATTCAATTAATTTTTTACTGATTGCATCCGGTTCAGGAAGGACCACGGGCAGATATGGAAAATTTTATGGGGGGATTTCCTTTAGTACCTCAACATTAATGCTTTCAATAAACTCATTGGGAGACAACCATAATTTTTTACCTAGCACCCCGTGTAGACATGTGAGAAAACTTAACCACCCCTGGCACGGCAAGTGGGTTTTCCCGAACCTCACAATCTTATCCATATCTATCCCAGACCAGTATAGATTGGATAGCACCCACAAGTACGGTGCTACTAATTAATTGTGGACTGTATAGATTATATTAGTTTAACTGAATGAAGGGGGGTGGGTAGGTTACACATGGATATATCCATCAAGGAAAACACTTGTACATAATCTCACCACTTACCAGATATTCTCTGGTGGTCACTTGATGTAGCTGGATCACCCATAACCTATCCAATTACAACATACCTAACTGGCCAGTATCAGTCTGCTATAGCTAGAAGGGTTACTTAACTGTGGGTGATTGATACTCCTTATTCCCTCCATTCACCATCTCATTTTGATGTCCTGCTACACCGACACGGTTCTTATTCCAGCAGGACGAGGTATCCGTCGGTTTGTCCCGGTTTAGAAGTCGTGATTCCATAAAGCTTCACTAGGGAGGTCAAGCCCATGATGACACTCTTCAGGTCACTTGTTCTATCTAGGCTGGAATATTGCTGCACACTAACAGCACCTTTCAAGGCAGGTGAAATTGCCGGCCTAGAAAATGTACAGAGAACTTTCACGGCGCGCATAACAGAGATAAAACACCTCAATTATTGGGAGCGCTTGAGGTTCCTAAACCTGTATTCCCTGGAACGCAGGAGGGAGAGATACATGATTATATACACCTGGAAAATCCTAGAGGGACTAGTACCGAACTTGCACACGAAAATCACTCACTACAAAAGCAAAAGACTTGGCAGACGATGCACCATCCCCCCAATGAAAAGCAGGGGTGTCACTAGCACGTTAAGAGACCATACAATAAGTGTCAGGGGCCCGAGACTGTTCAACTGCCTCCCAGCACACATAAGGGGGATTACCAACAGACCCCTGGCAGTCTTCAAGCTGGCACTGGACAAGCATCTAAAGTCAGTTCCTGATCAGCCGGGCTGTGGCTCGTACGTTGGTTTGCGTGCAGCCAGCAGCAACAGCCTGGTTGATCAGGCTCTGATCCACCAGGAGGCCTGGTCACAGACCGGGCCGCGGGGGCGTTGACCCCCGGAACTCTCTCCAGGTAAACTCCAGGTATCCTCGGTACGAGAATCACGCGTTCACTCGGAGCAGGGCGATCTATTTCACATCCCGCACTCTCTTAACTTAATGTTATTATCACTGATTACATTACCATTCACAAGACGATTTAACGTCTCATAATTATTATACACATTAAGATCTGAGGCCGATGAGTGAGGATTAACACATGGGTATTTCCCCTGGACACACACCATGGCCGCGCACCAGTCACACCCGGTCAAACCATTATTCACTAATTTTACCACCTTTTTACGGTGGTCCCGTAAATCACGTTCCCTCACTCTTCACCAGGAACAGTTACGACACTTCCTATTATGAAGTGAGGCCCATATTAATCCTTAGGCCGCCGTGAACGCCAATTTCCTGATCCCAGGTTTTCACAGCCTCCTCACTACCTTCAAAACACTCCCGCCTCCCTGTCCCCCAGCTCGACCTATACCCCCGCACATCTGCGCAGGCGCAGCGGGAACCCAGTTGGTTCCATTCAAAATACAAATACATTTTGACCCAAGTCAACACATTAAACACTTATTAGGCAATATAGCTTCGGAAATTAAATAATTTCCACACGACATACATATATATGCAACAGTCGCAAACAGGCGATCTTACCAACACAAGACAAGCCAGCCATGTTAAGTGGAAACCTTCAGCTCAAGAAATCTCAAACGCCTTCGTGTGTAATCAGTAGCTTTGCAATGTTAGCATTTCTCCCTCCTCTGTGTTAGCTTGTTGCAGACTACGATACTGGACACTTTTTATCAAGGCAGAGGGACTGATTACCTCATCTTCAACTGTCTCTGGTTCATAAACTATGTATTGAATTAAAAAATCATGTAGTTGACGAATTTTTTTAATAATAAAACCCGGGCATTGCACATTTTACTACTGGTCGGTATTATTTATAAGTAATATAAGGATATTACTGTCACATACCACTTGATTAGTCTGAGAAAGCATATTTTCCGTGAAACGGCACGTCAATAATATACCCAGGTATTACACTTGGGTCTTATTCATGAACCTGTGAGTATTATATACCATTAATGTAGGCATAATACTGGGTATTGAGTCAAAATCTACACAGAGTAAAACGTAGTCCCAGTGACAGCGTGTTCCACAACCAGTCTTTTTTGTTCAGCATTATCAAGTGATAGATTTTCAGAGTCTTTCAGCATCCAGGTTGTAGTCTTGGTGACGACGTCGACTACAACTGCTGTTGTTGCTGCTTCTGCTAGTGCTAGTGGTATTTGTTAGCAGGTCATTATACGCAGCTTATAATCTGTCGGTAGTTGAGGCTGAAGCCTCGGTTACAGTTATCAAGCAACTCATCCCCGTCTGTTTTAAAGTACAGTACGAAGGGCTGGGCAGTGGCTGCAAATAATAAAAAAAAATTAAGAATTAAATGTCTTAAAATTAATTCAAGCATATTTGATAATTTGAGATATTAATACGTGTATAATAAATAAATAATTGCTACATATGGGAAACACGAATGTGTTTTAAGGCTTTTGGTAAAATTGTTTGCTCGTGCTTGGGTTTGTGACAGCTTCTCTCCATAATGTTAATGAAGGTCTAGGGATTAATTCTAATATGATGCGTTGTAGAGTAATTAGTGTGAATTCTAACTATAAAATAATGGTACGGGTGAGGTTAGAGCTCATGGCAAGTGAGTCGCAAAACACCAAGCCAGTTCAAACCCCATCCATACTGTTTACAGTCGTGGTATTACAATTCTAGCTACATTTTGTAACTGAATGGGGTCTTATTAGAGAGAAGGAGGGAGTATATATAGGCCAGCAGACAATGACTGGAGCAAGAGAGGTAGTACTATAGTAGTACTAAGTATTTACTACATAGTACTAGTTGTAGTACTAGTAGTAGGACTATTTAGTAGTACTAGTAGTAGAAACTAGCAGTTGTAACTAGTAGTAGTACCAGTAGTAGTCATTTCAAATACAAGAAAGAAGAGCACTGCAAGGGACTAGGAGCCAACAAGGGTAGGAGCAAGAACACAGAGGATGGGGAGAATGATGAAAGGACAAATACCCAAGGCAGAAGAAAGAAAACCCCAAGGACAAAGAGGAAAAGGTAAGAGTGAGAAGGGGAAAAATTTTAGGTTAAGTCAGGGTGTTCTGAGTTCGGAGCATTGTACAATGTAGTGGGAGAGGAATGCATCTACAAGACAAAGCCACAACTAAGATTCAAACAAGGAAAGTTTTTGTATAAGGGATTCAACTAGATGGCGACTGTGAAAGTTGGAAGTAGGGGGAAGACAGTTTTAGGCAGAAGACCAGTCAATAGATACTGTGATCTCTGACTGACAGAAAAGAGCATTTTGGTATCAGAAACCTAACTTACTTTGTGCTCCCTAAGTTGTCAGAAAGAGATTGGCAGTTTCCTCCAATACTGAAGAGGACGGGAAAAGAAAAAGAGTAGACACCTGGAAACATCTATAGAGGGAGGAGAGGTATAAAACTAGATTGGTGCAAAAGGTGTTAGTCTGGCGAAAAGTAAGTTTGATGTCTAAGGAATGGAGAGAATTGTTGAGATTAAAAAGACCAAAAATGTAGGGAAGGCAGAAAACAGGAGAGTTCACACGAGTAGAGAGTTTGGGAGAGAAGAAAGTTCGTTCAGCACTTGAGAAGGCAGAGTCTATGAAATGGGAAGGTTAGCCTAGAAGGGAAAATGAATTATGAAGAGTGGAAATTTCTGATTCAAGGCTCTGAGGATCACAAATGCGGAGAGCACGGAGAAAGAGGGAGACAAGAACACTTTTCGTCGTATGCTCCTCTCTTCTACGTGCGGGTTATTTGTGTATTGTTCCAGTCAAGGCACTGTGCCTTATTTTGTTATTTATGGAAGTAAATGTTCTGCCCAGCATGGCAAAGGTAGAAAACACAGACAGTAGAAGTTGGTTGAAGTGTAAAGAATTTTGTCCAAGGAGGACTTTGAAAGATTGAGTATATGGGGGGAATTGCTTAATTGTAAGTTTCTTAGAAGCGTAAGAGGAAACTGAGGCTGGGTCATCAGTGACAGGTCGAGGTTGTTTGAACAGAAGGTTAAAGCCGGGCCGTCCTGAGTCATGTATACGATCCGAAAATCGACGCACTGTATGCGGAGAAGCCCGTATCATAGTCAAAGCAACATGGAAGTCAGAACTGTGTTACTAAAGGAGACAAATACAAACACAGTATAATGCGATCCTTTATTGACAACGTTGCACCCACTCATTGGGCGTTATCAAGTCACAAACAGATCTACCTGGGTGAATAGTACATGAGTATTTATAGGATGGAGAGAGGTGGAGACTGGTAGGTTAGATCTGAGACGGACATAAGAACATAAGAAAGAAGGAACACTGCAACAGGCCTACTGACCCATGTGGAGCAGGTCCATGTCCCCCCCCCGGATTAGACCAATGACCCACCCCGTGGATTATCCCAATGACCCACCCAGTCTGGTCATCCCCACTCAAGGATGGAGCACTGTACCAGACCCAGCAGCACAAGCTAGTCAGGTCCAACTCACACACACCCACACCCACTAATGTATTTATCTAACCTATTTTTAAAACTACACAACGTTTTGGCCTCAATAACTGTACTCGGGAGTTTGTTCCACTCATCCACAACTCTATTACCAAACCAGTACTTTCCTACATCCTCCCTGAATCTGATTTTTTCCAACTTGAAACCATTGCTGCGAGCCCTGTCTTGGCTGTAAGTAACCGCCGAGAGTGTTGGTAGGTTGTATCTGAGATACAAGCGTCATTCCTTTGCTGACCTTGCTACTGGCAAGACACAGTCACTCTACTCTCAAGAAGTCTCCTTTCGATCCCTGTTGGGAAGCGGATTTTTTACATTCCTCACGTGACACTGCTTTACCAAGATGTCTCATCGTATGGAGATAAAATTTACAAGTTCTACGGTTAATGATGCCTCGAAGCTTGCACTTGCAGCTGGCCTTAAAAGCAGCCTATAGGTCATATTCTCTGGCATTTTGACCCTGCAAAACGCCTTCCTAGTCGCCTGCACCAACGACGAGGAAGCCGAAAAAATCCCAACTACTAATGCTATCAAGACTTTGAACGATTGTGCCTTTTTAATCCCCAATTCTACTTATTTGAGGGCGAAACGTTCTGTCTTCGTGAAACGATTGAACAGGATCATTACTGTCCTCTCTAACGAAGAACTCAAGTCATCCATCTAGGAACAAAATGTCTAGGCCTCGGTGGACATGATTACGAAGATTCCCAATGCCTCTTCTATGCTTAAGATAGCTGTCCAAGCTCTATCTGATGGACTGGCCATTTCATACTACTTCATCCACCCGTCGCCCACATCGAGGCCTGATCATTTTAAAAACATACTCTCCCCTGCTGAACCTATATTCCTCCAACTAGCCACCAATGGACTGTCACATCAAGGAAAAGAAGATCTGCTCTTCTTGCGGGAAAGACAGCCACGACTACAAATTCTGTACCACCACTACTGGCTCCTACTTGCCTTAACTGCAAGAGTGACCATCATATTCTTGCAGCTAAATGTCCTATAAGAAAATTATGTCCAAGAAGATCAAAGAAGACCTTCTGCAAAAGACTACCGTTAATCACCTACTTAAGCTGAGATAACAAAGATTTCTTCTCCAGCCACCCGACAGGCTCGCTCCATCCAGAACTCAATCTCTCCATTTTACCTGATGGTGCTCCCTGCAAGGTGCTGACAGCATGGTGGTAATGCGCACCTCGCAAATCAGGGTACTCCTGGTACTTTCCGTTTTAATTATAAACGAGATCTCTCGGCTTAAACAACATGCCGCCAATAATTTCCCGGACTCCGCACCTTCAACCGACATCAAGATTGCTTTCCCAACGTGTGACTTGCTAACACAGCCCCTTTTTTGAACCTGTCTTTTGCCTAAGCAACTGTTCCTGAAGCTTCTACAAACCACTTCCACTGCCGACAACGCTAATTATCTGCCTCAACCACCACCTACTCCCACATCTCACCAGCCTGTTGACCACATCACCAATTACACCCCCTCCACTACCTGTCGTCATCCCAGTCTCCTGCAGCACCATCGTAGACTTGGCCTCTGAATCCTCTTTTTTTCCACAGAAGAGTGAGAGAAGATGTCGAGTCCTGCTCCCGTTCCACCAACTTGGGACAAATAAACCTGACCTACACAATCTTCAAAATGAGGACACCATGAACCTGCAAACATCAGAAATGGCATGACAATACCGACAGGTTGGTAGTAAGACACATAGGCAACAGTTTAGGCAACTTATTCCGAAAAGTTTCAGCCCTACGCAGATAGGATTCTTTTCAGTCGAAAACGAAAGTGTAGGCATAACATAGAGATGTGAAGACGATGTAATCATCCATCACCCTTAAGTCGAGAATTTAGAGTTTCAGTCCCTCAGAGCCCTGGAGAAGTTTCAGTTCCATAGTCAGGAACTGTCGCTTGATCTTCAGATAGTTCCTGACGTATGGAACGGAACATCTCCAGGCTGATGGGGACTGACAACCTCAAATTCTCCGACTTCAAGGGTGATGGACAGATTACATCGTTCTTCACATCTCTACTGTTCCTGCCTACTTTCTGTATTCGACTGAAGAAGCCTGACTGCATAGGCTAAACTTTTTCGAATAAAGTTGCCTAACTGTTCTCCTAGCGTCTTACCTACCAAACCTCTATACCTGTTGATAACATTACACACTAGTTGCAACTCTTGGTAGTCTTTTATTGAAGGAATCGCTAGTTTCGCCACACAGTGGCGATCATACAGTCCATACGTAGGAGAAACTTGAAGAATCAAGGAGGAGAATGAGGTAATCAGATTCCCTCAATCCCTTGAGTCCGAGTGGAACTCAAAATGGTAAACAAAACCGACAGGGTTGTTATGTAAGACCCATATGCAACAGTTTAGACAACTTTATTCCAAAACGTTTCGCCTACATCAGTAGACTGTCTTCAGTCGAATACAGAAATAGGCAGGAAACATAGAGATGGTGAAACGATGTAATCAGTCCATCACCCTTGTAGTCGTAGAATATGAGTTGTCAGTCCCTTCGGCCTGAGAAGTTTCAGTTTCCATATCAGAACTTATTCTGAAAGATCAAGTGACCAGTGCGGAGACTTAAATACTGTCGGAAGGAGAGGTGCAGAGTAGTAGTAGTAGTAGTATTAGTAGTATAAGTAGAGTATAGTATAGTAAGTAGTATAGTAGTAGTAGTAATAGTTAGTATGAGTGAGAATGTAAACCACTGAGAGGTCATGTCCCTCTCAGGGATCCAACACTTCTCACTTGAAAAGCTTGTTCCAAGTGTTTTTCTGAACCAATAGATGCCATGTTGCAGTTCTGACAAGATGGAACAACAAAAAATGGTAACAATACGACAGTTGTTAGTAAGACACAAAGACCTCCAGCCGAGGGACTGACAACCTCAAATTTTTCACCTACCGGACCTACAAAGGGTGATGGACAGATTACATCGTCTTCCACATCTCAATGTTCCTGTTAGGTTACGACACATATGCAACAGTTATGACAACTTTATTCCGAAACTGTACGCCTACACAAGTAGGCTTCTCAGTCGCATACAGAAAGTAGTCCAGGAGCAGTAAGAGATGTGAAGACGCATGTAATCAGTCCATCACCTTAAAGTCGTAGAATTTGAGTTTGTCAGTCCCTTCGGCCTGGAGAAGTTCAGTTCCATTAGTCAGGAACTATCTGGAAGATCGAAGCGACAGTGCGGAGACTTAAATACTGTCGGAAGGAGAGGTGCAAGTAGTAAGTATGGTAGAAGTATAGTGTGAGAGGCAACTGAGAGGATCATGTCCCTCTCAGATCCAACCCTTCTCACTTGAAAGCTTGTCCAAGGTGTTTTCTGTACCAGATGGCCACGTGTTGCAGTGTCTGACAAGATGAACATCAAAATGGTATATACAATACGACAGGTTGATTAGGTAAGACACATAAGCAACAGTTAGACATCTTTATTCCGAATCTTTCTAGCCTACACGAGTAACTTCCTTCTTCTTAGTCGAATATCAGAAAGTAAACGGCAGGACAGTGTCAGTTACTAATATGTGAAGTGACGATTGTAACTGAGTTCGCACACCCTAAAGTCGTAAATTTTGAGGTTGTCAGTCCCTCGGCCTGAGAAGTTCAGTTCCATAGTCAGGAACTATCTGAAGATCAAGCGACAGTGCGGAGACTTAAATACTGTCGGAAAGGATAGTTGCAGGGTAAGTATTAGTGGTAGTAGTAGTAGTTAGAGGCAACTGATAGTTCATGTCCCTCTCAGCTCCAACCCTTCTCACGTGAAAATCTTGTCCAAGGTGTTTATTTCTGTACCAAGATGCCACGTGTTGCAGTGTCTGACAATATGAACATCAAAAGGAATATACAATACCGTCAGGTTGTTAGTAAGACACATATGCCAACAGTAAACATCTTATTTATTCCGAAACGATTCGCCTACACAGTAAGGCTTCTTCAGTCCGAAAACAGAAAGTAGGCAGGAGCAGTAGAGATGTGAATACGATGTAATCATTCCATCACCCTTAAAGGAGTCGTAGAATTTGAGGTTGTTCAGTTCCGTCGGCCCTTGAGAAGTTCATTCCATAGGTCAGGAACTATCTGAGATCAATCGTCAGTGCGGAGACTTAAATACTGACGAAGGAGAGGTTCAGGGTAGTAGTAGTGGTATTAGTATTAGTGAGAGCAACTAGAGGTCATGTCCTCTCAGATCCAACCCTTCTCACTTTAAAAAAGCTTGGTCCAAGTTGGTTTTTCCTCTGTACCAAGATGCCACGAGTTGCAGTGTCCTGACAAGATGAACATCAAAATTGGTATATACAATACCGACAGGTGATTAAGGTAAATACAACAAAGCAACCGTTAGACATCTTTATTCCGAACGTTTCGCGCACACAGTAGGCTTCTTGCATTCGAAGTACAGAAATAGGGGCAGGACAGTAGAGGATGTGAAGACGATGTAACAGTTCCATCACCCTTAAAGTCTAGAAATTATTGAGGTTGTCAGTCCCTCGGCCTGGAGAAGTCAGTCCATAGTCAGAACTATCCATCTGAAGATCAAGCGACAGTGCGGAGACTTAATACAGTCGGAAGGAGAGTGCAGGTAGTAGTTATGGTAGTATAGTAGTGAGAGCAACTAGATGTCATGTCCTCTCAGATCCAACCCTCTCACTTGAAAGCTGTCCAAGGCGTTTTTCTGGTACCAAGATGCCACGAGTTGCAGTTCTGACTAAGATGACAATCAAAATTGTATATACAATACCGACAGGTTGTTAGGAAAGACACATATGCAACAGTTAGACATCTTAATTCCGAAACGTTCGCCTACACAGTAGGCTACTTCAGTCGAATACAGAAAGTAGGGCAATGAGCTGTAGAGGATGTGAAGACGATTAATCAGTCCAACACACCTTAAATCGTAGAATTTGAGGTTGTCCAGTCCCTCGGCCTGGAGAAGTTTCAGATCCATAGTCAGGAACTATCTGAAGATCAAGCGAACAGGTGCGGAGACTTAAAATCGTCGGAAGGAGAGGGCAGGTAGAAGTATATGTAGTAGTATAGTGAAGAGGCAACTGAGAGTCCTGTCCCTCTCAGATCCAAGCCCAACCCTTCTCACTTGAAAACTTGTCAAGGTGTTTTCTGTACATGATGCCACGGGTTGGCAGTGTCTGACAAGATGAAACATCAAAATGTGGTATATACAATACCGACAGGTGATTAGGTAAGACACATATCAACAGTTAGACAACTTATTCCCTCGAAACTTTTCGCCTACACAGTAGGGCTTCTTCATCGATACAGAAAGTAGGCAGGAGCAGTAGAGATGTGAAGACGATTTAATCAGTCCAATCACCCTTAAAGTCGTAGAATTTGAGTTGTCAGCCCCTCGGCCTGGAGATGTTCAAGTTCCATAGTCAGGAACTATCTGAAAGATCAAGCGACAGGTTTGGCGCGGGACTTAAATACTGTCGGAAGGAGATGTGAGCAGGTTAGTAGTAGTGGTAGATAGTAGTGAGAGGCAAATGAGAGTTCAGATGTCCCTCCAGATCCAACCCTTCGCTCACTTTGAAAAGCTTGTCCAAGGTGTTTTCTGTGACAAGATGCCACGTGTTGCAGTGTCCTGACAAGATGAACATCAAAATGGTAATATACATATACCGACAGGTTGTTAGTAAGACACTAAGCAACCAGTTAGACATCTTTATTACCGAAAAAAACGGTTTTCGCCTACACAGTATGCTTCTCAGTCGAATACAGAAAGTAGGCAGGAGCATTAGAGATGTGAAGACGAAGATTCAGTCCATCACCCTTATAGTCTGTAGAATTTGAGGTTGTCAGTCCTCGGCCTGGAGAAGTTCCGTTCCATAGTCAGGACCTATTCTGAAGATCAAGCGACAGTGCGGAGACTTAAATACTTTCGGAAGGAGAGGTGCAGGGTATTAGTAGTTAGGAGAAGTAGTAGTAGTGAGAGGCAACTGAGTAAGGTCATGTCCCTCTCAGATCAACCCTTCTCACATTAAAACTGTCAATGAGTTTTCCTGTACCAAGATGCCACGTGTTGCAGTGTCTGACCAGAGAACAATCAAAATGGTAATATACATACCGACAGGTTTGTAAGTACGACACATAGCACACAGTTAGGACACTTTAATCCGAACGTTTCGCCTACCACATTAAGGCTTCTTCATCTAATACAGAAAGTAGGGGCTAGGAGCAGTAAGATGATGTGAAGACGATGAAAATCAGTCCATCCACCCATAAAGTCGTAGAATTTGAGGTTGTCATCCCTCGGCCTGGAAAGTTCAGTTCCATAGTCAGAACTACTGAAGATCACTAACAGTGCGGAGACTTAAATACGACGGCAGGAGTGGTGCAGGGTAGTAGTATGGTAGTAGTAAAGGTGATAGGCAACTGAGAGTCATCCCTCTCCAGATCCAACCCTTCTCACTGCAAGCTTGTCCCAAGGTGTTTTTTCTGTACATGATGCCACGTGTTGCAGTGTCTGACAAGATGAACATCAAAATGGGTATTACAATACCGACAGGTGTTAGTAGAGACACATATGCAACAGTTAGACTTTTTATTTCCGAAACGTTTGCGCCGTAACAGTTAGGGCTTCTTCATTCGAATACAGAGAAAGTATGGCAGGAGCAGTAGTGTGTGAAGAAACGATGTAATCAGTCCATCACCCTTAAAGTCCGTAGAATTTGAGTGTCAGTCCCACGGCCTGGATAGTTCAGGTATCCATAAGTCAGTAACTATCTGAAGATCAAGCGACAGTGCGGAGACATAAATACTGTCGGAGGAAGGTTGCAGGTAGTAGTAGTGGTAGTAGAGTATTGAGAGCAACTGAGAGTGCATGTCCCTCTCAGAGTCCAACCTCTCATCTTGAAAAGCTTGTCCAGGTGTTATTTCTGTACCAAGATGCCACGTTGGTTTTGCAGTTGTCTGAACAAGATGAACATCAAAATGGTTATATACAATACCGACACAGGTTGTTATGTAAAGACACATATGCAACAGTGTAGACATCTTTATTTTCCTAAACGTTTTCGCCTACATCAAGTAGGCTTCTTCAGTCGAATACAGAAAGTAGGACAGGAGCGATATAGATGTAACGATGTAATCAGTCCGCACCCATACAGTCCGTAGAATATGAGGTTGTCAGTCCCTCGGCCTGGAGAAGTTCTAGTTCCATAAGTCATGAACTATCTGAAGATCAAGCGACAGTGTGGGCGGAGACTTAAATACTGGTCGGATGAGAAGGTGGCAGGTTAGTAGTAGTGGTAAGGTGTAGAAGTGAAGGCAACTTAGAGGTCATTGTCCCTCTCAGATCCAACCCTTCTCACTTGAAAAGCTTGTCCAAGGTGTTTTCTGACAAGATGCACACGTGTTGCAGTGTCTGACAAGATGAACATCAAAATGGTAAATACAATACCGACAGGTTGTTTAGGTAAGACACATATGCAACAGTTAGACATCTTATATTCCGAAACGTTTCGCCTACACAGTAGGCATCTTCAGACGAATACAGAAAGTAGGCAGGAAGCAGTAGAGATTGAAGACGATGTAATCATTCATCACCCTTAAGTCGTAGAATTGAGTTGTCAGTTCCCTCGGCCTGGAGAAGTCAGTTCCATAGTCAGGAACTATCTAAGATTCAAGCGAGACCAGTGCGGAGACTCAATACTGTCTGAAGGAGAGGTGCAGGTAGTAGTAGTGTAGTAGTAGTAGTGAGGCAACTGAGAGGTCATGTCTCTCCGGAACCAACCCTTCTCCACTTGGAACCTAGTCCAAGGTGTTTTCTGTACCAAGATGCCACGGCTTTGCAGTGTCTGACAAATGAACATCAAAATGGTATACATAAACCGACAGGTTGTTAGGTAAGACGACAAATGCAGCAGTTAGTACATCTTTAATACGAACGATTTTTCGCGCTACACAGTAGGCTTCTTCATCGAATACAGAAAGGTATGCAGGAGCAGTAGATATGTGAAGACGATGTAATCAGTTCCATCACCCTTAAAGTCGCAGTAGAATTTTGAGGATGTTCATCCCTCGTCCTGGAGAAGTTCAGTTCCATAGTCAGGTAACTATCTGAAGATCAACACATGCGAGACTTAAATACAGTCGGAAGGAGAGGTGCAGGTAGTATTAGTGGTAGTAGTAAGTAGTGGAGATGCCAACTGAAGTGTTATGTGTGGAGGTCATTGAGTCCCTCTCAGATCCAACCCTACTCACTGGACTTGAAAGCTTGACCCAAGGTGTTATCTGTCCAAGATGCCACGTGGTTGCAGAGTGTCAGACAAGATGAACATCAAAGATGGATATACAGATACCGACAGGTTTGTTATGTAAGAACACATATGCAACAATTTAGACATCATTTATTCCGAAACGTTTCGCCTACACAGTAGGCTTCTTCATTCGAATTACGAAAGTTAGCAGGCGCAGTAGAGATGTAAAAATAACGAAGTAATCTTCCATCACGCCGTAAAGTCGTAGAATTTGAGGTTGTCATTATGTCCCACGGCCTGGAAATTCAGTCCAAAGTCAGGAACTATCTGAAGATCATCGACAGTGCGGAGACGTTAAATACTGTCGGAAGGAGAGGTGCAAGGTAGTAAGAGTGGTAGTAGTAAAGAAGTGAGAGTGCAACTGAGGAGGTCATTGTCCCTCTCAGATCCAACCCTTCTCACTTAGAAGCTTGTCCAAGGTGTTTTCTGTACCAAGATGCCACCGTGTTAGCAGTGTCTGACAAGATGAACATCAAAATGGTATATACAAACCGACAGGTTTGTTAGGTAAGACCACATATGCAAACATAGTTAGACATCTTAATCTCCGAAACGTTTCGCCAACACAGTAGGCATCTTATTCAGTCGAAATACAGAACAGAAGCAGGAGCAGTAGAGATGTGAAAGACATGTAATCATCCATCACCCTTAAAGTCGTAGAATTTGAGGTTGTTCAGTCCCTCGGCCTGGAGAAGTTCAGTTTCCATAGTCAGGAACTAATCTGAAATCAAGCGACGTGCGGAGACTTAAATTACAGTCGGAAGGAGAGGTGCAGGTAGTAGTAGTGGTAGTAGTAGTAGTGAGAGGCAACTTGAGAGGTCATGTCCCTCTCAGATCCAAACCCGTTCTCACTTGAAAGCTTGTCCAAGGTGTTTTCAGTACCAAGATGCCACTTGTTGCAGTGTCTGACACAGATGAACATCAAAATGGTATATACAATACCGACAGGTTGTTATGTAGACACATATGCAACAGTTAGACTCTTTATTCCGAAACGTTTTCGCCTACAGCAGTAGGCTTCTTCAGTCGAATACAGGAAAGTAGCAGGAGCAGTATAGAAGTGAAGACGATGTAATCAGTCCATCACACCTTAAGGTCGTAAATTTTGAGGTTGTCATCCCTCGTCCTGGAGAAGTTCAGATTTCCAAGGTCAGGAACTACTTCTGAAGAACAAGCGACAGAGCGGAGACTTAAATACTGTCGGAAGGAGAGGTGCAGGGTATAGTAGTGGTAGTAGTAGTGTAGTGGAGAGGCAACTGAAGGAGTCAAAGTCCCCTCTCATATCCAACCCTTCTCACTTGAAAACTTGTCCAGAGGTGTTTTTCTGTAGCCAAGATGCCACGTGTTGCAGTGTCTGACAAGATAGAACATCAAAATGGTATCATACAATACCGACAGGTTGTAAGGTAAGACACATTGCAACAGTTAGACATCTTTATTCCGAAACGTTCGCCAACACATAGGCTCTTCAGTCGAATACAGAAAGTAGCAGGAGCAGAAGAGATGTAATCGACTGAGAAGTTTTCGACTGAAGAAGCCTACTGTGTAGGCGAAACCGTATCGGAATAAAGATGTCTAACTGTTGCAGTTTGGTGTCTTACCTACAACCGTCGGTATTGATATACCATTTTGAAGTTCATCTGTCTTACACGTGCAACACGTGCATCTTGGTACAGAAAACACCTTGGACCAAGCTTTTCAAGTGATAAGGGTTGGATTCTGAGAGGGACATGACCTCCAGTTGCCTCTCACTAACACTACTACCACTACTACTACACCTGCATCCTCTCCTTCCGACAGTATTTAAGTCTCCGCACTGTCGGCTTCCTGATCTTCAATAGTTTTTCCTGACTATTGAACTGAACTTCTCCATGCCGAGGGACTGACAACGCTCAAAACTACGACTTTAAGGTTGAGGACTGAATTACATCGTCTCACATCTCTACTGCTCCTGCTACTCTGTATTCGACTGAAGAAGCCTACTGGTGAAGACTAAACGTTCGAATAAAGATGTCTAACTGTTGCATAAGTGTCTTAACCTAACAACCTGTCCGTATTGTTATATACCATTTTGATGTTCATCTTGCCAGACACTGCAACACTGCATCTTGGTACAGAAAACACCTTGGACAAGCATTCAAGTGAGAGGGGTTGGATCTGAGAGGGACATGACCTCTCAGTTGCCTCTCACTACACTACTACCACTACACTAACCCTGCACCTCTCCTTCCGACAGTATTTAATCTCCGCACTGTCGCTTGATCTTCAGATTAGTCCTGACATGGAACTGAACTTCTCCTGGGGCCGAGGGACTAGCAACCTTAATCCAAATTCTACACTTTAAGGGTGATGACTGATTACATCGTCTTCAACTCTACTTCTCCTGCCTACTTTCTGTATTCGATGAAGAAGCCCTACTGTGTAGGCAAACGTTTTCGGAATAAAGATGCTAAACTGTTGCATATGTGTCTTACCTAACCAACCTGTCGGTATTGTATAACCAATTTGATGTTCATCTTGTCAGACACTGCAACACGTGCATCTTGGTACAGAAAACACCTTGTACAAGCTTTTCAAGTGAGAAGGGTTGGATCTGAATATGGACATGACCTCTCAGTGCCTCTCACTACTACTACAACCACTACTACTACCCTGCACCTCTCCTTCCGACAGTATTTAGTCTCCGCACTGTCGCTTGATTTCAGATAGTTCCTGACTATTGGAACTGAACTTCTCCAGGCCGAGGGAACTGGGGAAACACATCAAATTCCTACGACTTTAAGTGATGGCCTGATTACATCGTCTTCACATGCTCTACTGCTCCTGCCTACATTCTGATCGACTGAAAAGCCTACTGTGTAGGCGAAACGTTTTCGGAATAAAGATGTCTAACTGTTTGCATATGTGGTCTTAACCTAACAACCTGTCGGTATTGTAATATACCATTTTGAAGTTCAACTTTGTCAGACACTGCAACACGTGGCCATCTTGTACAGAAAGACACCTTGGACAAGCTTTTCAAGTGAGAAGGGTTGGAGATCTGAGAGGGACATGACCCTCAGTTGCTCTTCACTACTACTACTACCACTACTACTACCCTGCACCTCTCCTTCCGACTGTATTTAAGTCTCCGCACTGTCGCTAGAATCTTCAGATAGTTCCCTGACTATGAACTGAACTATCTCCAGTCCGAGGGACTGACAACCTCAAATTCAACGACTTTTAAGGGTGATGAATGATTACATCGCTTCACATCTCTACGCTCCTGCCTACTTTCTTTATTCGACTGAAGAAGCCTACGTGTAGCGAAACGTTTCGGAAAAAATATACTAACTGTTGCATATGTGTCCTTACAAACAACCTGTCGGTAATGTATATACCATTTTGATGATCATCTTGTCAGACACTGCAACACGTGCATCTTGGTATACAGAAAACACCTTGACAAGCCTTTTCAAGTAAAGGGTTGGATCGTGAGAGGGACATGACATCTACAGTTGCCTCTCACTACTACAACTAACCACCACTACAACCCTGTACCTCTCCTTCCGACAGTATTTAAGTCTCCGCACCTGTCGCTTGATCTTCAGATAGTTCCTGACTATGGAACTGAACTTCTCCAGGCCGAGGACTGACAAACCTCAATTCTACGACTTTAAGGTGATGTGACTGATTAGCATCGTCTTCACATCTCTAACTGCTCCTGCCTATTTTCTGTATTTCGACTGAAGAAGCCTACCATGTGTATGCGAAACAGTTTTCGGAATAAGATGTCTAACTGTTGCATATGTGTCTTACCTAACAACCTTCGGTATTGTAAAATACCATTTTTGATGTTTCATTCTTGTCAACAACTGGCAACACGTGGCATCTTGGAACAGAAAACGCCTTGACAACTTTTCAAGTGGAGAAGGTTGATCTGAAGAGGGACATGACCTCTCAGTTGCCTACTCATCTAATACTACTACCACTACACTACCCAGCACCTCTCCTTCCGACAGTATTAAGTCTCCGCACGGTCGCTTGACTTCATATATTTCCTGGCTATGGAACTGACTTCTCCAGGCCGCGGGACTGACAACCTCAAATTCTACGACTTTAGGGTGAAGGACTGGATTACATCGTCTTCACAT
Source organism: Cherax quadricarinatus (assembly GCF_026875155.1). NCBI lineage: Eukaryota > Metazoa > Arthropoda > Malacostraca > Decapoda > Parastacidae > Cherax > Cherax quadricarinatus. The sequence goes on from NC_069495.1 coordinate 571,924, forward strand.
CTCTACTGCCCTGCCTACTTTCGTATTCGACTGAAGACGGCCTACAGTGGTAGGCGAAACTTTCGGAATAAAGATGTCTAACTGTTGCATATGTGTCTTACCTAACAACCTGTCGGTATTGTATATACCATTTTGATGTTCATCTTTGTGCTAATAAGAGCAGCTGCAACACGTTGCCATCTAGGTACAGAAAACACCTTTGGACAAGCTTTTCAAGTGAGAATGGTTGGATCTTAGAGTGACATGACCTCATCAGTTGCCTCTCACAACTACTACTACCACTACTACTACCCTGCACCTCTCCTTCCGACAGTATTTAAGTCTCCAGCACTGTCGCTTGATACATCAAATATTTCCTGTCTATGGAACTGAACTTCTCCAGGCCGAGTGGACTGACAACCTCAAATTCTACGACTTCTTAAGGGTGAGGACTGATTACTCGTCTTCACATTCTCTAGCTGCTCCTGCCTTACTTTCTGTATTCGAACTGAAGAATCCTACTAGTTGAGGCGCAAATCGTTATCGGACTAAAGTAGTCTATACTGTTGCACTTAGTGTCTACGTAACAACCTGTCGTTATTGTATTATACCATTTTGATGTTCATCATGTCAGACACTGCAACACGTGGTTACATCTTGGTACAGAAAACACCATGGAACAAGCTTTTTCAAGTGAGAAGGGTTGATCTGAGAGGGACATGGCGCTCTCAGTAGCCTTCTCAACTACTACTACTACCACTACTACTACCAGCACCTCTCCTTCCGACAGTATTTAAGTCCTCCGCACTTGTCCCTTGATCTTGCAGATAGTTTTCCTGATACCTATGGAACTGACTTCTCCAGGCCGAGGGACAGACAACCTTCAAATTCTACGACTTTAAGGGATGATGGACTGTATAACATCGTCTTCACATCTTCTACTGCTCCGCCTACTTCAGTATTCAGAGATGAAGAATCCTAATCACTGTGACACACGCCGCTAAAACGTTCTCGGAATAAAAGATGTCTAAACAGTTGCATATGTCGTCTTGACCTAAGTCAACCTGTCGGTATTGTAAAATACATTTTTTTGATGTTCACTAGGGTGGGGGGGAGGGGGGGGGGGGGGGGGGGGGGGGGGGGGGGGGGGGGTGTCAGACACTGCAACACGTGCATCTTGGTACAAAAACACCTTGGACAAGCTTTCAAGTGAGAGGGGTTGGATCTGAGAGGGTTTCATGGCCACCTCTCAGGTTGCCTCTCACTACACCACTACCACACTACTACCCTGCACCTCTCCTTCCGCAGTATTTTAAGTCTCCGCACTGTCGCGTTGATACTTCAGTAGTCCTGACTGATGAGGAACTGACTTCTCGAGGCCGAGGGACTGACAGTCCCTAAATTCTACGACTTTATGGTGATGGACTGATTACATCGTCCTTCTACATCTCTACTCTCCTGCCTACTTTCTGTAATTCGACCTGAAGAAGACCTACTGGTGTAGGCGAAACGTTTCGGAATCAAAGATGTCTAACGTTGCAATATGTTGTCTTACCTACAACTGTCCGTATTGTATATACCATTTGATGTTCCATCTTGTCAGACACTGCAACACTTGCATCTTGGTACAGAAAACACCTTGTACAAGCTTTTCAAGTGAGAAGGGTTTTTTTTTTTTTTTGGATCTGAGAGGGACAGACCTCTCAGTTGCCTCTCGACTACTACTACTACCCACTACTACTACCCTGCAACCTCTCCTTCCGACAGTATTTAAGTTCTCCGCACTGTCGCTTGATCTTCATATAGTTCTGACTATGGAACTGAACTTCTCCAGGCCGAGTGATCTGACAACCTCAAATTCTATCGACGTTTAAGGTTGATGACTGATTACATCGTCCTTTCACATCTCTACTGCTCCGCCTACTTTCTGTATCGACTGAAGAATCCTACTGTGTAGGCGAAACGTTCGAATAAAATGTCTAACTGTGCATATGTGTCATACCTAACAACCGTCGTTATTGATATACCATTTTAGATGTTCATCTTGTCAGACACTGCAACACTGGCAATCTGTTACAGAAAACACCTGACAAGCTTTTCACAAGTGAGAAAGGGTTGGATCTGAGAGGGGACAAGACCTCTCAGTTGCCTCTCAGCTACTACTACAACCACTACTACTACCCTGCTACCTCTCTCCGACAGTATTTAAGTCTCCGCACTGTCGCTTGATCTTCAATAGTTCCTGACTATGGAACAGAACTTCTCCAGCCGAGGGAATGACAACCTCAAATTCTACGACTTTAAGGTGATGGACTGATTACATTCGTCTTCACATCTCACTGTCTCCTGCCTACTTTCTGTAATCGACTGAAGAAGCCTACTGTGTAGGCGAAACGTTTCGAATAAAGATGTCTAACTGTTGCATATGTGTCTTACCTAAAAACCTGTCGGATTGTATATACCATTTTTTTGATGTTTAATCTTGTCATACACCCTGCAACACGTGGCATCTTTGTACAGAAAACACCTTGGACAAGCTTTTCAAGTGAAAGGGTATGGATCTGAGAGGGACATGACCTCTCCAGTTGCCTCTCACTACTACTACCGACCACTACTAACTACCCTGCACCTCTCCTTCCGACAGTATTTAAGTCTCCGCACTGTCGCCTTGATCTCCATATAGTTCCTGACTATGGAACTGAACTTCTCCAGGCCTGAGGGACTGACAACCTCAAATTCTACGACTTTTAAGGGTGATGGACTGAATACATCGTCTTCACATCTCTACTGCTTCCAGGGGGGGGGGGGGGGGGGGGGGGGGGGGGGGGGGGGGGGGGGGGGGGGGGGGGGGGGGGGGGGGTGCCCTACTATCTGTATTCGACTGAAGAAGCCTACTGTGTAGCGAAACGTTTTGGGGCGGGGGGGGGGGGAAATAAAGATGTCTAAACTGTTGCATATGTGTTCTTACCTAACAACCTTGTTCGGTATTTGTAATATACCTTTTGATGTTCAAACTTGTCAGACACTGCAACACGTGGCATCTTGGTACAGAAAACCACGGCGAGATGCGTCAAGCTTTTCACGTGAGAAGGGGTTGGATTCTGAGAGGGACATTACCTCTCAGTTGCCCTCACAACTACTACTTACCACTAACTACTACCCTTCACCTCTCCTTCCGACAGTATTTAGTCTCCGCACTGTCGCTTGATCTTCAGATTTAGTTTCCTTACCTATGGAACTGAACTTCTCCAGGCCGAGGGACTGTCAACCTCCAAATTCTACGACTTTAAGGTGAAGGACTGATTACATCGTCTTCACATCCCTACTGCTCCTGCCTACTTTCTGTAATCGACTGAAGAAGCCTACTGAGTAGGGCGAAACGTATCGGAATTAAAGATGTCTAACTGTTGCATAGTGTTCTTACAAACAACTGTCGGTATTGTATACACCATTTGATGTTCATCTTTCAGACACTGCAACACTGGCATCTTGGTACAGAAAACACTTGACAAAGCTTTTCAAGTGAGAAGGTTGGATCATGAGAGGGACATGACCTCACCAGATTGCCTCACACTACTAACTACTGACCACTACTACAACCATTGCACCTCTCCATCCGACATATTTAAGTCTCCGCACTGACGCATGATCTTCAGATAGTTCCTGACGGATGGAGAGAGGTGGAGACAGGTAGTTAGATCTGAGACGGACATAAGAAACATAAGAAAGAAGGAACACTGCAACAGGCCTACTGACCTCATGTGGAGCAGGTTCCATGTCCCCCCCCCCTTCGGTTTAGAACCAATGACCCACCCCGTGGATTATCCCAATTACCCAACCCAGTCCTGGTCATCCCCACTCAAGATGGAGCACTGTACCAACTCCAGCAGCACAAGCTAAGTCAGGTCCAACTCACTCACACCCACACCCGACTAAAGTATAAATCTAATCTATTTTTTCTAAAACTACACAACGTTTTTGGCCTCAAACAACGTACTCGGAGATTTGTTCCACTATCCACAACTCTATTACCAAACCAGCTGCTTTCCTACATTCTTCCTGAATGATGGAATTTTTCCAACTTGAAACCATTGCTGCGAGCCCTGGTCTTGGCTGTAATAACCGCCGAGAGTGTTGTAGGTGTTGTATCTGGATACAAGCGTCATTCCATTGCTGACCTTGTCTATCTCTCTTGCAAAGACACAGTCACTCTACTCTGCAGAGAAAAGTCTCTCTTTCGATCCCAGTTGGGGAGCGAATTTTTTACCTTCCTCACGTGACCACTGCTTAAACCAAGAAGGCTCACATCGTATGGAGATAAAAACTTACAATTATAAACGGGTTAATGATTTCCTCGAAGCTTGCACTTGCAGCTGCCTTAATAGCAGCCTATAGGTCAAATTTCTGAGCCGCCGTCATTTTACCCTGCAAAACGCCTTCCTAGTCGCCTGCACCAACGACGAGAAGCCGAAAAAATCCCAACGTATATAAATGCTATCCAAGACTTTGCACAATTGTGCCTTTTTAATCCCTCCTATTCTATTATTTGAGGGCGAAACGTTCTGTCTCGTGAAACGATTGAAACAGGATCATTACTGTCCTCGTCTAACGAAGAACTCAATTCATACCATCTAGACAAAATGTCTAGGCCTCGTTTGACATGATTACGAAGATACCCATATGCCTCTTCTATGCTTAAGATGCTGTCCAAGCTCTATCTATGGACTGGCCATTTCAGACTACTATCAATCCACCCGTCGCCCACATCGAGGCCTGATCATTTTAAAAACATACTCTCCCCTGCTGAACCTATATTCCTCCAACTAGCCACCAATGAACTGTCCACATCAATGAAAAGAAGATCTGCTCTTCTTGCGGAAAGACAGCCACGACTACAAATTACTGTACCACCACTACTGGCTCCTACTTGCCTTAACTGCAAGTAGTGACCATCATATTCTTGCAGCTAAGATGTCCTATAAAGAAAATATGTCCAAGAAGATCAAAGAAGACCTTCTGCAAAAGACTACCGTTAATCACCTACTTAAGCTGAGATAACAAAGATTTCTTCTCCAGCCACCCGACAGGCTCGCTCCATCCAGAACTCAATCTCTCCATTTTACCTGATGGTGCTCCCTGCAAGGTGCTGACAGCATGGTGGTAATGCGCACCTCGCAAATCAGGGTACTCCTGGTACTTTCCGTTTTAATTATAAACGAGATCTCTCGGCTTAAACAACATGCCGCCAATAATTTCCCGGACTCCGCACCTTCAACCGACATCAAGATTGCTTTCCCAACGTGTGACTTGCTAACACAGCCCCTTTTTTGAACCTGTCTTTTGCCTAAGCAACTGTTCCTGAAGCTTCTACAAACCACTTCCACTGCCGACAACGCTAATTATCTGCCTCAACCACCACCTACTCCCACATCTCACCAGCCTGTTGACCACATCACCAATTACACCCCCTCCACTACCTGTCGTCATCCCAGTCTCCTGCAGCACCATCGTAGACTTGGCCTCTGAATCCTCTTTTTTTCCACAGAAGAGTGAGAGAAGATGTCGAGTCCTGCTCCCGTTCCACCAACTTGGGACAAATAAACCTGACCTACACAATCTTCAAAATGAGGACACCATGAACCTGCAAACATCAGAAATGGCATGACAATACCGACAGGTTGGTAGTAAGACACATAGGCAACAGTTTAGGCAACTTATTCCGAAAAGTTTCAGCCCTACGCAGATAGGATTCTTTTCAGTCGAAAACGAAAGTGTAGGCATAACATAGAGATGTGAAGACGATGTAATCATCCATCACCCTTAAGTCGAGAATTTAGAGTTTCAGTCCCTCAGAGCCCTGGAGAAGTTTCAGTTCCATAGTCAGGAACTGTCGCTTGATCTTCAGATAGTTCCTGACGTATGGAACGGAACATCTCCAGGCTGATGGGGACTGACAACCTCAAATTCTCCGACTTCAAGGGTGATGGACAGATTACATCGTTCTTCACATCTCTACTGTTCCTGCCTACTTTCTGTATTCGACTGAAGAAGCCTGACTGCATAGGCTAAACTTTTTCGAATAAAGTTGCCTAACTGTTCTCCTAGCGTCTTACCTACCAAACCTCTATACCTGTTGATAACATTACACACTAGTTGCAACTCTTGGTAGTCTTTTATTGAAGGAATCGCTAGTTTCGCCACACAGTGGCGATCATACAGTCCATACGTAGGAGAAACTTGAAGAATCAAGGAGGAGAATGAGGTAATCAGATTCCCTCAATCCCTTGAGTCCGAGTGGAACTCAAAATGGTAAACAAAACCGACAGGGTTGTTATGTAAGACCCATATGCAACAGTTTAGACAACTTTATTCCAAAACGTTTCGCCTACATCAGTAGACTGTCTTCAGTCGAATACAGAAATAGGCAGGAAACATAGAGATGGTGAAACGATGTAATCAGTCCATCACCCTTGTAGTCGTAGAATATGAGTTGTCAGTCCCTTCGGCCTGAGAAGTTTCAGTTTCCATATCAGAACTTATTCTGAAAGATCAAGTGACCAGTGCGGAGACTTAAATACTGTCGGAAGGAGAGGTGCAGAGTAGTAGTAGTAGTAGTATTAGTAGTATAAGTAGAGTATAGTATAGTAAGTAGTATAGTAGTAGTAGTAATAGTTAGTATGAGTGAGAATGTAAACCACTGAGAGGTCATGTCCCTCTCAGGGATCCAACACTTCTCACTTGAAAAGCTTGTTCCAAGTGTTTTTCTGAACCAATAGATGCCATGTTGCAGTTCTGACAAGATGGAACAACAAAAAATGGTAACAATACGACAGTTGTTAGTAAGACACAAAGACCTCCAGCCGAGGGACTGACAACCTCAAATTTTTCACCTACCGGACCTACAAAGGGTGATGGACAGATTACATCGTCTTCCACATCTCAATGTTCCTGTTAGGTTACGACACATATGCAACAGTTATGACAACTTTATTCCGAAACTGTACGCCTACACAAGTAGGCTTCTCAGTCGCATACAGAAAGTAGTCCAGGAGCAGTAAGAGATGTGAAGACGCATGTAATCAGTCCATCACCTTAAAGTCGTAGAATTTGAGTTTGTCAGTCCCTTCGGCCTGGAGAAGTTCAGTTCCATTAGTCAGGAACTATCTGGAAGATCGAAGCGACAGTGCGGAGACTTAAATACTGTCGGAAGGAGAGGTGCAAGTAGTAAGTATGGTAGAAGTATAGTGTGAGAGGCAACTGAGAGGATCATGTCCCTCTCAGATCCAACCCTTCTCACTTGAAAGCTTGTCCAAGGTGTTTTCTGTACCAGATGGCCACGTGTTGCAGTGTCTGACAAGATGAACATCAAAATGGTATATACAATACGACAGGTTGATTAGGTAAGACACATAAGCAACAGTTAGACATCTTTATTCCGAATCTTTCTAGCCTACACGAGTAACTTCCTTCTTCTTAGTCGAATATCAGAAAGTAAACGGCAGGACAGTGTCAGTTACTAATATGTGAAGTGACGATTGTAACTGAGTTCGCACACCCTAAAGTCGTAAATTTTGAGGTTGTCAGTCCCTCGGCCTGAGAAGTTCAGTTCCATAGTCAGGAACTATCTGAAGATCAAGCGACAGTGCGGAGACTTAAATACTGTCGGAAAGGATAGTTGCAGGGTAAGTATTAGTGGTAGTAGTAGTAGTTAGAGGCAACTGATAGTTCATGTCCCTCTCAGCTCCAACCCTTCTCACGTGAAAATCTTGTCCAAGGTGTTTATTTCTGTACCAAGATGCCACGTGTTGCAGTGTCTGACAATATGAACATCAAAAGGAATATACAATACCGTCAGGTTGTTAGTAAGACACATATGCCAACAGTAAACATCTTATTTATTCCGAAACGATTCGCCTACACAGTAAGGCTTCTTCAGTCCGAAAACAGAAAGTAGGCAGGAGCAGTAGAGATGTGAATACGATGTAATCATTCCATCACCCTTAAAGGAGTCGTAGAATTTGAGGTTGTTCAGTTCCGTCGGCCCTTGAGAAGTTCATTCCATAGGTCAGGAACTATCTGAGATCAATCGTCAGTGCGGAGACTTAAATACTGACGAAGGAGAGGTTCAGGGTAGTAGTAGTGGTATTAGTATTAGTGAGAGCAACTAGAGGTCATGTCCTCTCAGATCCAACCCTTCTCACTTTAAAAAAGCTTGGTCCAAGTTGGTTTTTCCTCTGTACCAAGATGCCACGAGTTGCAGTGTCCTGACAAGATGAACATCAAAATTGGTATATACAATACCGACAGGTGATTAAGGTAAATACAACAAAGCAACCGTTAGACATCTTTATTCCGAACGTTTCGCGCACACAGTAGGCTTCTTGCATTCGAAGTACAGAAATAGGGGCAGGACAGTAGAGGATGTGAAGACGATGTAACAGTTCCATCACCCTTAAAGTCTAGAAATTATTGAGGTTGTCAGTCCCTCGGCCTGGAGAAGTCAGTCCATAGTCAGAACTATCCATCTGAAGATCAAGCGACAGTGCGGAGACTTAATACAGTCGGAAGGAGAGTGCAGGTAGTAGTTATGGTAGTATAGTAGTGAGAGCAACTAGATGTCATGTCCTCTCAGATCCAACCCTCTCACTTGAAAGCTGTCCAAGGCGTTTTTCTGGTACCAAGATGCCACGAGTTGCAGTTCTGACTAAGATGACAATCAAAATTGTATATACAATACCGACAGGTTGTTAGGAAAGACACATATGCAACAGTTAGACATCTTAATTCCGAAACGTTCGCCTACACAGTAGGCTACTTCAGTCGAATACAGAAAGTAGGGCAATGAGCTGTAGAGGATGTGAAGACGATTAATCAGTCCAACACACCTTAAATCGTAGAATTTGAGGTTGTCCAGTCCCTCGGCCTGGAGAAGTTTCAGATCCATAGTCAGGAACTATCTGAAGATCAAGCGAACAGGTGCGGAGACTTAAAATCGTCGGAAGGAGAGGGCAGGTAGAAGTATATGTAGTAGTATAGTGAAGAGGCAACTGAGAGTCCTGTCCCTCTCAGATCCAAGCCCAACCCTTCTCACTTGAAAACTTGTCAAGGTGTTTTCTGTACATGATGCCACGGGTTGGCAGTGTCTGACAAGATGAAACATCAAAATGTGGTATATACAATACCGACAGGTGATTAGGTAAGACACATATCAACAGTTAGACAACTTATTCCCTCGAAACTTTTCGCCTACACAGTAGGGCTTCTTCATCGATACAGAAAGTAGGCAGGAGCAGTAGAGATGTGAAGACGATTTAATCAGTCCAATCACCCTTAAAGTCGTAGAATTTGAGTTGTCAGCCCCTCGGCCTGGAGATGTTCAAGTTCCATAGTCAGGAACTATCTGAAAGATCAAGCGACAGGTTTGGCGCGGGACTTAAATACTGTCGGAAGGAGATGTGAGCAGGTTAGTAGTAGTGGTAGATAGTAGTGAGAGGCAAATGAGAGTTCAGATGTCCCTCCAGATCCAACCCTTCGCTCACTTTGAAAAGCTTGTCCAAGGTGTTTTCTGTGACAAGATGCCACGTGTTGCAGTGTCCTGACAAGATGAACATCAAAATGGTAATATACATATACCGACAGGTTGTTAGTAAGACACTAAGCAACCAGTTAGACATCTTTATTACCGAAAAAAACGGTTTTCGCCTACACAGTATGCTTCTCAGTCGAATACAGAAAGTAGGCAGGAGCATTAGAGATGTGAAGACGAAGATTCAGTCCATCACCCTTATAGTCTGTAGAATTTGAGGTTGTCAGTCCTCGGCCTGGAGAAGTTCCGTTCCATAGTCAGGACCTATTCTGAAGATCAAGCGACAGTGCGGAGACTTAAATACTTTCGGAAGGAGAGGTGCAGGGTATTAGTAGTTAGGAGAAGTAGTAGTAGTGAGAGGCAACTGAGTAAGGTCATGTCCCTCTCAGATCAACCCTTCTCACATTAAAACTGTCAATGAGTTTTCCTGTACCAAGATGCCACGTGTTGCAGTGTCTGACCAGAGAACAATCAAAATGGTAATATACATACCGACAGGTTTGTAAGTACGACACATAGCACACAGTTAGGACACTTTAATCCGAACGTTTCGCCTACCACATTAAGGCTTCTTCATCTAATACAGAAAGTAGGGGCTAGGAGCAGTAAGATGATGTGAAGACGATGAAAATCAGTCCATCCACCCATAAAGTCGTAGAATTTGAGGTTGTCATCCCTCGGCCTGGAAAGTTCAGTTCCATAGTCAGAACTACTGAAGATCACTAACAGTGCGGAGACTTAAATACGACGGCAGGAGTGGTGCAGGGTAGTAGTATGGTAGTAGTAAAGGTGATAGGCAACTGAGAGTCATCCCTCTCCAGATCCAACCCTTCTCACTGCAAGCTTGTCCCAAGGTGTTTTTTCTGTACATGATGCCACGTGTTGCAGTGTCTGACAAGATGAACATCAAAATGGGTATTACAATACCGACAGGTGTTAGTAGAGACACATATGCAACAGTTAGACTTTTTATTTCCGAAACGTTTGCGCCGTAACAGTTAGGGCTTCTTCATTCGAATACAGAGAAAGTATGGCAGGAGCAGTAGTGTGTGAAGAAACGATGTAATCAGTCCATCACCCTTAAAGTCCGTAGAATTTGAGTGTCAGTCCCACGGCCTGGATAGTTCAGGTATCCATAAGTCAGTAACTATCTGAAGATCAAGCGACAGTGCGGAGACATAAATACTGTCGGAGGAAGGTTGCAGGTAGTAGTAGTGGTAGTAGAGTATTGAGAGCAACTGAGAGTGCATGTCCCTCTCAGAGTCCAACCTCTCATCTTGAAAAGCTTGTCCAGGTGTTATTTCTGTACCAAGATGCCACGTTGGTTTTGCAGTTGTCTGAACAAGATGAACATCAAAATGGTTATATACAATACCGACACAGGTTGTTATGTAAAGACACATATGCAACAGTGTAGACATCTTTATTTTCCTAAACGTTTTCGCCTACATCAAGTAGGCTTCTTCAGTCGAATACAGAAAGTAGGACAGGAGCGATATAGATGTAACGATGTAATCAGTCCGCACCCATACAGTCCGTAGAATATGAGGTTGTCAGTCCCTCGGCCTGGAGAAGTTCTAGTTCCATAAGTCATGAACTATCTGAAGATCAAGCGACAGTGTGGGCGGAGACTTAAATACTGGTCGGATGAGAAGGTGGCAGGTTAGTAGTAGTGGTAAGGTGTAGAAGTGAAGGCAACTTAGAGGTCATTGTCCCTCTCAGATCCAACCCTTCTCACTTGAAAAGCTTGTCCAAGGTGTTTTCTGACAAGATGCACACGTGTTGCAGTGTCTGACAAGATGAACATCAAAATGGTAAATACAATACCGACAGGTTGTTTAGGTAAGACACATATGCAACAGTTAGACATCTTATATTCCGAAACGTTTCGCCTACACAGTAGGCATCTTCAGACGAATACAGAAAGTAGGCAGGAAGCAGTAGAGATTGAAGACGATGTAATCATTCATCACCCTTAAGTCGTAGAATTGAGTTGTCAGTTCCCTCGGCCTGGAGAAGTCAGTTCCATAGTCAGGAACTATCTAAGATTCAAGCGAGACCAGTGCGGAGACTCAATACTGTCTGAAGGAGAGGTGCAGGTAGTAGTAGTGTAGTAGTAGTAGTGAGGCAACTGAGAGGTCATGTCTCTCCGGAACCAACCCTTCTCCACTTGGAACCTAGTCCAAGGTGTTTTCTGTACCAAGATGCCACGGCTTTGCAGTGTCTGACAAATGAACATCAAAATGGTATACATAAACCGACAGGTTGTTAGGTAAGACGACAAATGCAGCAGTTAGTACATCTTTAATACGAACGATTTTTCGCGCTACACAGTAGGCTTCTTCATCGAATACAGAAAGGTATGCAGGAGCAGTAGATATGTGAAGACGATGTAATCAGTTCCATCACCCTTAAAGTCGCAGTAGAATTTTGAGGATGTTCATCCCTCGTCCTGGAGAAGTTCAGTTCCATAGTCAGGTAACTATCTGAAGATCAACACATGCGAGACTTAAATACAGTCGGAAGGAGAGGTGCAGGTAGTATTAGTGGTAGTAGTAAGTAGTGGAGATGCCAACTGAAGTGTTATGTGTGGAGGTCATTGAGTCCCTCTCAGATCCAACCCTACTCACTGGACTTGAAAGCTTGACCCAAGGTGTTATCTGTCCAAGATGCCACGTGGTTGCAGAGTGTCAGACAAGATGAACATCAAAGATGGATATACAGATACCGACAGGTTTGTTATGTAAGAACACATATGCAACAATTTAGACATCATTTATTCCGAAACGTTTCGCCTACACAGTAGGCTTCTTCATTCGAATTACGAAAGTTAGCAGGCGCAGTAGAGATGTAAAAATAACGAAGTAATCTTCCATCACGCCGTAAAGTCGTAGAATTTGAGGTTGTCATTATGTCCCACGGCCTGGAAATTCAGTCCAAAGTCAGGAACTATCTGAAGATCATCGACAGTGCGGAGACGTTAAATACTGTCGGAAGGAGAGGTGCAAGGTAGTAAGAGTGGTAGTAGTAAAGAAGTGGGGGGGTGATGAATGTTGCAGCGAGGAGAAGGCTGGGGGCAGTGGAGATGTCATGTCTGAGAGCAATGTGTGGTGTGAATATAATGCAGAGAATTCGTAGTTTGAAGTTAGGAGGAGGTGCAGGATTACCAAAACTGTTGTCCAGAGGGCTGAGGAAGGGTTGTTGAGGTGGTTCGGACATGTGGAGAGAATGGAGCGAAAAGAATAACTTCAAGAGTGTATCAGTCTGTAGTGGAAGGAAGGCGGGGTAGGGTCGCCTAGGAAAGGTTGGAGGGAGGGGGTAAAGGAGGTTTTGTGTGCGAGGGGCTTGGACTTCCAGCAGGCATGCGTGAGCGTGTTTGATAGGAGTGAATGGAGACAAATGGTTTTTAATACTTGACGTGCTGTTGGAGTGTGAGCAAAGTAACATTTATGAAGGGGTTCAGGGAAACCGGCAGGCCGGACTTGAGTCCTGGAGATGGGAAGTACAGTGCCTGCACTCTGAAGGAGGGGTGTTAATGTTGCAGTTTAAAAACTGTAGTGTAAAGCACCCTTCTGGCAAGACAGTGATGGAGTGAATGATGGTGAAAGTTTTTCTTTTTCGGGCCACCCTGCCTTGGTGGGAATCGGCCAGTGTGATAATAATAATAATAAATAACACAGCACTAATAACTTAAAGGTAGTAGATAGAGGCAAGACTACATACACTATTATGGCCGGGGACAAAGTCTACCTCACGTTACATAAAGAGGACTGAAACAGCTGTAAGCTGTAAGCTGAGGTGAAACAGCTGTAAGCTGCCTTCTTTCTTATGTACAACACTGAGGTGAAACCAAGGCACTTCGACACTCTCTAAATGACTCTTATTATCTCCTGTCATCTTGTGATGTAGTTCAGCTGATCGTCTCACTCATACGCCCAACAAACTATCACATTACCAAGTTCATCACCTCCATCCATCAAGTGACTGGACGAGTTAGAGAAGCATTCATATGAGACCTCTGCTGTTCCTGATGTCGTTTTTATCTATTTGCCCATATATCTACCTCGGCCAGTGTCTCGGACTCAAGACCAGTGTGAAGAACAAAAATGCACAATACTGTGACTGGAACAATACACAAGTAACCTGTGACTAATTATGGGTTCAAGTCGGACCCAAACATCAATTACTCATTGCTATGTGATGGTTACTGTGTATAAGACCAGTGTGTTATCAGCTGAATGTTAATTAAATGTCGAAGCTGTCGAGCTGAATGTCGAGCTGAATGTTGTGACAACTGAGATGAAATATTTATTATTGAAAATGTTTCGTCTTTCTTCATTATTTCTGTTATTTCTAAAAATGTGAGAATGTTATATACACTTCTAAGGCAAACAAATTGTTTACAAAGCTCTTATTTATATTGTTATCGGTCAGACTAATAAATTTTTTATGTGCTGTAAAGAAGCTCTGTGACACTGCATGACTGGAATGTTGCTGACAGACTGTGCAAAGCATGACTGGAATGTTGCTGACAGACTGTGCAAAGCATGACTGGAATGTTGCTGACAGACTGTGCAAAGCATTGACTGGAATGTTGCTGACAGACTGTGCAAAGCATGACTGGAATGTTGCTGACAGACTGTGCAAAGCATGACTGGAATGTTGCTGACAGACTGTGCAAAGCATGACTGGAATGTTGCTGACAGACTGTGCAAAGCATGACTGGAATGTTGCTGACAGACTGTGCAAAGCATGACTGGAATGTTGCTGACAGACTGTGCAAAGCATGACTGGAATGTTGCTGACAGACTGTGCAAAGCATGAATGTTTAACATGAAGGTAAATATCCATTGAAGACGTTGACTTTGATGTCAAAGAATATTTTTTTATTTAAAGAACTGAAGCCATTTATTTTCTCTTCAATTAAAACAATGATAAACCTCCTTATTATCCAGGTGCTTTATTATCCTTCTGGGTTTGTTACTTATCTATAAATATAATAAATAATAAAGTAATTTAAGTGTTGGTGAGGACAACAAACATAAATTGCATTCCTCTTAACTTAGAGATAATATAATGTAAATATTTACTCACTGGTGACGGTGTAAGGAAAGCCGAGGCCACAGTATCTGTCTGCTGGGAATGTTGTAATATCGTTAGCATACATAGTGTACCTGCCTCCAGGAATGACCACGTAGTCTGTCGTACAGTCTTCGTTCCGACTGTTAGCTTCGAAGGTACCTGTGTAAAATCTGAATTAAGTCTGACATTCTCTGAATCTGACAGTAAAATCTACTTGCTGAGGTCGATGAAATTTACTGTTCTTGAGATAACTTGAAAGATTAATTCCTATATTATGCTAAAAGAGTTAGTACATTGTTTTCTTCATTATATAATACAACTAGAGTGTGTCTGTGTCTGTCTGTCTGTCTTACCAATTAAATATGGAAGCAGAGTATTTGTATCTCCAGAGAGTGTAAAACTATAGTCGCCGTCGTTGGTATTACGGTCATAAATGATGCCACAGTAGTCGTCAGCTCTCTTGATGCACACACCGTAGTCCTGGTTGGCCAGCTGCACTATTTCTGCACCTATGGGATGGGTGAAGTTTGATATGAGGAAAGAAATATACATATATTCAATAGAGTATATATATGTGGGATTAATAAAAAAAAGTGCTAAACCAACTAGGGTCATACAGCGCTGCAGGGCAGGTGTAGCTGAATAATTTTAGAGTACCAAGGGTGGAAAAAATAAAGGTCGAGTTAAAAAGGGCCGTGAGGAAGGATTACCAAAGGTGTGTAATAAATTCGTTGCAGTTAAAAAGTTAAAGGGAGAGTCTGTGTCAAAGGTGGGGCCATCAGCGAGGAGGGAAGTCAAAGTAAGGCTGTTAGAGCGGTGACGACGTCGGAGGTAAATTTTCCGTGTTCGTTGATATACAGGAAAGTCCAACAGAATGTGGCAAACTGAAAATGGAACCTGACAATTCTCACAGAGTGGAACAGGGCGCCTCTTCATGAGATACCCGTAAGACGGGTGTGCCCAGTGCAAAGACAGGAGAGCATTGTCTCCCTGCCTCGGCAACGATGACAAGGCCAGAAAGCTAAACTTGGTTTGATAGAATGTAATTTGTTATGAGTCATATCAGACCAATGTTGCTGCCAACATATGCAAAGGAGGTTAGAGATTACAGCAAAAGAGTCCAAGAATGGAATACTTCTATATGAAACTGGGAGACTGTGCACTCTAGATCGTGCAGCAAAGTATGCCTGCTCATTGCCCTGAACATCAACAGGGACCCAGCAGAAAATTATTTCTTTATTTCTGCTAGTAATGCAACGCAACCAAAGTTGTATACGAAGAACTAGGTGAAGAGGTGAATCCAATCTTAATAGCTTGCAAAGCACTAAAGGAGTCTGAGACAATTACAAACGTTGAAGTAGGCATATATACAATACAGATAGTTGCAACTAGAAATGCATACAATTCAGCTGTAAAAATGCTTGAAGAGTCTAATAAATGAACTTGCACTATGCTGTCCGGGAGCACTGCTGCAAACCTAACACCATCAGAGGATTTAGAACCATCAGTATGCACTGAAATTGCATGAGGATGAGACTATAGGTATCCTGGCTTTCGCGTACAGCAGTGGGGAAGAACAGACACAAGCTGTTGGAACCTCCCGAGGGAGAAGTGAGAAGCTAGATGAACATATAAAGGGGGCAACTGAAGAGAAGAAAAGAGCGAGCAAAGACAAAGGGAAAAGAGACGGAGCAAATAGGGGCGGCAAACAAATAATGGACTTTATTAACGTCCATTACTATCCTATAAGTATACAAGGATCGTGAAGGTCATGAGAGCGGACAAAACAGTAGAGGCAATGAGCATCACGATGATCGTTCAAGGATGGAACATTTGCCTCTGCACAGAGGCTCTCGACAGGTGAGGAGCGAAAAGCACCTAGACAAACGTAATCTCTGGTGATGGATGGGATCAAGTTTAGAAGGAGTTGCAGGAGCGACCACAGAATATATCTCGTCACCATAATTTAGCATTGGTAAAATTAAGGCTGAATACACTCCAAGGAGAGTTCGACGATCCGCCTCCCATCAAAGATGAGCGAGGGTTTCAAGAAGGTTAAGATAAGATAAGATAAGATTTCGTTCGGATTTTTAACCCTGGAGGGTTAGCCACCCAGGATAACCCAAGAAAGTCAGTGCGTCATCGAGGACTGTCTAACTTATTTCCATTGGGGTCCTTAATCTTGTCCCCCAGGATGCGACCCACACCAGTCGACTAACGCCCAGGTACCTATTTACTGCTAGGTGAACAGGACAACAGGTGTAAGGAAACGTGTCGAAATGTTTCCACCCGCCGGGAAATCGAACCCGGGCCCTCCGTGTGTGAAGCGGGAGCTTTAGCCACCAGGCCACCGGGCCACCAGTCGGTTATGGCAAGTTGCTTTCAAGGAGGCAATGTGAGGTTTCCAGGACAACTGGCAATCAAACAGAAGACCGAGAAATCAGACAGTATCAGGATGAACGATACGTGAGCCATATAGGTAGAATGGAGTATCAGGGACAACAGAACGTCTGGTGAAAGTAATATGGTGTGTTTTAGCACTAGAAAAATTTAAACCCATGAATAGTGGCCCAGAGAGAAACATGGTTGACAGCATTCTTTAGTGAGGCAGTTACTAGGCGACAGTGAGCGCCTGCACAAGCTATAAGGAAGTCATCATCATAAAGTGATGGCCGAATATTAGGTTGGAGAACAGAGGCTAGATCATTTACAGCAAGTAGAAAAAAAGAGTGGTGCTAAGGACACATCCCTTAAGGACACGTGCAGCTTGGACAAAGTCCAGGGAAAGCAAATTATTAATCCGAACAAGGAAATGTCTCTTAGTTAACAGGTTTTTAAGGAAAAATGGCAGATTGCCTCGGAGGCCTAAGGAAGGAGCCTAGGCCACGATGTTATATCTCCAGGTAGTGTCATATGCCTTATCATCATCATCAAAAAAAATGGAATAACTGAGTGGTTTTTAAGCGGATTAAGGGGTCAATAGTAGAGCAGCCATTACGAAAGCCATATTGACGAAGGGAGAGATTATTGTCTCTCTAAATACCACATTAAGCGTCTATTACTAGATGTTCCATCACCTTTCATACTGCACTGGTAAGAGCAATGGGACGATAGTGTGAGGTATCATGTCCTGAAGTACCTGGTTTACATATAGAACAATGACGGATTTCCACAGCTGGGGAAGAACTCCTTGCGACCAAATAAGATTAAATAGAAGAAAGAGGACAACAAGGACTATGGGATGTAAGTATTGGAGCATACGAATGTGAATGCCGTCAGTCCCAGTTGCTAATGATCGACAAACGGAAAGTGTTGACTCTTGTTCTAAAAGTGTAAAAGGCACATTATAAGACCCTTCTCCGCTAGAAGAAAAATTTAAGGGCAGTAACTCTCTGGGAGATTTGGAGGAAAGAAACGAAGGGCATAGATGGAGCCCTTGAGAGATACAGACAAGATGATAAGGGGTCTCCATGGCAACTTCAACTGGGTTTGCAACACTGACACCGGCAACCTGAAGAATGGGAGCCGGGTCGGGAGAGTACTTGCCACTCAATTTTCGTAAGTTTTTCGAAACTGTATTCATAGAGGAAGCCGAAGGGAAGGTGTAAACATAATCCTGTCAACAACTACGTTTAGAGTCACGGATGACATGTCGGACGACCGCTCTCGCCAGCTTCAAATCGAGGAGTCACTCTGTGGAATTACTGTAACGATATCTGCCAAATGCAGCACTTTCACACGTACTGCACGAGCACGAGCAGGAGACAACCATGGCACGCATTTCTGAGAATGCCTGTTCAGGGTCTGAGGTATAGAATATGAAGCTGTGGTTAAAACTGGGGTTGAAAATAGGTATAACAGTTCATCAGTAGAGAACGAAGGTCCCTCACTACAAGCAGTTTAGCGTGGGTTAAGGTCACAATTCGCTTGTTCAAGTTTCCAACATTAAAATGGTATAAAATACCGACAGGTTGTTAGGTAAGACACATATGCAACAGTTAGGTATCTTTATTATGAAACGTTTCGCCTACACAGTAGGCTTCTTCAGTCGAGTACAGAAAAGTTGATAGAAGCAGAAGATACTTGAAGACGATGTAATCAGTCCATCACCCTTAAAGTTTTGAGGTGGTCAGTCCTTCAGTCTGGAGAAGAGCATTGTTCCATAGTATGAAACAATATGGAGATGAAGTGACAGGATGGAGCTTATATAGCGCCAAGAGGTGAGATGTAGGCCACTACATCTCACCTCTCCTAGTGGCCTACATCTCACCTCTTGGCGCTATATAAGCTCCATCCTGTCACTTCATCTCCATATTGTTTCATACTATGGAACAATGCTCTTCTCCAGACTGAAGGACTGACCACCTCAAAACTTTAAGGGTGATGGACTGATTACATCGTCTTCAAGTATCTTCTGCTTCTATCAACTTTTCTGTACTCGACTGAAGAAGCCTACTGTGTAGGCGAAACGTTTCATAATAAAGATACCTAACTGTTGCATATGTGTCTTACCTAACAAGTTTCCAACGTTGGCTTCGAGAAGGGTGAGAATATGAATGGGAAGGAGGATAGGAAAATGATTGCTTTCATGTAAATCTGGGAGCAAAGACCAAGTA
The DNA here is from genome assembly GCF_026875155.1 of Cherax quadricarinatus. NCBI lineage: Eukaryota > Metazoa > Arthropoda > Malacostraca > Decapoda > Parastacidae > Cherax > Cherax quadricarinatus. The sequence goes on from NC_069495.1 coordinate 591,187, forward strand.
AAGTCAAGTGAGCTGACTAGTCATGAAGATTGGGGAAGGGCAAAGAAGACCGCAAACGGAGTACAATCTAGGGATGCCAGAGACAACAAATCTCACTTAAGGAAAAGGATCCTGTGGTGAGTATAACACCAGGCACATCTGAAGTGCACATCAACCAAATAACTGCTGCAGCATACGGACGCTTAGCAAACCTAAGAACAGCATTTCGACATCTTAATAAGAAATTGTTCAGGACTCTGAACACTGTGTACGTTAGATCTATTTTGAAGTATGCAGCACCAGTTTGGAACCCTCACCTAGCCAAGCATGTAAGGAAACTAGAGAAAGTGCAAAGGTTTGCAACAAGACTAGTCCCGGAGCTAAGGGGTATGTCCTACGAGGAGAGGTTAAGGGAAATTGACCTTACGACACTGGAGGACGGGAGAGATAGGGTGGATATGCAAACGGCACATAAAATACTGAGAGGAATCGACAAGGTGGACAGAGACAGGATATTCCAGATTTGGGACACAGCAACAAGGGGACACAGTTGGAAGTTGAAGAGTCATGAATCACAGGGATGTTAGGAAGTATTTCTTCAGTCACAGAGTTGTCAGGAAGTGGAATAGTCTGGAAAGTCATGTAGTGTAGGCAGGATCCATACATAGTTTTAAGAAGCGGTATGATACAGCTCATGGAGCAGGAAGAGTGACCTAGTAGCGACCAGTGAAGAGGCGGGGCCAGGAGCTGTAACTCGACCCCTGCAACCACAACTAGATGAGTACACACACACACACACACACACACACACACACACACACACACACACACACACAAACACAGACATACACACACACAGACACACACACAGACACAGACACACACACACACACACACACACACACACACACACACACACACCACACACACAAACACACACACACACACAGACACACACACACAGACACACACACACAGACACACATACACACACACACACACACACACACACACACACACACACACACACACACACACACACACACACACACACACGTACTTAAAATCTGACTTTCTAAAAATTATCCCTCAGATCGACTAAATTCTTGTCTTGACTTCGAAGTCCTTTTTTGTGCTGTCTTTTAGAGCTCGGTTTCCTGAGTTTGCAGATGAAATATTGAAAATTAATGACAAGATAGATGAATGACACGGCTTTCTTTTTCTTTCACGCAAAGGAATAGTGTAATAATGTTGGAAGTTACAATATGTTATGCAAAACAACACTTAAGCAATTAATATAACATTTTATTGTGGCAACGTTTCGCTCTCCAGGAGCTTCGTCAAGCCATAACAAACAATAAAAGGACACAGATGTATATAGATAAAAATATAAGGTGATAAAGAATAAGAACAAAATGCCTTGAATCATATTTAATCGGAGAGTCAAGTACCGTCATCTCCGACGTATTAGCGAGAGTCATCAACAAAACAATGATCCCCACAATCACGTAGCAACCAAAAGTTACGTCCATTACTACTACTACAGCTATTGCTATTACTACTTCCAATCCTCCTATTATTACTATACTTCTACTGCTATTAATGCTACTCATAATACCACTGCTATTATTACTGCTAGTACTAGTTACTGCTGCTACTGATACTAATTACTATGACTACTACTAATGCTCTTGCTGCTACTATTACTACTACTGCTAATACTAGTACTAATACTACTACTGATACTGCTCCTGCTACTGGTACTATTTACTACTATTGCTAATACTACCATTACTAATACTTTTGCTACTACTACAAATACTACTACTGCTGATGTTACTGCTGCTGTTACTACTACTACTACTATTACAAATACTAATGCTGCTACTACTACCAATGCTACTATTGCTTATACTACTAGTGCTCATACTACTACTACTGCTACTTCTACTACTAACACTATTACTACTATTACTACTAAACCAAAACAGTGTTACAAACAGCTATATTCATTTTCAGTTCAGCTGAAATTGATGTGTAGGTCAACTGGTTTTATCAAACCTTGGTGTGGGAGATGCAGATTGATTTCGCTGATAATTCTTTATCTGTGATGACATCGTTAGAAGGGACGTTCGGGGACAGTGAGATAATGTCAACCAACGTTACGTGTTCATTATTTATATTGGCGTCAGGAATGTATAATTGAAGGATCCTGAGTGTTTTAAGTATTTGGAGCAGATAAACCCAAGAGAGCCAGGACAGTTGCTTAGCGAGGAGTTCTTCTATTCTGTGTAGGGCATTTCCTATGCTTGAGGTAAAGGATTATAGAGGCACGTGTCTTGGGAAGTCTGTATATTAGGCAAGTCTATTGGATTATTCCTGTTACAAGCATATTTATGTTCGTTGATCCTAGTAGATTTCTTGCAATCTCTTCCATGTATTTTATCACATCCTCCACACGGGATGTTACAGATACCGGAGGACACTGGGAAAGGGCAGTATGCCACTTTCTGACAGTTCTTGAAGGACATGGTAGCTCATGTCACTCATGGCACATGTTCTTAACCCTTAAAATGTGTTTGTCACGTCACCACAAAGACATTTACATATGTGAAGCTTTATACATTGTATGAACATTCTTCCTTCAGGTTAGGACTGGATATGTGAAGAGCCTTTGAAAAGAATCCAGTTACTCTCTTCACTTGTGGCAAGAGTTATATAAGTAGATGTGCTATATGGTCATCCTTATTGGTAGGCTTCCTGTACACACTGAAAGAGAAGGAATAATTCTTTGGTGTCCTGCATTGACCATTTCCGTCTAGCTCATCGCAAAGTCATGCCTCTTTTAACACAACTGACCTTCAAAACTGTTTATCCTGCCTTACGCTCCTTCCTCTGAATTGGATAATTGGGGCTCCTGGTGGACTAAGTGCTTCCTTAAATATCAAACCCAGCATGTGTGTTAATTCTCATATTTCTCGATGTTAATTACCAGTTTTTACCTATAACAGCAGCCTACGTCTGTTGAAGAATTAGACACGTGCAACAACTGCATATCTTTATGATAAATTAGACACATGTGCAACTCTTTGGTATCTTTATTGAGGAAACGTTTCGCCACACAGTGGCTTCATCAGTCCATACAAAGGAGAATCGTGAAGAACAGGAGGAGAATGAGGTAATTAGTCCCTCAACCTTGAGTCGGTGTGGTCAGTGCCTAACCCCCAACTATCTTCATTGTGTAGACGTTTCGCCATCCAGTGGTTTTATCAGTGCAATACAGGAACAAAAACAGAAGACTAAGGAGGTAGAAGGTGAAGTAAGTTTACTTAGGTACAAGTAATCAGTCCCTCAGCCTAGCAGCAGGTGTCCAGTACCGTAGTCTTGATCATTACCTCAGCTTCAACCTTTTTAATCTTCTGTTATTGTCCTTGTATTGATCAAGTCGCTTGTTGGCGAAACGTCTATATAATAAAGATATCCAGTTGTTGTGTCTAATTGTTCAACTTTTCGGTATTGTATAACATTGATCTTATACGATACGATACACATAGTACATAATAACCAACAAATTGACGATAAAACACCTGGCTAAAACTAGGAATCCTTATTGATCGTCAATAAACATTCCTAGTGTTGCCCATGTGTCTAACTCTTCAACATTAGTCTATAAAAACAGATTTTAGATAACTGATACATTCTCAAATTTTTCTTGACAAGCTGGTAAAGAATAAGTATCTCTGCAGCTCCTCTAATTAATTATAGACACTCACCTGGCGGAAGTGGAGTATTGCTGGGGAGGAAGTTGAAACTGCTGATGGTGCCAACAGTGGCCGTGTAGTACTGTAGGCAGCCTTCAGGCGCTGTGAAAACACAAGTAATAATAAATTAACTACTACTACTAATACTATCAAGAAAAAGTTTTGGAGTGAGATTAATAAGTTGGGAAAAACTAGGGAACTAATGGATTTAATGGCTAAAACGAAAGGAGATATGAGATGGGGTGGGAACATTTTGAGGTGTTAAACGTTGGAAGGAGGGGAGGGAGGAGGGAGGGAGGGAGGGAGGGAGGGAGGGAGGGAGAGAGAGAGAGAGAGAGAGAGAGAGAGAGGCAGTGATTTCATGCATTGCGCAGGGAGGCATAACCTCTTTTAGGAGTTAGGAAGAGCCACATGTAAGTGTCTTGGAGGTGTATGGGGCAGTAGGGTAGAATGCAAGGTTAAAGCAGATGGGACTGATGGGTATATAAACCTGCTGATTATACTAAGTAAAGTGTGTAGTAGCATTTAAGTTAAAAATATTTAGATTTAGAATGACCATATGATAGAGTGGATAAAATATCAACGTGGTAGATGTTACAACTGTATGGAATAAGTGACAGGTTACTAAGCAGTTAAGAGTATTCACAAGGAAAGTGAGGCTCAGTTTAGAGTGTACATGTGAAGGGGAAATTATTTTCCAGTAAGAGTAGGGTTTAGACTGGAATGTGTTATGCCATAATAGTTATTTAACATATGGGGGAGATTGTTAAATATGTGAATGATAGGGTGTTGGGGAGAGATGTGGGAGGAAAGTTAGAGAATCTAATACAAAGTGGGAGTTGTCACAGATGCTTTTTGCTGATGACACTGTGCTTTTGAGAGATTCTGAAGAGAAGTTGCAGAGGTGGATGGACATATCTGGGAGGGTTCGTTAATAAAGGAAACTAAAAGTGAACATAGGAAAGAGCAGTGCGATGAGGGGTAACAAAAATATTAGGTAATAAAAGATAGGATATATTAGAGGAAGATAGTATGGAAGATGTGAATGTGTTCAGATATTTGGGAGTGGACTTGCCAGCAAATAAGTCTATAAAAGACGAGGTGAACCATCAAACTGCCAAAGGTAAAAGGAATAGTGCATTGAGGCATCTTTGTAGACAAAAGAAACTTATCCATGAAGAAAACAAACAGGGAATGTATGAGAGTATAGTGGTGGAAACACTCTTATAGGAGTGTGAAGCATGAGTGGCGAATGTTGCAGCGAGGAGGAGGAGGCTGGAGGCAATGCAGAAGTCGTGTTTGAAGGCAATGTGTGGTGAATATTATGTAGAGAATTTGTAGTCTGGAGATTAGGAGGTTTGAGGTTTTTAAAAGTATTATACAGAGGGCCGAAGAGGGTTTGTTGAGGTGGTTTGAATAGAGAGAATGAAACCAAATATGACTTGGAGGGCGTATAAATCTGCAGTGGAGGAAAGGAGGGGTGGTGGTCGTTCTAGAACGGTTGGAGGAAGAGGGTAAAGGTGGCTTTTGCATAGGAGTGGGTTGGATATCAAACAGGCAAGTGCTAGCGTGTTAGATAGGAGTGAAGGGAAGCAGATTTTATGAATTGATGTGCTGTATGAGTGTGAGCAAAGTAACATTTATGAAGGGATTCAGGGATACCCGTTAGCCAGGCTTGAGTCCTGAAAATGGGAAGCACTCTGAAGGAGGGACAAGTATATTGTAGTTTGGAGGAGCATCTGAGCTATGTCAGCAGACCTTTGGTAAGACAGCAACAGAGTGATGATGAAAGTGTTTCTACTTTAGGTATTCCTTAAATATTCCTTTGGTATCAAAGTACACAGTACTTTTGCCACTCAGCCATATCTCGGATCAGGTTATATATATATATATATATATATATATATATAATATATATATATATATATATATATAATATATATATATATAATTATATATATATATATAATATATATATATATATATATATATATTATATATAATATTATATATATATATATATATATTTATATATATTATATATATTATATATTATATATATATATATATATATTATATATATATATATATATATATATATATATTATAATATATATATATATATATATTATTATATATATATATATTATTATTATATATATATATATATATATATATATATATATATATATATTATAATATATATATATTATATATATATATATATATATATATATATATATATATATATAGATATATATTATATATCAATGCAACCAATCAGAAACAAGCTGATATATACAAAGAAAGATCGCAGTCAGCAGGACTCGATACTGCTACTGGGGATGGTCAAGAGACATGAATCAAGTGATTCTGAATCATTAACAGAACTTAGGATAGCCAGGATTCAATCTTGCGTCACCATGCCCAGCCCTGTGAAAACAGAACAATGTAAGCATCCCTCTATCCACTGGACCAAACATTCTCAAACACTAGGTGGCCAGTGGAATTGAGCATGTTTTCCTTGATGTGAGAACATACATGGGCGTGGAGATGTATATAACACAATGGCTGCCTCTCAATGAGGTACAGTGACCCAAAACAGTAAACTCGTTCAAAATTGCTCAATACATTGCTGTTTTGCCAGAGCTGTGCAGACACCACAGTTCTAATTAACCTCAGGAACGTAACATCTCCCCTCCCCATGGCCGGGTTTCAGGGCAGAAAAACTTTTGGAACTCATGTTCCTCAGCGTGCAGGCACTGTACTTTCCGCCTCCACTACGATTCAAGTCTGATTAACGGACAAGAAACAACAATATAAATATATATATATATATATATATATATATTATATATATATATATATTATATATATATATATATATATATATATATATATATTTATTTATATATATTGATGAGAGTAACACAAACATAGGAGTCTCACCTCGGTACCTGGAGCCACAGGAGATCTGTGCGATTACAATGTCCCAGGTTGCCAGCAGTGTTATGTTACTACGATCTATGGTCAACTTCACATGTCCACCGTCTGGATCCACGTCGTAGTAAACTGAAGCAGAAATAAGTGTTTGTAAATGATCCAAGTCGAACCGAAACATCGTCATAAGCTCCTCTCTCCTATGTGAGGCTTATTTGTGTAATGTATTTTTTTTTATATTTTATTTAAAACCAATACAGTTTAACATAAAAATAAAGAAACAGTATGGATCTCAATCAAATTAACTGACAAACAGATTGCACCTATATGCTCGCAAGATATTGCTGCCAAACATACAACAAGAACTTACTGCAAGAACATAACTAAAAAAAAAATACTGTCACAGGGTCATGAATTGACATATATACACATTCATTAATGCAAAACCTTGCATATATATAACTTGTACATATAACATGACCTCTGACAAAGGCTCAATACACTTGAACATAAAATATACAAAGAAGTTATATTAGATAAATCCCATCCTTCGCATTAATCAAAAAACCAAAACCTAACATCATAATCTTACTAGAACATCTACATACGTATCCCTAACAATACAGCTTTACATATACCAACATACGAATAAACAGAAAAAGAATACAGCTTAGAACACAAAAACTGAAGCGCTATACTGTTACAATAAACCCATATACATAATCTCTAACACAAATGGACTACGTCACTAAACTGTGTAGATATGTCTGTATACCATACAGACTAAAACTTAACATCAAGAACTTAGCATTGACACCAAACCGGTATCAGGGTACAAACCATAATTATAAACTTTAAAAAGAATCGAGTCATACATATATAAAGTATTACGTAACGTCTGACCCATGACAAAGGCTCAATACAATAGAAAGGGATATATATATATATACACACACCCACACACACACCCACAGACCCACACACACAACACACACACACACACACACACACACACACACACACACACACACACACACACACACCCACAACCACACCCACACCCAACACCCCACCCACACCACACACACACACACACACACACACCACCCACACCCACACCCACACACACACACACACACACACACACCTGCAACCACAAATAGGTGAGTACAAACACACCTGCAACCACAAATAGGTGAGTACACACACACACACACACACACATACACACACACACACACACACACACACACACACACACGAAAACTTTCACAAAATTAAATTAAACAGATGCACTGTATGCTCAAAGCAGAGCAGTATATAAGTATATCTAATCGTGCAAAAACTCAGCACGTAACATAAATACAAACTAAAACACACTTCATGTCGCAAATAACTTACTACTCAAGAATCGTGTCATACAAGACTGATACACATCAAAATTATACATAAAAAAATCTACTATATTATACGTACATTCTGAAAAGTGTTATATCTACCATAACGAGACCTTGAGCTCTACATCCACACTTGGCTGCCATAAAGTCTCAATGAAAACCAGGAAACCTTTCCAAACCCACATTCACAACACTCTCACGACCATCCCCCCCAAAGGAGGCGAGCCCGTTGTGACCCCCTGACTCCCCCAACCTATGAAAACCCCTTCACTCACTCATTATCAATCACAGATTTACGAGAATCCCTAACGTTAGCATTCTATACCCCTCTGAGAAAACCTGATCCCACCTCCTCCCATACAAATCTCTGTTACGACACATCGTACGGTAGAACGTTACCGCAAGAACCTTTTCTTCTCTCCTCACTATCCCCTCTCCCCCTCACACCCACGACTATATATATAATCTACCATGAATATAATCTAAAGCTCTTATGACACCTCGTCTAGCCCAACCATATCTAGACTTAACAGCATGCAGAACTACACCCCAACGGCCCCCCACCCTCTGTACCAACCTACTTAACCAGCACCTAACCTCCTCTATCCCTTCGCAAAGTAAACTACATGGAACGCAGTCTCTCCCCTCCACAGATACCACACACCCCCCACCCCTACAACCTGTTGTTTCGTAGTATCTTCACCAGACGGAAGATCCAATGCATGAAAACGAAACATCACCTCATGCGCACTGAGGGTTTTCACGAACTCATTTTACAAATCTAAACAAAAATACTCTTCCCTGCTACATGGGGAACAAACCCTCAACTTGGATAACGCACCTACTACAAGTAACCTACACAAAACCCTTATACGAACTCTTTTCTCAGCTCCCTAACCAACATCACGGCCCTCAAAACGATTTCGCATTCCCTCAACTCCATTCGTCGATAACCACATACCCAGCCTGTCGTGTATCCTTCCAACAGCCCCGCGTTCACACCCTCATGCAACACTGTCCCTCATTTAATAAACACACCTTTTGAGCCCTCTGTCTCAAAATCCATCAACCCCCAACCCACCCTGACGTTACAGGTAACATTACAACTTCCCCTCCATAACCAATCACAACGTGAACCCCACAAAAATTTGTACCACCCCATCTTAGAATCCCCGCAATCACTGTTCCTGTAATGGAACACAGCTCAACATGCCCAAATCTTACTATACAATAAAATGTTTTCGACATCTCCGCTGTATAAGAGTTAGGTGCTGGGTCTCAGAACACCTAGACGCCCCACGATTCGCATTCCAATAACCTATCCGAGTTTTACTCCCGTGCCGCAAACCATGTCATCCTTATAAAATAATACCACAAATCTATTAAAGACACTGCCCATTCTTTAACAACATTACATCTCCCCCCCACACCCCCCTACCCAAGAACCCAACCCATGCGAGCCTTGAACTTCGCACAATTTACCCTGCATACCTGTGGCACTTCCAAATATTTGCACACCTCGCCAACACTCCCATTGACACCCTTCACGATTGAGACAGTGTGTCAGTCCCATATCCAATTAAACCCGCCAGGCCCTCCCACCCCCCACACATCCTTCCATGGCGTACATAAGCTGGGAGGTCAACTTTCTATAAAAGGGGTCCTGGAAACAATGTAAGCAATTTTTGGGACATGGCATCCCGTCTAAGGCGCTCTACCCATTGCAATATCCCTCCCCATACACCCATGAATCTGTATCCCCCATTTTCGTCCCCTTTATAACCTAATTACCCACTCGACTATTTCCTCCCCAAAAACCCTGTCTCCTAAGTAATAACCCAACCTCAACGCTCCCCTTTCCACCTATCATATCTCCCTGCCACTCTATGCCACCAAAGCCCCCCCTCCCACCCCCACCCTTAGCTTCCACAATCTTCTCAGTAATCCCATGTCCCCTCCAATCAATCGACCTTCCCGGCACCCAAACCTGAGAATTTTGACATCAACACCTCCCATAACACATTTGAACATATTACCTAATTTTTGCAAACACCCTAACAGTCTCCACACATCAGTGACATGGCTCGGTACTCCAAGGGTGGCTGCCCCTTGACATTCGGACCAACACTAACTACTGGCTGATCCCTTCTTCTCCCCAACTTACCCTTCTCCTTCATACGATTAAATAATCTAACTATAAATCCCCTTAAGAACAGTCCAATGTTTAAATAAAATCTACCGGAAGACCCATCAATACCCGGCGCTTTCCTCTTACCTCATTCCCATTACGCAATCTCTATTTCGCTGCCGTAATATCCCACCTAAAAGCCTTTCTTATCACTATTTCCTAAAAATTACACGTCCACATACGTACACACCTTTTCCAACGTCCATGTCCACCCACCCCCCCACTGTTACCAGTACTTCTTCGTACCAAGCCTCCGCATATACGCACACATCCGTTGGGTTCGTATCTCCTGCCCTGCTCTATAATTCCCAATCATCTCCATTACTTCTAAACATGGGATAGCTGTCACTCGCCTGCCTTTGCTTTGATGCCTCATAACACACGCTGATGCTTGTCGCCCCAAAGCACTTCTTCCACCCCTGCCTGCAACCTTACAGCTTGAACCTTTTCATTTTGCAATACCCTCAACCTCCCCTTTATTTCAGAGCTATTTCATCCATAGGAAAATATTCCACCCACCCCCCACCCATAGCAACCTCATAACGTTATCCATCTAAATAGTTAGCAGTCCCATATATTAAAATTAATTAATACGTTTTCCATCTCTCACATAAAACTTTCTAATCCTTTCCTTTGCAACACTATCCCACCATGTCATAATGTCATCCACTCCCTGTTTCTTCCACACTAAGCTCCCTCCATAAGGAGGGACTGAAAACTCTCCAATCCCTCCTCATCACCTAACACACTTAAATTTAATTTCAATAACTTCTATATATGTCCGCGAGCGTCCCCCACCCAACCTCCACCACCACTGCCCTCAACAGTACTGAAAGATTTCACATCCACTCCCTGAGAAAGGTACACTCTATCTAGTCTCGCAGCATATCCACTCCTACAAACTATTTTCAGTCTCCCCACACACCGACCCCCCGCAAAGGCATCACGTAACCTATCATCCCTTAATAAATCCCCCGAACCACAGACATAAACCAGCCCCTTTGGGTCACATCAGCCACTGCCTGATAACACATCCAGTCCCCACGAACTATCGCCACCTCTGGCAGTGCACTTAAGAAAAACACAAGATCCTCACACACAAAATCATTCTTCAACCTATATGTTTTTCTGCCGGCGCATATACACTCACAAAAGACACAACGCTTACCCATCCACCACCCATCCACACGCAACCCCCACCCTCATCCCCCTCCTCCCTCGCATCTTCTGCAAAACAAATGGGCTCGTCTCCCTTAATTAAAATTCCCACACCACCTTTTTAGACTGGGGAGATGCAGGGAACTACCCGAAATCCTCCACCTCCAACACCCTAACTCCTCTTTGGAAATTGTTGGCTCCTGCAGGACACAACCGATCCACTCTAGATTTTTATATTCAGAAAATTACGAAATCAATCTCTCTTCATACCGCTACATAACCCATTAACATTTACAGACATATACCTAAGGCCTATTAAAGTTTCCACCCCTCTGCTTCCTCTGACACTCTTTACAACTCCAGAGCTTGAATTTAAGTTTGACACCTTCAGAGTGCTCTCTTTTCCCCTCCCCTCTTCTTCCGGTGCCTCCTATCATGGCTACCACCACCTACACCACTACTTTCACACTTCACCTCAGTCTGTTTCCCAGGCCTTTGTGCAGGCGTAAGACGTCATCAGAAACTGATGTAAACCACCCTCTTTCTCGTGACCGTCAAGTTACGCATGTCTTGGTCAGATGATGCCTCTCGAGGAACCTCCACCTCCTAGCCTGAGGAATTGGTTTTAAATGATTCAACGGACGACTCCAAACCACCATCACGTCCCAAATTATATGTCTCTCTACGAAACTTTCTGGAAGCGAAACGACACTCTCCAATGACACACACTGCTCAGAATGTAACGTCCCTCCTCTGGCGGTGACAAAGCCTTCAACACCTCCACCAATTCCTTCCTCAATCTCAAGAACCTTCTCCTTAATTGCTGCTCCTCCTCATCCACCGGAGACGATACTGATCAGGCAGCTGGGGGAGGGACTCCAACTCACCAAACCAGCCTGTGTGCCCGATCCACTACTCGCTCCACAAAACACCACGAGGCCCTCCAACCATGTTTGTTTCTCACTCTGCACCTTTGAAGCAGGGACTGCGACGTCCACCACAGTCCAGGCACATGTCTTCGCTTGTCACAGGTCGCGCGCTATGTGATCATACTCACCACAAAGCGGCACAAACATCGTGTCCTGGGTAATTACATTACCTTCGACTGAAATTCTTGTAGATTACCTATAGGAGGGTATTGGGTGCCTCAAAGTCATTTGAGGTTGAAAGAAACCCTCTGGAAAACCAGCATAGGCACCTGTCGCCCACGTACCATGTTGAGCATAATGCAACCGTCCCATACGTCCTCTCAAAAAATTTCCTATTATCCACCTCGCCCCTCAAAGGGAACGTTGCGTAACTTGATCCACGTATAAGCCGTGGAAAACATCTATCATTCTTACACTGACAGCTGGTGTGACGCTATGACTTACGTCAAAAAGTCTGATAACTAGACATCTAAAAAAAAAAGGGGGGGGGGAGACGGGGGGTGGGGGGGGGGGGGGTGGGGTATGGGGGGGGGGGGGGGGGACGGGGGGGCTCTGGGTGGGGGGGCTGTGACTACGATTCAATAATCCGTAGCTGATAGCAGTTTGACGTAATTCTTTGGCCTCCGTTTAATGCTACACCATACAAGTCACTATCTTTTATGCCATAATGTCTCCTGGATATCTTTGGCAAATAAGACTTGCGTAGAAACTAGATTTCGTTTTCCTTTAAGTAGCTCAATCCTACAGTATTTATCCAGCGTCTCGACTAACCGCATCTGACATCACAGTGCACCTATGTTGTAACAGTGCGTGACAGCACCACTTCAACACCACTGCAGCCAGGTAACTGACAAGGGAGCTTACAAACAGCAGAGAGGTGCCGAGTACAACCGCACTCAACCGTGGTCAGGCAGTGAATTGTGTAATTGTAATGTTTATCATATTGGAAAGACAACGTTTCCCCCCTTATTTGACAGAAGAAACAACTCGTGGGGAAATGTTTTCGTTTAATGTCTTGAACACTACATAAAGTTTTGTCTCCATATTTTGTCACTATCCCCATCCTGTTTACTGCCTTATATTGCTTATTTTACTTCTTTTGAAAATACATATTCCAGTCGATTAGGGAAATAATTAACCTATAAAAGTAATTTGATTGCTAAAAGTGTATGTGTGTGTGTCTGTGTGTTTATACTTTATACAAGATATATCTGACAGTGCATAAAGCGGCATGAATGCCAGTTTAGATTTTTGACAGCTGAGATAAAATTCTACAGCCGTGCATTTGCTGCGGAAGTTACTTATTTGATACTCACCTCTGGATATATTTCTGGTGCTATGCTCACCTTGCTAGCCCAGTCTGTAGTTTGATATCAAACAAATTGTTAGAGAAATAATATCCATTGTAATGTATTTTATAAGCAGCCGAACAGATAAAAAATTGGAGGATGAATATAGGCCTAGGGATATTTGCATTTTTTTTTTTTTGAAGGGAAAATTATAAAAAAGCTTTAGTCATGTTGATTTTTATATTTTTACTTCAGTCATACTTGTTACATGACTTGTTTAATGAAATTTTTGTCTGACTAACCTCATCAAAAGGGCTCCTTGTCACGGCGAAGAGGCTATTGGTCAGAGGAATTGGACCCTTTGGTCGTCTTCCTTCGACCGAACCTAATTACTACCCAATCCTCCCCATCCCTCCTTTCCCATTCCTTCTCCTCTTCCCATCCCCCACTTTCCTGTTTTCAGTCTTTGGGATCCTTTCCTCAGGCACTCTATTTCCTAGGATGGGAGAAAGGATACCATGGTCCATCCCATTCTGTTGTGGTCCTTGGTGGTAGAGTAGATGCCGTGGAATCTGGATCATCTGGAGATCCCGATCCCTCTCCGGTCTACCGTGGGGAGGCTTCATGTGTCTTTCAGGTGATAGGTGTGTCTCTGGAGGCTGCCTGTCGAAATTCCAGGTGTAGAGGTATGATTTTGTAATCATTTACCGAACATCCCACTCATCTGTCCACACGAGGTTGCTTTAAACGTGATGTTGCTTATCCCTGATTGCTGGTTTATTGGGGCTTGAAGCGCACGGTATGGGACTGGTTCCACCATGCCGCAACTGCACTACTGGCTGAGCTTGGTTCCTCTTGGGCGCTTGTTTTTATATGGCAAGCTTTCATTCTTCTTTGAGAGATACCCCTCCGATGTTTCCCCCCTCTTTTTTCTTTTTTTCCTTTTTCCAAAAAAACAAAACAGGAGCCCCAAATCCATGAAACTGCTCCTTCCGGGCCTCTCTGTAGCAGCACCCACTTACAAACAACCCGCCTGTTACCGGATCATTCCAGAGTTCCTGACATGGAACTGCATTTCTCCAGGCCGAGGGACTGACAACCCTCAAATTCTTACGACAATTAAGGGTGATGGACTGATTACATCGTCTTCACATCTCTTTACGTTTCCTGCCACTTTCTTTATTTCGACTGAAGAAGCCACTGTGTAGGCGAAACGTTTCGGAATAAAGTTTGTCTAAGCTGTTGCATATGTGTCTTACCTAACAGCCTGTCGGTATTGTATACCATTTATATGTGTTCATCTTGTCAGACACTGCAACACTGCAAATCTTGGTACAGAAAACACCTTGGACAAGACTTTTTCAAGTGAGAAGGGTTGGGATCTGATAAGGGATACATGACCTCTCAGTTGCCTCTCACTACTAATACTACTACTAACTACTACTACAATCCCTGCACCTCCCTTCCGACAGTATTTAAGTCCCCTCCGCACTGTCGCTTGATCTTCATGATAGTTCCTGACTATGGAACTGAAATTCTCTCCAGCCCGAGGGACTGACAACCTCAAATTCCCTACGACTTTAAGGGTGATGACTGATTACATCGTCTTCACATCTCTACTGTTCCTGCCTACTTTCTGTATTCGATTGAAGACATCCTACTTTGTAGGCGAAACGTTTGGAATAAAGTCGTCTAACTGTTGCCTATGTGTCTTGCCTAACAGCCTGTCGGTATTGTATACCATTTTGATGTTCAACTTTTCTGTACTCGACTGAAGAACCCTACTGTGTATGCGAAACTTTTTCGAAATAAAATATACCTAACTTTTGCATACGTGTTCCTCACCTAAAACCAGTTATTTGCCATCTATTTTGATTCTTGAGAAGGCACATGAAACAACATATATCACTTTGCTATAGCTTGTGCAGACGCTGGCTGTTGGCCTCATTGCATTTTCTTAACTCAACATGCGGTCAACTGTAGTTTCCAATTGGGCCACTGCTCCAAGTTTAAGATTTTTCTACTACTAAAACTCACCTAATTACTTTTGCTATACGTTTTCTATCATACCATGATAATCCATTGTACCTGCATGGTTCACGTTCCCAGATTGTGATACTGTCAGGTTTTCTCGGCCTTCTGTTTGGACCGTTGGTCATCCTGGAAACCTCATATACCTCCTGAAGGCAACTTGTCATACCCGGCTGAACTTCCTTAAAATCCTCGCTCAACTTTCATGGGGCTGATCCTCGAACACCTCCCTACACCTGCATTTCTGCCCTAATTTACGAAACTAGATTATGGTACCAGATAATTCAGCAGCCTCTCCTACAACCTTTTCAAGCCTTGATCCCACCATCACCAGGGATTAATGTTATGCCTAGGGGCATTTCGCTCTTTACCTCGTGAGAGCTACTATGCAGAGACGAATTTCTAACCATTGACCGATCACGATGATGCTCATGGCCTCCTGCTGATGTTTGTTTCGCTCTCATGACCTGTGCAATCCTTCCTTACATTAAGTATGGTACGGATGTTAGTAAACTTCCTTATTTGTCCCTTTATCTTCATCAACATTCCACTTTTTGCTTCTCATCCAGTTGCAAACCTTTTCAATGGTCACGTACATCTAACTTTTTCCCTTCTCCATAGGGAATGGGATGGTCCGACGGTTTCGTATCTGTTACTTCCCCACTGTCAATGCGCGAAAATCCCAATACTACGGTTGCTCTTGCTTACCTTTTTCTAATCACTTTCCAGTCTCATTCCTCATCATCGAAGTATACACCGCTTGTTCCAAGTCTTCTGACGGTTCTCTAGGATTTCTGCAGCAGTGTATCCAAACAGCGTCGTACGTGGGCAATTAATAGCCTCGGCTAGTATTTTACAGCTGAATTGTATGCCATTCTCGTAGCACTTATCCGTTATGCATCTATGCCTTTGTCACAATTCATGTCCGTTTCAAGACTCCCTTAGTGCTTTGCAGTTATACGAAAATTATCGATTAACCTCATCCCCTGGATCTCGTATCCAACTTTGGTTATGCCGTATCTGTAGCAATGCACAAAGATAAAGTTTTTGTAATGGGTCCCTGGTCATGTTGATGTACAGGCAATGAACAGAAGACACTACGCTGCGCGGACAGCAGTACATGACCTCCCAGGTTTCATATTGAAGTGTTCCATTCATGGACTACTTGTGCTGGTGATTTCTACCCCCTTTTGCAACCGTTGGCAACAACGTTGGTCTTATCTCTATATAACAAATTGCACTCTACTATACCAAGTATAGTTTCGGTCGTCTTCTGTCATCATTATCAAGGTGGAGACTGCACTCTTCTCGCTGTACATCTCATCGGGTATCTCATGGGCGGGCACCCTGTCCCACTCTGTAAGAATTGTCAGGTTCGAGTTTCTGTTGAAGCCCATTGTTTCTGTTGGACTTTTCCCTCTGTCAACGGAGCAACGCAGAATTTACAACCTCCCACGTCATCTGATTTAATGCAGCAAATATTATTCCGAGAGGCTGCGGCCTTTCGATTTTTTTTTTGCTTCATACTGACTTCCTTAAATTTTTCTTAAGTTAGACATAAAAAAATATTCGCATGACTTTAAAAATCGAATTATTCATTAATTAAAAAAGTTTTTTGGATCTAGACCATGATTTACTTCGCTTTGCATTCTTCTGCGGCTGTAATGCGACTCCCTGTTTTATCGTTTTTTTTTGGATTACGCTGAAAACCAATTCTTTGCAAGAAGCGGGCAGAAGCATTTCCCCGATGCATCCAAGATGAGGTCATTATGTAAATGGTACCTCAGGGAAACTGGATGCACTTGTTACCGGGGAAAATCTGTGAGAAATTTTTAGTAAACTCTTTCAGTGCAGGTTTACACTCTGCCAATAACAGCTGCAGTAGCAGCAGCACATCCCAAGCGCCTGTCCTTTTTTTAAAGTTCCCAGGGGATTTACATGTTAGTTGACTGTTGTGAGTCGCATTTTGGGGGACAAGATGAAGGACTAAAAAGAAATAAGACAGTCCTCAATAACCCGCCTGACTTTCTTTTTTTTCCCTTTGGTGGCTAACCCTCTGGGTTTAAAAATCAAAAAAATTTTTGCTTTTTAAATAAAAAAAAATTATAATGTTTTTATCAATGATTTACTTGCAATACAAACAGTTTTAACTCCAACATGAAACCTGGGGGTGACAGCCGCATCGTAAGACTGTAGACGAACCATGCGCCATAAGATTATAGGAAGTTTTTTGCGGAGCTGTTGTACAAACTCACCCTTATTCCCAAAACCCCCAAAAATTTAGTGTCACGTTGTGGGAAAAAAGGGAAATTTTCTTTACGGATATTCGTTTTCTTGACTAACGTAGCTTTCTTTGTTCGGTTTTAATTTTTAACATTTGTTCCAATTGCATGGCAACTCCTGGTTTTAAACTGTTTTAAAGGAATAAGAATCACATCCCATCCTACGACTTTCCCTTCCACTATACCTCTAAGTTCACAGGGGTTTTTTCTGAACTTTTTTCGATTAAATTTCCACACTGGGAAAAGAGTTATCCGAATTCTCACAGATAATAATGTATAAAAAATTGTATTTGAGGTAATGTTTGATTTGATTTTGTGGACTGTCTGTCGTGTATTTACATAGAATTATGGAGTCATAATTTTTTTAAATAAAAAGGGCTAAAAATGAAGTTGTTCAGACACCTTTTTGGAGAAGACGCCCCTTCCCCCCAACCCTCCTGGGGGGGGGTGCTGCCGGCCAGAGTTTTGGGTTTTCACCTCAGATCACAAAACTGCCACTCCCACGAGCACCCCTGAGGCAGGGAAGATGGGGGAGACCAGAGGCCAGCTTTCCCTACGAGCCCCGTGAGGGCGGGGAATGGAGCTAGGCCCGGGAAAATTGGGCCCGAAGCTGAGGAGGTACTTGTACCTCCTCCATGGGAGACAGGTCTCAGACACTCCCAAGACAGGGAGCCAAGGCCGGGACACCATCTGGAAAAGACCGGGGCCGGGAGAGTCCCAGCGAATCCAGAACAACAACAGCCTTATGGAGAATTATTAAATGGTTATAACTATGACCATAATTTTTATAAAGGTGAACCGGTATGCCAGCGGAATTCCTCGGTGAGATCACCAAAACCTCCAATGGCAGGTTATCATCTGACTAAGACCCACGTCAGGAAACACTTTTCCTGACGAACCTTACCTAACCTTATGGAAAGAATCCATAGCTTTGTGATGAGGAGGTGCAGGGGTTAACAAAAATATTATCTAGATGTCGGAAGAGAGGTTGAGATGGTTTGGACATTGAGAGAGGATGGAGTAAAGTAGGATCATTTGGAGGTTGTGTAAATATGTAGTGGAAGGAAGGCGAGATAGAGGTCGCCCTATGGATTATACGGAGGGAGGGGTAAAAGTTTTGCATGTGAGGAGCTTGGACATCGATAGCCATGCGTGAGCATGTTAGACAGGAGTGTGAGGCAAATGGCTTTCAGGACTTGACGAGCTGTGGTAAACGGCCATTGTATCAATCTTTCTCTCTCCCCCTCTCTTTCCCTCTCTCCCTCCCTCTCTCTCCCTCTCTCCCTCCCCCTCTCTCTCTCTCCCTCTCTCTCTCCCTCTCTCTGTCTCTCCTCTCCTCTCCTCTTTTTCTTTCTCCTCCCCTCTCTCTCTCTCTCTTATGCCAGATCTTCAATCACAGATTTGAAGTGAAATATTGAAAATATGAATGGATGGGAAACAGAAAAGGGTAAAATATTTGTCAAACATCTGAAGGAATTTCTGTGAGGATACAAAACATCCTTCGATACGTCAAGTGATAGATCCTGGCAACATCTACTGTGTCTACCATATTTACTCACTGTGTACCAAATCTACTCACAATGTTGACCACTGTTGTAGCCACAGATTATGGGGACACTGGACATGCCACCAGTCACCATCAGGAGTCATACACACTACACCGTTGTCATCTGGTGACTGATATTAAGATTGATTAAATCGAACCTCATCTGACAGATGTTATCGTCAACATGGTTGATGGTCAGTGTGCAGGCCCCTATATAAGTGTCCTGGGCGCTTGGGTTGATGAAATGTGTGTTGTTGAAGTTGGTTGACTCTTCACACGTCCCGGCGACTGGTAGGGAAGAGAAGAACAGAAGATTAACTTTGCAGTGTTAAGGTTTATTAAATCTTTTGTAATAGTGTAGAGACATGGTTATTCTTTTAAACTTATCCAGCATTGGTAGATGTGGCGGAAAAAAGTTCCCGGACACTTCTGGACAGAAATAATATCTGGCAACTTAGACGTGGTAAACAGAGTGAAGACTATTTTCAAGAACAAATTAACACAGCTTGTAAAGTCGATGGTGGTTGGTTGACAAAATTGCCAGTACTTTTTATTTATATAAGTAGATTTATTAAATGCAGATATGAATTAATTACCGTTCGGGTATTACATCCAATATTTTAAAACCTTAAAAATTATTTGAAAAGATGACTGAATAAATTGTAAGGAAATTGTATGGGAAATATTACTATCATATATCAGTCATATCTATTCAGGTGAAGCATAATTTGTATGTTAGGTTAATAGACAAAGATGCAGTTAATGTGACATTTTATTGTGGTGACGTTTCGCTCTCCAGGTCGGACCGAAACATTGCGAGTTATTTGTATGCTGGACTAAGGCTGCTATATAGAGCTGGCACTATAGCAGACCTTGGTACTGAGACGTCTACTTTCCTCAAGAATCGACATTATGTTACAATATTTTGTAGACTGATAATGAGCCTCGTTAATCTTCCACGACCCACCTCCTAACAGGTGTTCCTGCGCCACTATGAGTTGTGGCGTCCTGCTGACCCAGGAGTATATTCATCATGTTTGGCTTTAGCCATTTTCACTGACTTTTGCCTCTTTCCCTTGGACTTTAGACATTCCCCTCCCCCCCCCCCCCCCCCAGCTTTTGCCATCTCACATTGCTTTAACCATATCCCCGGCTTCAGCCATCTCCCCCGGCTTTAGCCAGGGAGAAAATTTCCCCTCATTCCACGTGTTCCAGTTTTGCTACATTGAATAGCTCCTGATGATGCAAGAAGAAGTTTGAAAGATCTTGAGCTGAAGATTTCTATCTCCCCTGGCTTGTCTTGTATATGTTATGTATGACAATTGTTCTTAAGTGGACCTGTATCTAAATAAACTTACTTAATCCGTTCAGGCTAACTTTAGTCTGTGTATATAACTGACCTGTAGTTGACCTCACTCAAACACTGCCACTGTTATTAAGTCAGGTTTAAAATATTAAACTTGTTTTTAGACTTTTTCGCTTACTTTCCGTTGGCTCTCTGTATCTAGCTGACATCAGTTGTGTCTGGATGTTGAAGTTGTTGATGTCCTTGTTGATATGATTTGATGGCCCAAGGTAGACACTACCACTATGCCACCCATCATCACAGCCGCCACCCACACAAACCAACCTTGCTGCTCTTCAACCCCTGCGGGTTGGAAAAAAAATAGGAAATTATTAATTCACACACACACACGCACACACAATCGAGTCTCGACCCCTGTAACCACAATTAAGTTAATTAGGCGAGTACACAAAATAGGGTAAAAAACTGGGTTATGGAAAAACTACAAGGTTTCGTGACCCTGAAGTTGTGTGTTATTATTAGTGTCACTGGGAAAAAACAAGTATGTTGTGAAAAGAGACACCTGAGCAAACACTTCAAATATTTTGTTATAAAATGTTTCTGTCTTAGGAACTTGTTCACTCTGATTTTATAAGAGTATGAGAAAAATTGGGTTTTGGGTATAATTAATGGGTCGTCAGGATGGATAAGACCCGTGTCAGGGGGCACTGCCTTATTTTCTGACGGATAAAATAACAGAGGTTTATTCTTTAAAATTTTATTATTTTTAATTATTATTATTATTATTATTATTATTATGACCAAAACCCTCGTCGAATATTTGCTCCGTGTCTGGACTATTCTGAAGTATATTATTACTTAATAAAAGTACATATGATCGTAATTGCTGAACAATAGCGAGATCAAGAAGGTTATGCTGAATCGTAGAAGTGCAGAGGGTCAACCAATGGTGAATTTTAGTGAGGTCCTCTCTCACCTCACGAAGCAGGTAGGATAAGCCCTATTTGAAACGAATGTTTTAATATCTCTCAAATGTTAACATATTTTTCCTTACTACTCTCATTCCAACAACTGTGTGTCTTTTCCCGAGATATTAATCCTCTTATACCCTTGTATTGGTGTGTTCAGTTATGGCAGTTTGTTTTAGCTTCCTGCATTTGGTATGACTTTATATGTCTTTTATAATGAATGAAGCTGGACTTCATTCAGTTTCGATGTCACTGTGTAATAACAAAACAAAACTCTAATCATTCCTCTCAACAAGCATATGTATGTCGATCCCGACAGGTACATTTACCAGCCTCTCCCACTAAAATACTGACAAGGTATATACATACACTAATGCATTATAATGGTATCCTTTATTGACAACGTTACGCCCACACAGTGAGCTTTATCAAGTCACAAAAAGATCTGTTTGGTGACTAGATAATACCCACAGTGTGAATCGTTGCAGTTAAAGAAACGCATTATGTAACCGTTGTGCTCTTATGTTACAAGCAGTAGATACTGGTGAATGACACTGGGTCGATGGACATGATGACAATATTGGCCACACTGATGTGTTGACCATATCACACGTGAGTTTTTAATTAAGGAGATAATATTGAAGATACCCTTTGCTCCTCCCCTTGCAGATGTAAAAGAAAAAAATGTTAAGAAATAAAATATCTAAATGTATGTAGGATAAAGGGAGCATTCTCCCTCGAGGTAAACAGGAACGGGAATGAAGAATGTTAAGAATCCAGTCACTACTCTCGCCTGTTCATGTATCAAGAGCACAGCGAGTCATCCTTCTTAGTAGACTCAGTGTAAACTTTCCAAGGAAGGTATCTATGACCAACTCTCATTTTAAAATGGAAGTTGATCATGGGAGTTGTGGATGAGTGGCCAGTGGGCCTGCAACAGTGCTCCTTCTTTCTCGTGTTCTAAAGCAAATGTGGTTGCAGACTCAGTCCCGTTGCTTTAAGTAATTTTAAATGTTGACCCATCTTGGATCTAATGCCAGGTTTTTACAGATTCACTGAAAACCCTCATATATTTACTTGAAATCCTGATATGGAACTCCTTGTCTCTCCGAAACTCCTTTGAAGCTATTGGATAACATGACTTAAAGGCCTATGACATGCCGAAGCACCGGTTGTAGAGCTGTTGTCGCACTTTTAGTCGAAATTCACTCATGATTTAACGAAATCGTTTAAATTATGTCTAGGTACGGGAAGAATAAGAAAGAAACAATACCATGGCTGGGAACAATTCATTTAAAACTCGGTCTTTAGATCGGAACCTATCCCACTATTTTTTATACATTTTACTTTCCTCACCTGAGTTGCGGCCTTGACAATAATCCAGAATGAAAAGTCGTCATAAGATTCCTTTAGCAAGTGCAGGTTTTTGGTGAAAAAGTTTACCAAGGTTCTTTGTTGTCGGTGATCTCCCGTCAGAGCATTTCAGTGGCAACAGTAGAAGAGACGTTGATGAATAGAGGACATTTCGTCGAAAGAAACCGTTATGAATTCTGCCATTTACGTCGAGGTGCGAGACAGGCGATTTGCTAAATGCATCGAGTATGCGGGGCTTCATATTTACCATGAAATGTAATTGTAGCAGAAGTTTCGACTAAAAGTATGATAACTTACGTATTATAACTAATAATAACTGAAAAAGGTCACAATATCGCTTTATGAATGTTAGTCCTGGCTTGTCCTTGTAGATGCCTTCCTTTCCCGCTACATTGTAAAATGCTCCGAACTTCAGAAACGTATGAATTAACCTGGTTCCTTTTTCTTCTTCTCCTTTTTCTCCTTTCCTCTTTCTCCTTTGGGTTGTCTTTCTTCTTTCTTTCTCCCCCCTCTGTGTTCTTGTTCTTCCCCCTCTGTGAGCACGTAGCTCCCTTACAGTGCTCCTCTTCCTCAGTACAGGGGAAAACCTCTACTTGCGAAGTGTCCACGTGCGAGTTTTTCCAAATAGGAGCAGTCGATGGGTCGTTTTTTTTGCTTCCATACGCGAGCAAAATTTGGACTGGCTTCTCCACCATACCAACTCCCCCACTACTACCTTCTAACCTCACTACTACCACTCCCACCTCCTGGCCTATATATACTCCTCCTCTCCTTTTCGTTATTATGACTTTGTAAATGGTCCAAGTCGGTCCGAAATGTCGTCGTAAGCTCCTCTCTATGTGCGAGTAATTTGTGTATAACTAAAAATGTTGTCGGAAAATGGCTCTAACTTCCCTAAAATATCGAAATGTTTGCAATGTAAAAAATTCCCGGCATTAGTTTATACCACAGGTGGAAGTACGGAGAAGAATATCCAGTTTGTGGATCTTTGGAAAATTAAAAAAAAAAACACCAGGGCACTGGACTGAGAGTTTTCCCTGCAGGAATGTTTTGGTATTATCTCGTAGTGGACCCAGTAAAGGCAAGGTGGTGCGGTATCATTCTCACTGTAACCACTTGTGATGGAAACGCCATTTGTGAGTAAACTGTGTTACACTTTTTGAGTGAGGTGTTTACTTGTGAGTAAAGGGTTTGTTACACTTGTGGTGAAGGTGTTAAAACTTGTGAGTGAGGAGTTACACTTGTGAGTGAAAGAGTTACACTTGTGAGTGAAAGAGTTACACTTGAGAGTGAATGTTTTTACACTTGTGAGTGAAGGAGTTACACTTGTGAGTGAAGGTGTTACACTTGTGAATGAAGGTGTTACACTTGTGATTTGAAGGTGTTACACTTGTGAGTGAAGGTGTTACACTTGTGAGTGAAGGTGTTACACTTGTGAGTGAAGGGTTTCCCACTTGTGAGTGAAGGTGTTACACTTGTGAGTGAAGGAATATTGCTGCACAACTAACAGCACCTTTCAGGCAGGTGAAATTGCCGACCTAGAAAATGTACAGAGAACTTTCACGGCGCGCATAACGGAGATAAAACACCTCAATTATTGGGATCGCTTGAGGTTCCTAAACCTGTACTCCTGGAACGCAGGAGGGAGAGTTTACATGATTATATACACCTGGAAAATCCTAGAGGGACTAGTACCGAACTTGCACACGAAAATCACTCACTACGAAAGCAAAAGACTTGGCAGACGATGCACCATCCCCCCAATGAAAGCAGGGGTGTCACTAGCACGTTAAGAGACCATACAATAAGTGTCAGGGGCCCGGACTGTTCAAACTGCCTCCCAGCACACATAAGGGGATTACCAAAAGACCCCTGGCAGTCTTCAAGCTGGCACTGGACAAGCACCTAAAGTGAGTTCCGGATCAGCCGGGCTGTGGATCGTACGTTGGTTTGCGTGGCCGCAGCGCAACAGCCTGGTTGATCAGGCTCTGATCCACCAGGAGGCCTGGTCACAGACCGGGCCGCGGGGGCGTGACCCCGGAAACTCCTCCAGGTAAACTCCAGGAAGGTGTTACAAATTGTGAGTGAAGGTGTTACACTTTGAGTGAAGGTGTTACACTTGTGAGTGAAGGAGTTGCACTTGTGAGTGAAGGAGTTACCCCTTGTGAGTGAAGGAGTTGCACTTGTGAGTGAAGGAGTTTCACTTGTGAGTGAAGGAGTTACACTTGTGAGTGAAGGTGTTACACTTGTGAGTGAAGGAGTTACGCCTTGTGAGTGAAGGAGTTGCACTTGTGAGTGAAGGAGTTACGCTTGTGAGGAAGGTGTTACACTTGTGAGTGAATGTGTTACACTTGTGAGTAAAGGAGTTGCACTTGTGAGTGAAGGAGTTCGCTTGTGAGTGAAGGTGTTAACTTGTGAGTGATGTGTTACACTTGTGAGTGACAGTGTTACACTTGTGAGCGATGGTGTTACAATTGTGAGTGAAGGTGTTACACTTCTGAGTGACAGTGTACACTTTTTGAGCGATGGTGTTACAATTGTGAGTGAAGGTGTTTTTACTTGTGAGCGATGGAGTTACAATTGTGAGTAAAGGAGTTGCACTTGTGAGTGAAAGGGGTTACGTTGGGGAGTGAATGAGTTGCACTTGTGAGTGAAGGTGTTTTCACTTGTGAGTGAGGGTGTTACACTTGCGAGTGAAGGTATTACACTTGTGAGTGACGGTGTTACACTTGTGAGTAAAAGAGATACAGTTGTGAGTGAAGGAGTTACGCTTGTGAGTGAAGAGTTACACTTGTGAGTGAAGGTGTTACACTTGTGAGAGAAGGTGTTTCACTTGTGAGTGGGCGGTGTTACACTGTGAGTGAAGGTGTTACACTTGTGGGACGGTGTTACACTTTTGAGTGAAGGTGTTACACTTGTGGGTGAAGGTGTTACACTTGTGGGGGAAGGTTTTTACACTTGTGGGTGAAGGTGTTACACTTGTGGGTGAAGGTGTTTCACTTGCGAGTGAAGGTGTTATACTTTCGAGTGAAGGTGTTACTTTGTGAGCTCAGGTGTTACACTGGTGAGATGAAGGTGTTACACTAGTGAGTGCGGTGTTACCCCTGGTGGTGAAGGTGTTTTCGCTTGTGAGTGAAGGTGTTACGCTTGTGAAATGAATGTGTTGCACTTGTGAGTGAAATTGTTGCACTTGTGAGTGAATTGTTGCACTTGAGAATGAGAGTGTTACCTTTGAGTGAAAGCGTTTCACTTGCGAGTGAAGGGGTTATACTTGCGAGTGAAGGTGTTACACTAGTGAGTGCAGGTGTTTTCACTGGTGAGTGAAAATGTTACACTAGTGAAATGCAGGTGTTACACTGGTGAGTGAAGATGTTTAAAACTAGTGAGTGCAGGTGTTACGCTGGTGAGTGAAGGTGGTTACATAGTGCCTGAAACAACGTCACACTAGTTAGCAGTAATAATAAGAGAGGTGCTAGGAAGGTATACATTTTCCCTTTTCTTTCGGAGGACGGGTTTGGGCAGGTGTACATTCACTAAGTAAACAAGTAATTTGGGCTCCAGGGGGCCCATAACAGCTTCCCTTTAAAAAACTCTAGGCTCTACCCCGGTCCCCCTGAGCCCGCCTCCAGTTCCTAACAGATTTTTTAAATTTGGGATAAACAGGAGTGTTTGTCTGCTTTCCCTGAGGTTTTTATTTAGTTGAATATTTGGGGTTTTTTTAATGTGGTTTCAGCTAGATGATTTTGTTTTGGGAACCTAAAGTTTGACAAAGCTTTGTTGTCTTTGTTGGTTAGGGCCCCAATTTTTTGTTATTTTTTTTTTTTTTTTTTTAAATCTTACCAAAGTGTAATTGCTACTGTTATTCTTACATTAAAATTTGACATTAAAAAAAATAACACGGGGTTTAAACTTATTTTTAAAACCAAACAAAAAAACCCTCCCTTATAGTTAAGAATTTTATAAAGTCATGGAAAACATTACCCCTGATAGGAAATTTAAAGGGACACATGTGCAACTTTGGGATTTTTTTTTATGTAGACTTTTTCCCCCATCCAGTGGTTTAAATAAATTTTCAGATTTTTGGACAAAAAATAGGAAGACAGTAAAAACTATTTTAAAAAAAAGGGGTTAAATCATTCCCGGTTTTTGGGAGTTAGTTTTCCCACAGCATCGTTTTGGGGGGAGGGAATCTGGAAAAAAAGAAAAGAAGACTGAAGGTTATTTAGGCCCGTCAGGGGAATGGGAGGGGGCACCCAGACGGGGGGCCAAATTTCCTTGGTAGGCTTTTTTCCCCAGGGGAAAGTAGGCCCTTTCCCCAAAGAGAGGGGTTTTGTTGCAGCAGCCGGGGAAAAAGGGGCTTGTAGGTCCCCCTAAACCCAAAGTTTCCATGTTTGTTGCAGTGTTGAAAATTTTCACAGACTCACTTGTTACATTTACTTATATGTCCCAAAATTCGAAAACAAAATTTTCCCCATGAAAATTGATTGAAAAATTTTGGGTCCACGGTTTTTTATAACGTCCCCTACATGCCCGGAAAAATACAAAAGTTTTTTAAAAAAAATACTAAACCCAATTTTGGTAACCCCCCTCGTTTTCCCAAAACCCCCCATTGTTTTAAAAACATCAAAATTTTTAAAGCTTTGCCTCTTCAAGGGGGTTTTCTTTTTAAAAATTTTTTTGCCAGGATTAAAAACCACCCTCCCCCCCTCTTTGGGGTGAAAACCAACCCCATTAAACCAAATTTCCCCACCATTAATTCTGGGAAAATTTTGGGAATTTTTCATCCTCTATACGAATTTGGAAATTCTTTTTCCCCCCCCCTTTTTCCCTTACACGCCCTCATTCCTACACTTTGTTTTATAAAAATGCCAGCTAAACCCCCGTTTTCGCTCTTCCCCCTCCACCCCCCTTCATGCCCCAAAATAAAATTAACATAATCAACTACCGAAATTGACCCCCCTTCTCACCCCTATCCCCCCTTCCCTTAACCCAAATTTAATGCTTTCAATACCTTAAACCCTCCCTCCCCCAAAACCATACCCAAAGCCCTACGAAACCTTAGATTTAATTTTTGGGGTTTCCCCCTCACAAAAATACACCAAAATGATTTTGCGGGTCCCCGCCCCCCCAAACAAAAAAAAACATGTGGACTGCCCCAACGCTCATCTGATAAAAAACTTTATTTTTAGGGGGTTAAAAATCCCATTTTTAAAGGGGGCCAAAATTACATATTTTCCCTGCTCTTTGATTTTTAAAGGGAACTTAGGGAAATGCCCCCGGGTAATCCCCCAATTATATAAAGGAAAGCACTCCCCCCGGCCCAAACCCCACCCTTACCCTCCCAGTCCCCCCCAAAAAAACTGGGACCCATTTTTCCCCGGGTTATATTTCCCTCAATAAAAATCTCAAAAATACACACACCCCTCCTCCAATTCCCAAACCCCCAAACCCTGCCGCCATCCCCAAATAACCTCACCCCCCCTTTCCCCGATCCCCCCCCCCCAACTGTATATAGCTTTTTTTTTTCCCAACATACTTTACTTTTAGCCCACTCACAGTGGAATTTAATCCAAATTTCCTCCCCCCCCCAATGAGGGTTGTCAAAACTGTTGTTTAAAAGCTAATGAAAACCCAAACATCCCCAAATAAAATGCTTTAAACCTTTTTTTGGGGCCCAACCCTTTATCATTCTTTTCAACGGATAAACCCTGCCACATCCCAAATTGGGGTTTAAATGATTGTATTTTTTAACTTGCCCCCCCCCCCTTTGGGGGATCTTTCCCCCCCACTCGCCCGTATTACCCCCAATCTCCTTAATACTCCTTGCCAACTTTATGGGTTTTGGGCCTCTCTACCCCCCCCGTCTTCCCCCTTTGTAAAAAAATTTTTCCCAAATACTTTAATTTGATCAAATACCTGCCAACCATACTTTTGCCCAATTTCCCCTCCCACCATAAAACCAAACCTCTAAAAATTTGGGACTTAACTCCCTTAAAAGGGCATACTTGTTGCCCCACAAAAAATTTTCTCAACGATTCGCCTACATTCCTTAATCCCCCCTCTCCCCCAAAATAAAACCATCTTTATTTTAAAACATACCCAAAACTGAAACCGGGAACCCCCTCTGATGAAACCCCCCCTTCATTCCCCCCAAACATTAATCATCCTATAAAAAGGAAATCTTGTAGACAGGGAAATTTGGGGTTGAGACTTTGGGAACCCCTTTGTCTCAGTCCCCTACCCTTTTAAAATTACTTTTCCCTTAGTCCATTCATTTCACCTTTTTGTTTTAGGGCCCTTTGGGTTTTTGTTTCCACCCATGGGAAACAATTTCCTCGCCAAAAACCCATTTTGTTGAAAAAAATTTGGTTTCCCAAACTAAGATTTTAATTTATAATTTTTATATTTAGGAAACCCTTGCTGATAAAAGCGGCAAATCGTTACACGCCGCCCCTGGACGAGGTTTTGAATTGTTGTCATGATCATCTCTCAGGGGGGAAATAGATCATATTTGAAACTTTTAATTTTACCCTGGGGGGTGTTATGTCAGCTTTTTCTTTCACTGATGGCTTAAAACTTACTTGTGTGGCAAAAAGGGTCCGCCCCTTTAACTGCGGAAAAGGGTTGTTTTACAAACTCCTTGGGACTAAGAGTTGGGCAGCCCCCAGTATTTCAAAAATTCGAAACCCTACCTTGTTTTGTAGCGTGAACCCTTTGGTGTTTTCCACCCCTTCAACAGGTTGGGGAAAACTTGATAAAAAGCTGAAGTGTCCTTGGATATCCACGTTTTCCTTTAGTCAGGAATCCGCACCTGGAAACACTTTTTTCCCAAAAGTTTTTGGCTTTATTGTTAAACAATCTTTTCATTTAAAAAAAGCAAATCACACTTCTCGTAAGGGGGAAATTGTGTTTTGGAGCCTTTGCTCCACAAAAGCACAACGTTTTTCTTTGTTGGTTATCCTGGCGTAAAGTGTAAACTCTCATTTGGTTTTAAAAAGAAATTCTCAAGACCCCACAATGCCCCACCCGTCACGGGCCCCCACCCAAAAGGGAAAAAGTGACTAGTTTTTTTGCTTCCTTGCCACTTCCCTCGATTGAAGCCAAAGCGGAATTTTTTGATTTTTGCTGTTTTTAAGTTTAGACAACAATTTTCCACTACTTTACTATGGTAATAAAGTTGGAGCAGGTTTTTCCTTAATTGTCCTGCAAAGGGTAAGAGATTTTGCTGTCTCTTTTAAAATACCTCTGAAAACCCTGGCCGAGGACGGCGGTGCTTGACGCTGACCACGGGTCGTTTTTTATGGTACTGAATTGGGTTCAATTACTCGCTGTAGCAGTAAACAAGATTTTTTTCCCCTTCTAAAGGGGGGGGGCCCCCTAAGGGCTAAAAAGGGGGCTGAAGGGGCGGGGAAGGGGGTTTAAAGGGGGGCTGATTCCCCCTTCCTGGAGAAAATTTCCCCCACACCATCCCGCCTCTTTTTCACCAAAACCCCGTTCTTTCTCTAAAAAGTCATAACCCGCCTTCCAATCTATAAAACCCTTGTTTCCCCCATGTCCAAAAAATTTGGGACCGCTCCGGAACCCCCATTTGCCCCTTTTTATCTAAAATTTCCCCAATAACACTAAAAAAACCTATTATTTAAAAAAACCCCTTGCAAAAAATTTTGTAATCATCGCACATTAAAGAAAAACCTTAAAATCCGGTTCCCTATTCTCCCTTTCCTCTTAAGAATCATGAAAACGACCCTGTTCGTTGGTCTCCCCCAGGGCACCTTTTTAAACCCTCATTTCTTTTAAACAAATGCACCAACATTCCTTCAAGACCTCCCTTTAAATTTAAAAATAAAAATAATTTGGAATTCATCAACCCCTTTGGTGTCTTCCTTACACATCCCCTGAAAACCCAAAAAAACCCTCATCTTCATTATGGGCCCCTCGTCTAAACCCGGGTTTTTTGGGTTTCCCGGGATATGGGATACCCCTTCCTCCTTAATAGGGAAGTCCCCCATCTTCCTATTGCCTCCCTTAAAAATATATCTAAAACCCTTTTTCATCCGCAAAAAACCCCCCTTTTACCTTCATTCGTTACTAACCGGGGCCCCCCGTGAAACCAAAACCCCGCCCTTGAGGGAACCCTCAAATTTTTAAACCCATATTATTTTATTTTGCCGGAAAAAAGTGTTGGCTTTTCACCTTTAAAAATTTTCCCAACCCCCCCCTTTAAATCTTTTCCCCACCCAAAACCCCTTGCATTCTGTTCTCTAGCAGTTGCTTTCTTTATCCCCTTTTAAATCTCTAAAAAGGGTTTACTCCACGACAATTTTTTTTAACACTGCTTTAGTTTGCCCCCCCAAAAATCCCTTTGGGAACCCTTATTCCATTGTCCAACCTCCCTTCCTTTTTCATATAAAAAACTAGGGAAACCCCGGTTTTAAACCTTTTTGTCCCAAAACAGTTATTATCTTCCCCCAGTTTCCTTTATTCCATTCTTTTTTCCCCCCTTTTTTCTGCAAAACTAAGTCCACCCTCCATATCCTCAAACAAGCTCTCATTTATTTTCCAAAAAACTCAAAAAAACTTTTTGGCTTTTTTCCCCAGCCCCGTCCAAAAACCCCCCCTCTATGACCCAAAAATATTACTTTTACAGTTTCCATATTATTAATTTGTATCCCGGAGATGAAATAAATGTTTGCCCAAAGCGTGCCGATAACTTTTTCTTTACATAAGTAGGCCCCAAAAACCCACTCCCCCCCATTTAAACTAATCCACTAATCCCCCCCTCCCCCCCTAATACTTCCAGTAGGCCCCAAAAACCACCCCGTACCCCCCCGGCTTTAAATGGTAACCCCTAATATGAAAATTTTAATGTGTCCGAACAAAACCCCTTTCAATGCCTATTGCTGTCCCCCGGGCATGTAAAAATTCCCCAAAACCATGGACCCCCCCCCCTTTTGTCCCCCCCAATCCTCACTACTTCCCTTTCCCCTTTCTCCCCAATGCAAAAATTGAAAAGGACGGGCCCTCAGTTTATTAATACTGCAGCCCCTTCCCTTTAAAGTTTCCCCAATTTAAAATCAGCTTGTGAAGGCTTACTCAGCCCTTAAAAACTTCAGAAAGAAATTAAAAGGGGCTGGCCCCTCCCCCTTTCAAAAAAATTAAATAAATTTGAAAAAAAACCCAAAAATGAACAAAAAAAAAAACTTTTTTAAAAAATTTAAAAATAAAAAACCCACTTAAATATGGAAATTTTTATCCTCCCTTTAAAAAAAAATAAAAAAATTGAAAAAAAAAAATGATATCTGAATTCAACGCTAATATTTTTATTTTATAAAAACTTGGGGTGTTTTGGTTTTTGGTGACACGCGGTTTTTGGGAAATTTTACCCATTCCCGATGATGGGGGGGGGGGCGAAGGTGTTGATGAAAAAACCCCCGGGTTGTTCTTCACAGTTTTTTTAAAACCGCCAAAAATTTCCGTCCAGATGACGGGGAAAGCGGGTTTTTTTCCAAATGCAATGATGAGGGGTTAAATCTGCAAATTGCATGCACAAAAAAGGTTTAAGTGGATAAAAATTTGGGGAGTCTCGGCTTTTGTCCTTTCCCCTTTTCAATTCTACTCGTTGTTTGGCAGGTGACACTCTCTGTCTTTTAAAGCTGTAAAGAGGGGGACGTTCCCCCCCTTTAAGAAATCACTCTAATGATAAGTACAAATACCTAAAAGTGTGGTGATTTTTAAAAAATTTTTCCCTATAAAGACTAAAAGGACTAAGTTTTTTATTGGTAAAAAGTGAAGTTTTTTAACCCAATAAGCCCAATAAAAATGATGGCTTGAAATTACATTTTGTGTTGGGAGCTGTGGGCGAGTTTTTTTAACTGTTTAAAGGGGGCCCCCACAGTCATTTTTTGGGGGGGGGGGAAGGGAGGGGGGGTTTGTGGGAGTAGATTTAACCTATTTAAAACAAGCACCCGGAAAATAAAAAAGGGGGGGGGGGGGGAAAAAAAGGGGGAATAGGGGGGGTGGTTTTTCCCTCCCTTAACAAGAACCCGGAAATTTAAAAACTTTTGTTATATTTACTCCTTGTACTCCTATCTATTCAAATTTTTCCCTCACCCCCCATCCCAAAAATTTTATTTAAAGGAGTAAAAGAAGAATGGGGCGACCGGAAAAAATTTAAATAACCTGGGGGAAAGGGCGCGAAAGGCAACAAAATCTTCTATGCTGTCACAAATTAAAACCCAAAAAAGAGAAAAAATTTGGTAAACCCCATTGATATAAACAAATAGGGAAAATTAAAAGCCTGGGTCCCAAAATGTCCACCTCAAGGGGTTTGGACTTTTGGGTTTCCCCTTAAATTTTTCTAGGTATATAAAAAGGTTTTGTTCCGTTTTTTTTAAAATAAATTTTTTTTCCCAGCAAAAAAAATTTAAATTTTTAAAGATACCCACAAAAGGGGCCCTTAAAAATTCCTTTTCTATTGTGGGGGGTTTCACTTTTCTGCGGGAAGGAGTTTCGGCTTAGGAAGATACAGGGGGGGGAAGAAACCTTTCAGGGTATTGTAGTAACCCACACCCCTTAGGGGTTTTGGGGCCCATCAGTTCTTAAACAAAATGTTTTTTTAATTATTCTGGAATTTTAAAAAGTATAGGTTTTCCCCCGAAAAGATTTTTTTTAATTTCTTTAAAATTTTTTCCCCGAGCTTGTGGAAATTTAAAGGGGTTTCCCTTTTCACAGACTTTTTAAGGAAAGTCGGATAAGATGCCGTAAGATCAGAAAGGGTTTTGGGATAAACCGGGCAAAAAAATTTTACAAAACCCAAGAAAGCTAGCTTTAGCTTTTTTTTTTTTTCGGGGAATTTAAAAATTTAATAAGCTTTCTCTTACTGGGGGGGGAGGGCTGAAAGAGGGGGTTATTAGATTTTTCAGTCCAAAATATCAAAATCTTTTTAAATACCCAAAGGAAGTTTTTTCTTCGGTTTGGGCAGTGGGGGGCCATTTGGGGTAACCTACGTAAAATGATGTAAATGTTTGGACTTTGCCCCGCCCCCCACGGGATGTCATTTGTAATTTGTTTTTTAAAAATAAACTGAAACTTTTGGGTTTTTACCCAAAAAATTTTCCCTCACAGTTAAGTAGGTAGCACGGGGCGGGTTCCCAAAAACCCGAAGGGCATAGTTCAATACTGAAATTCGCCCTTGGTGTTTAGGAAAAGGGTTGTAC
The DNA here is from genome assembly GCF_026875155.1 of Cherax quadricarinatus. Taxonomy (NCBI): domain Eukaryota; kingdom Metazoa; phylum Arthropoda; class Malacostraca; order Decapoda; family Parastacidae; genus Cherax; species Cherax quadricarinatus. The sequence goes on from NC_069495.1 coordinate 625,551, forward strand.
TGTTTTGAAAAAGGATTTTTCATTACTTGATGATATGCCTGTGAAAATATCATTCTCTGAAAATAAGAGAGTCTTTTTAAATTTTTTTGTAGAACCCCTATTTTTATTAAAGGCCCTAGGCCCCAGCATCCACCGAGTGAATTTGCATTAAAGGCCCCTTTAAATCCCAAAAGCAAGTCCTTTTTATGAAAATTTTCTCCCCCCTTAAACCATGACTACTGGTGGAAAAAATGCAAATACTGAAAGGGTTTAATGATTTTTAGGGTTTTAAAAATTTGTTTTAACTTCGGTCAAATTTCTTCCCTAAGGTGAACTGGAAATGGGGTTTTTTTTGTTTGATGGATTGTTTCCCTCCTAATTTTTTCTTATGGACTAACCCGGGGGGGTAACACCTGGGGAAAATCATTTAAAAACCTTTTGAAAAATTCTACACATTGAAGTGTCTTTTTCTTATGGGATTAAAAAAATTTATTTAAAATTAATGTTTGGGTTTTTGGGCCCCCCCGGGGGTTTAAGGGGTCACCAATGTCATGGGAGTTCTTCCTATTGTCTTGGTTTTGAGGGGTCAATTACGCAACCTTTCATTTTTTAAATTGTTTTTTAAGTTGTTTTAGAAAATAATGTCAAAAATTTTTAAGGCGTTTAACCCAATTTCTTCGGTAAAAATTTTTAAGGTGTTGTTTTGATAAAGCAAGGTTTCCCCTTTTACTTTTATGAGGTTAAATCAAACTTTCCCACAAATTTTAAAAATTTAAAATGGACCTTTCCATGTTCAATAATTTATTTTTTCTTGATAGGCAAAAGTACCAGAAAATTTTCTCCTTACTTTTTAAAAATTCTCCCCTGGGCTTTTGGAAAAAAAATAGGTTTTGTATGGGCCATTTTCAAAAAAATTTTTAATTTTTTGAAACTATTCAGGGGGGGTTCCCCAAGTTTGGTTTTAAGGGGCAAGGAAAAAATGGGTTTTGAAGAATGAACCTCAGGGACCACTCCTCATTTTGTCCATTAAAGTCTTTAAGGAAAGGGCAATGGGCCTCGCCTGTTTACCATAGGAAGTTCAAAAAAAGGGGAAAACCCCAAAGAGTCATGGGAAAAAAACCTAAGGGGAAAAAAAGCACAGGGTAGGTAACGATGCCCCTCCCCTTTGGTTTTAAAGGGGCCCAAAGTTTTTCCCTTAAAAAAAAAAAAGGGTTTGAATTGGAAAGCTGGCGCTCAATCCTCCCATTACAGCTGGGTTTAAAAGGGTTTTTGGGGAAAAGAGGGTTTACCCCCGAAGTTGGGGATAGATGTTGCATTTTAAATCAGATTTGAAATTTGGTTTTTTCCCACGGTCAGACAAAAAATTTTTCTAGGGATGCCACTCTGGAGAAGTGGACAAAGGGGTTCAGCCCCCTTTTGTAGTCATGGTCTTTAAGGGGGAAAGGGTTCGGGGAAAATCGAAGTAATTTAAAATAATGAATATATATTTATGTCCCCCAGATGAAAGTGGAGGTTAAAGGCCCAACGATTTCAATTGCTATTTTTTCAAAAGGTACCCCTAAAGACTTTTTATTTTGACCATAGGTACTCGCCTGGTACCCCCGGGAGGATGGCAGTTGGCAAAACTTTAAAGATTACCCAAAAAGTAGTGACAAACTGAGGACTTTTTTTTTCCAAAAAAAGGTTTCCCTAATTTTATTAGGTTTTTTCGAAAGCGAGAAATGTCCCGGCCCCCTGGCAGGTCAGGGGCCCCTTTTAAGAACGTCTCCCCTGCAATTGGGCTTGGAACAACTAAAAATGGAATTGTCTTTCTCTTTTGAATTTTAATTTTAATATGACTTGTACAAGATACCTTTTAAAAATTTTAAATTTATATGAAAAGGGTTTTTCCTTTGGATAACTTTTAATTTTTTTTTTGGGATTATGGCAATTCTGAAGGAAGGGCCTTTACGTTGTAATTGACAAAGGGTCCTTCGATATGTCTAAAGGGTTTAAAATCGGGGGAAAAAAAAGGATGGCAGTAGGAGAAGCCTGGGTTTTGGGCTGAGCCCTAGCCAAAACATTTTTTGGTATTGGGGGGAGGTGATTCTTCACTTTCATCTAACCAAAATGAACCCGGTTTATCCTTTCTACCTCGGGTTTCTAGAGTGCAAACATGGGTTTTTTAAACCCCTTTAAACTCACGAGACATTGGGTTTATCTGAACTTTCGAGGGGTTCTCTGACTCTACGGGGGAGGATCTGAAAAACTTATGTCCAATTTTCTTCCCCTAAAAAGGAAAAAATGGCAAATTTTTTTTTATCCTTTTGACGGAGCAAAAAGTGATGGGAGGGTTGTACGGTTCAGGCCAACCCGTGAAAAAATTTAGAAATAAAAGTAAAAAACCCGGGTGGGAGGAAAAGTGTCCGTTTCGGCCCAAATAGTCTGAAAGATTGCCAAAAGGGGGGAAAAGAGTTTCTTTAAGGTTGGGAACAGTTTCAGAAAAAGACCCCATACATGTGCATCCCGTTGTCTCTTTTAAAAAGGTTAAGATTTCATTTTAAGGGCCATTAACTGTTCCTGAAAAAGAAGGTGCTCGGTAATTTCGTCTTTAAAAACATTTCCAAATTTTTTGGACCTTCTTAGAAGGACAATTTTGGAAGTTTATGTCCCTTAACACCACACAAAAAGAAAAAAACAGGAATTAAAAAAAAGTCCCCTTTTCTTTTAATAGATGCTTTGATTTTTTTTAAAAGGGTTTATGAACCATTTCCCTTAGGGGTTTAATCCCTTTAGGTTTTTTATAGGAATTGGAGCTTCGCTTTTCCAAATCAGCGGGGGTCAGCAACTTTTCCCCAAAAATTTTAAACAGATTACGTTCTTTTAATGAATGTTCGTATCTTGTGGGGAAGAGCTTTTCAGGAAATGGTCAGCAACCCTGAAGTCTCTAAAAAGATTCATAATGTGGATCAATTTCCCGAACTCTCTATCCAAAAGTCGAAAAAACGAGGTTTACCCTTGGGAACTGCCGAAAGTTTTGGGCCCGGCCCGTTTAAGGGGGCCCTACCTGAAATCTTTTTTCCTTTTTAAGAATTTGGGGTTTTTTTGTATGCTTTAAGGAATTTTTTCCTTTTTTCAGAGGTTAAAAAATTTCATATGATATTTCCCGCGGGCAATGGTTTCATAGATATTCAAAGCTGTACCCGGGAAAAAAAAATTTCTAACCCCCGGTTTTGCCCAGGTGTCAGAAGGGGGCCCCTTCACAGGGGGGTTTTTGCGGTATTTTCAAAATGATAAAAGTTTTTGAAGTAAAAAATTTTCCCCCTTGTGAAAGGGGGTTTAAAAAAGGTGTTTTTGGGAAAAAGTGCACTAGCTGAAAGATGTTCAAATTTCTCCTTTTCCCCTAATTTTTTGTTGTGTAAAAAGTTTAAATTTTTTTTTTCTATTCAAGGCGAAACTTTTTCGGCTCGTGATCCTTTTCCTCTCTATTAATCGAGTTCTCTATCTTTTTCCTCATGTTCTCTAGGGTTTTTTTCCCCACGTTCTCTTTTCTTTTCCCCCAACTTCTCTATCCTTTTTCTTTCCTCAAGTTTTTTTAAATTTTTTCTTGTTTTCATGTACTTAAACCCCTCTCCTCAGATCAAGTCAAACACGTCCTTTTTTTTCTCCCCTCTCTTTTTAAAGGGCTTTCTTGGGGTTTTTTCGTCGTTCTTTTCTCCTCCTTTTTTTCTTCTCTTTTGATTCTCTCTTTTCCCTTTTCTTTTCTCTTTCCCTTTTAATTTTCCCTTTTTCCCCTCTCAATTCTCTCTCAAGTCTTTCCTGGAACTTAACCTAATGAAAAAAATTTTTAAAAATTTTCCCTGGGTTTTTCCCAACTTACTTCCAGTGTTCATCCCAAAAATGGTATTCCTCCCTACTTGCAAGAATTTAAATTAAAAATATCAGGGGAAATGAAAAACGGGTATTTTAAAAAGGGGGGATTTTAATTTTCCCGCCCCTTTCTCAAACTGTAAATAAACCCGAGGGGTTGATTTCCCCCCTTCAAATTTAAAAAAATATTTTATTAAAAGAAAAAAGAAGGGTTCTATGCCGGGGTCCGAGCAAACAGCAAAATGGGAAAGGGGGCACTTTACCCTCCCCAAACTTCTCACCAACAAACAAAAGGGGGTCTACAACAGTTCCCTTGATTTAAAATAAAAAGCTCAATGAAAAAAAATTGTCATGGAAAATCTCGGGTGCCTGAGGGCTAATCCCCAAAGTGTTTTCAAGCTCGAAAAAAAAAGGGGGCAGAATTTAATATTATATCCTGCCTGAATTACTTACAATAAAATTTAGACTATAACAATTTACCAAATTTTTTTAAATACCTGTATGTTGTCCTAAAATTAAAAGAAAAGATCATCATGGCTGGTGATAACCGTCTTGGTATGCGGGCCCTTGAAGTTCCCCCAAAGGTTTGATTCGTGATGGGGGGTTGAATCTTGATTCAGTCGAGTTGATCCTGGCCAAAAAAAGGGGGGGGGGTTTGCCACTTGTGAAGGTTACTCAGCCCTTTTAACCCAAATTAAAAAGTATTACCCGGCGGGGTCCTCCCGGGGAAAAATTTAAAGGGAAAAGAAAAAAAAAACCCAAAAAAAGACAAAAATAACACTTTATTATTTTTGAAAATTTAAAAAAAACAAAACACTTAATTTTGAAAATTGATCCCACCTTAAAAGAAAAAGAAAAAAAGAAAAATATAAAATGATATTTGAATTCAACGCTAATAATATTTTTATATATATATATATATTTTTTATATAAAAATATTTTATATTTTATTTTTAAAATAAAAATAATTTTTTTTATATATATTTTTTTTTTTTTTTTTTTTTTATTTACACCCGGGCCGATTCCCACCCAAGGGGGAGGGTGGCCCCGAAAAAAAAAAAACTTTCCCCCTTATTCACTCCATCATGGGCTTGCCAGAGGGTTTCTTTTTCCTACAGTTTTTTTAAAATGCAAAATTAACCCCCCCCTTCGAGTGCAGGCACTGTACTTCCCATCTCCCGGAATTGGGGGGCTTTTGGCCCCGGGGGGGTTTTTGAAAACCACCTTCCATATTGGGGGGGGTTCCTTTTGTCACAAACCCACCGGGGTTTTTTTAAAAAATTTTCTAACCTCCAAAAAAAAGTCCGATGGCCCCGGAAACCAAAGGTTTTTTCCCCCCCCCCAATTTAGGGGATTTCCCCCCCCTTCCCCCCCAAATTAATGGGTTTACTCTTGAAGTTAATTTTGTTTCCTTCCTTTTTTCTTATTGGCCCCCTAAAACCCCCCCTCTGGCCATTTTTTCCCCCCTCCCCCTTTAAAAAACGAAATTCCGCTTTTTAAAAATTCCCTCCTTTAATTAAGTACCCTTTCCTGTGGGGAAAATTATTAAAACCTTAACCCATTAAAAACTTGGAAAACTAACCTTTAATTTCCCCTTTTCCAAAAGGAAAACTTTTTCCCCAACCCAATGTCCACCTTTTTTATATAACATGATTACCCAAATTTTTGGGGCCCCCCGTGTGTTCCCCTATTTACGTTTTTCCCCCCCATTACCTTTCCCCAACGGGGGGAAAAACCCCAATAATTTTTTTATTATAAACTTAAACCCCCCCTTAACCAACCCGGGAACAAACCCACCCAAAAACAAAAATCCGGGGGGGGAAATTTTCCGGGGGGGTGGACTTATCCCCAAAAGAGCCGCTTTAAAACTAATTTTTTTTACTTTTTTTTAAACTCCCCGCTCCTTCCAAACCCCCCTTTAAATTTTCCTTCAAAACCCCCCTTTTAAAATTTAAAAATCCATTAAATCAAAAAATCCTTTTTTGGCCTTTTTAAAAATTTCCCCCTTTAAAAATTAATTGACCCATTCTCTTTAAAAAACCTTCCTTTCTTTCATCCCCTTACCCAATTAAAAAATTTTCCCCTTTTCCCCCCTTTAAAATTTTTAAAGGCTTTTTCCAAAAACCTTATGCACAAAAACTCTTTTGCCTTTTCTTTTTCACAAATGTTTTTCCTTTTAAAACCCCCCGGCCCCAACCCCCCCCCCCCTCTTTTTTTGGGGGATCATTTTGTTTCTTACCAATTTTTTCAATTTTATTACCCTAAATTTTCCCGGACACTTCCCTTCCTTTATCCCCCCAATTTTTGCATCCCTTTTTTCACCCTTTCCTTTTAAAAGGAAAATTATTCAAGTCTCTCAATCCCTTGGGGGGCCACCTCCCCAAAAAATTTTGGGACTCCTTCCAAAAAAATTCCCCCCCTTTTTAAAATTTTTATCTTTAACCCCTAATGGTTCCACCCCCTTTTTTTTCTATCCCCCAAAATACCTGGTTTAACCCCCCAAAATGTTTTTTTGCCCCTCCGAAAAATTTTTTTAACTTCCCAATTTTACCTTTAACAACCTCAAAAATTTTTCCCTTCCATTTCCCAATACCTTAAACCTCCAAATTTTAAATTCCTTTTCCATTTTCCCAAAACCATTTTTTCCTCCTTCGTTTCCACTCCAAATTTTTTTTTTCCCCTTTTTTGGGGGGTAAAATCTCAACCCCCTCCCCATTTTTTTCTTTTTCTTCTTCCCCCCATCTCTTCTTCTCTTCTTTTTTCCCTATACCTTTTCCTTGCATCATTTATTTGAGGGGGGGGGAAAAAGGGGGGGGGGGAATAGCGGGAGCTGGACTTACCCCCCTTAAAAAGTAGCCAGCAATAAAAATATTGTTACTATATACCCCCCTCGCTCCCCTATCTTTTTGAATTTTTCCCCTCAACGCATAAACCCTTGAACTCATCATAAAAAACCCCCTTTTGTGCTTAAATTACCTTTTATAAAAATATGATCTGTTTTCCCTGTCTTTAAAAAAGTCACAAAAGTCTGTGCTTTAATCGGCCTTGGGCCCCATTAACATTTAGCTTTTGGGCCTTAAAAAGGGTTAGGGGCTTCCAATCGTTCGATGTTCACAGGGTCCTTACGTTTTTGCACAGTATGCTTTTCACAATGCCCTTTCCTTGCCTCCCTTTCCCCTCCTTCCCCCCCCCCCCCGATACTTTTTTTGGGGGACATCCATGAGTGTTTTTACAGATCTTGAGGGGTGAAAAAGATCAACTACAGACGACCGCCCTCTTTTCGTGATGCCTAAAACTATGTGCATGCCCTTTAACTGCACTTTCAACTTTATGCACTTCATTCACGTCTCTCAAATCCCTGGGGTTTTGCACATCCCCACCACCACATTGCATCCTCTGAATTCCCCCCTTATCTACAGAAGTCTCATCGAACCCCCCATACATGTGTTCCGTCCCTATTCTGATCCCCAAAAATCCTGTAAAACGTGTCTATTGCAGTTGAAACTTCACTCCAATTCACCTTGTTCCCCTCTCCTCATACGCATGGTCTCAGTCACCTGAGAGACCCCGGTAAATGTTCCATTCCACCGGATTGTCCCCCGATTTCCACTCCATGCCCGTGGGCAGGTGCGGTCGTCGAGGACACATCGCAGCCATATGATCTACCCCCACACAGTCTGCTGTTTTCTCTCCCTTGATATGTACATATACCTGAGTTCTAAAGCACTCTTTTCAATATGATAGTATGTTTTGCACAAGGCATCAAAGGGTGAAGGACCCCTCCGCAGTCCAGATACTTTCCCTCGCCACTTCCAACTTTTCCCTTGATTATAACAAAAAACTCTTCGAAGTTCTTTTAGCTTCCCATCCGCCTAAAAAGGGGAATTCCTAATTTACCCAAGTATAATACTTGGATACGTCCCTATAAGTATTCTAAAGGGGGTTTTAAACCCAGAAACCACATCCTGGTACTTTTTCAAATCTTGTCTTTAGAGCAGCCGTCATAATTTACAAAGATTCTTGTAGCTCCATTAAAACTTTTCCCATACAAATCGTGTTTTTGATGCAGTGGGTATCTCTTAAGATGGCAGGCAGCATAATTGAGCTTTGGTGTTATAAACGCGCCTTTCAACATCAGTAAAACATAGTTTTTATCCTCCTCCGGTAGTCTGGCCTCTTGCAAAATTCGCTGGGGGCTCCAACTGTAGCGAGGCGCACCCAACGCCCGCCCTCCCCCATGGTGTTCGACGAATGCAGGACCCAAAGGCAAGAAACCTCTCGGCCCGAGGCGAAGAGGTCATTGATTTTTCTTTGTGGGCGAAAGTAACGACTTTTTTGATGAAACATCGCCACTTAATAAAAAGCTCGTGAACAAACATCCTAAAAAATTTTTTAAGTTGTAGCAAAGGTAGAAGGGTCGGGGAGAAATTTAGGGGCCCGGCTTTAGCAAAAAATTTAAATGGCGCCGGGCAGGTCGTTCCCAAGTGCCAAAAAAAAATGAGGGAGAATATTGAAAAAGGATAGCATAAAGCTATAAGCACTGAATATTTGTAATGACCTACAAACACAAATTGGGAAAGTGTCAATTATCCCAACATGTGGTCGGGAAAATTTTCCGACCGTCCATAAAAAAAATTGGGGTTTAGGGCAATAGGGAAATGATTTTATATTCAGAGGCGCCCCACCTAACCGAAGGTAAATGTTGATTAAACCATAAGGGCGGCGGTTTATTAAACTTAATTTTTTATAATTTGAGGCATTAAAATTAATCTAAAGCCAGATTCCTATTTGAAACTGTTCTTAAGCAGTTTCATGATGAATTGGGGGTACTCAGGTTTGCTGTCCTGCCCCCCCTTAAGTTAACTCAACATTTCCCTGGAATTGGTGGGTCAGCCTTGAATATTGGATCGTTTCCCTTTGCCTTGGTCCCAATCCTTTCATGTGATGAAAGGGCATTTCTGATGCATGTTGGTGAAACTGACATGTCCTAAGTTTGGTAACTAAGTCATTACTAAAATTCAGTGCTGATGAGCTTTATGCTATTTTCTGTTTTAATATTGTGCCATCTTTTTTTTCGGGCACTTAGCAGCGGTTTGCCTTGGCGCCATCTCCTTCATTAGCTAGAGCATTCCCCTCAACAAAACCTACCTAGATTTCCCTACTCATTACTACAACTTAAAAAACTCTTTATATTTTTCTAGAGCCTGTTATTAAGTGGCTGATGTTTCCTCACAAAGGGAAAAAAATGCAAATTTAAAAGAAGCAACAAAAGTTTTGTCGATTAGTTTCCCCTAGCAGAAATCATCTAGTATTAAAAATTTGAAATATTCAACGAAATTTAGATCTCAAAACAGACATACTACTTCGTTAAGTCAATTAAGAATCTTTTGGGTTTAACTGGAGGTGGGCTAGGGAGCGGCGTAGACCCTAGGCTTTGTAAGGGAGAGCTTGGGGCCCCCTGGTCAGACTTGCAATTGCCTTAGTGTAGGAAAACCCTGCGACGTCTTCAAAGATGACACCCGATAGTGATCCTTCCTTGCAAAGTGACACGGGGTTTTGCAAGGATGACTCGCAGCTCTTGCTCATAAAACAAGTAGATTAGCGACTCGATTCCTTGAAGTCCTCATAAATTCCGGTCTTGTTTCCTCGAGGGAGGATGCTCCTTCCCCTACAGTTTTCCCATGTCTTTTTCAACACATTTTTCTACAGCTGCAGGCGAAAGATAGGGTTTTAAAACTTCGTTTGATAATTCCTGGTGACATGGAAAAAAGTATTAGTGTGGTCACTTGGTCCCAGTCCATCGACCCAGTGTATGTGCCAGTATCTTCTATAGTGCATAAAAAAATAATGAATTCTTTAACTGAAAAGATTGACAATGGGGGTATTATCAAGTCACAAACGATTTTTTGTGTTTTGATAAACCCCACTGTGTGGGCAAAAAAGTTTAATAAAGGATACATTTTTGCTGTATACTCGTCTGATTTTTTTCTATTTCTCTCTATCCAAGCTTGTTCTCACTATCCCAGAGAGGCTGTAATAAGAAATAAAGGAGAGGCTGGTAGAAATGTATCTGTGGGGTTTCGACATATATACACATTTTTTTGGAGGGTTGATTGTAGCATAGTTGTGCCCCTTTATGTGTTATATAGTTTAGCTGGTTTATTTCCCCCATGTTTTTAAATTTGAGACCCCTTGGGGCCTGTGACTGTATGACGTACGGGGTCAGTTGAGTCAGGTTGGATGCGCTGCCTCGTTCAAACTGACGGACCCCTATGAACAGGCAAAAACCCCGCAGGCCTGGGCTCCACCTTTCATCACAGTTGACAATAAAGTTTTCCCACCCCAAAAAGTGTTTTACCTTCAACCTCTTATCTCCTTACCGAACCCCACACGAATGATCAGAGTATTGTTTGTGTATTATAAAGTGACCCAAAATGATATGCCCCCCCCTTCCCGTGAGTAGCCAGATTTAAGAAGATGCATAACAGATAATTTACAGAAATAAAAAAGGCAAAACCAGGAAGTTTTTACAATGCAAAATGATATTGGAGCATATGTATCTTAAATGGGCCCTTAGCCCCCCCTGCCTTGTGAGTCAGCAATCAGGTGACCTCCAAAAATTCACCATGCTTGACCCCCCGCACCTCTAGGTTTCAGACAACCTTCGTGCTTGCTTTTGTCAGTTTACTGATTATCATGTGTAATTTTATTAAGTAATAATATATTTCAGAATAGTCCAGTCACGGAGCTAAATTTGGACGATGGGTTTTTGTCTAAATAATAAATAATAATAAAAATAAAATATAAAAATAATAATAATAATAATAATAACAATAATAATAAAATAATAATAATAAAAATAAAAATAAAAATAATGACGTATAACTCTGTTATTTTTTGTGGGAAAAAAGAAATCCTCCTGACCGAGACTAAACCATTCTGACGACCCTTAATTATATTACCCAAATTTCTCATGCTCTTTTAAAATTGGAGTAAAAAGTTCCTAGGCAGAAAATTTTCATAAAAAATGTTTTAAGTGTTTGGTTAGTCTCTCTCTCTTCACAACTACTCTTAATTCCCGTAATATATAGATAAAACAAATTGAGGGTCACTGACCCCCCAGTATTCCCCTGCCCCGTTTTTTTATATTGTGTTTGCGCTCACTTAATTCTCACCTAATTCACCTAATTGTGGTTATAGGGGCAGTCATAGCTTCCCGGCCCCCCCTTTCTTGGTCGCTGTAGATCCACTTTTGCTCAAAAATTTATCATACCTCTTTTAAACCTATGAGGATCCTGCCCTTTTCCCAGTCCTCCCGATTGTACCACTTCATGACAACTTATGTGAGAAACACTTCAAATCCCCCGAGACTATCTGAGTTTCCTATTTGAGTTTCTTGCTGTGTCCTTCTCTGAAACTCCTGTACCTATCCCTCTTTTTAATTCGTTATTATTTTTATGTCGTTTATGCCCCCTATCCCTCCTGTCCCCCGTGTCGTCAAGTCGATTTCTCCTTTAACCTTTTCGTTGGGCATCCCCTTAAATCTGGAAATAGTTTCTTAAACCCTTTTTACTTTCTTAATTTCTTTAGTTTTGACCAGGTGAGGGTTCCAAATTGGCTGCATACTTTCCCGTATGGGAAAGGCTTTCACGGTATACGAGTCTTAAACGATTTCTTACTGTGGTGTTGGAATGCTATTCTTAGGTTTGCCAGTCGCCCCATGCTGCAGCGTTTAAATTTGGGTTTATGTGCGCCTCAGGAGATGTGCTCGGTATTATACTCCCCCCAAGATCCTTTTTCTTTAATGAGGTTTGCAGTCTTTGGCCTCTAGTCTTACTCTGCCTGTGGTTTTCTTTTCCTTCCCCCCATTTTCCGATTTCACTTGGTGGGGTTAAACCCAGTAGCCAGTTGCTGGATAGGTTTCGCTGTCCAGCAATGGCCTGATCTTCCTACGAATTTTTCTTAGGTTCGCTCGTCTGCAAACAGGGACACTTCTGGGCTATCCCTTCCCTTTTGTCATTCACATATCCAGTGTTTCTTGCAAAGAGTTGTTACAATTTATTCGGCTAGTATGTCACAAAATAAAAAATAGGGTGCCTCCCAAAACAATGAACCCGATTTTTCCTGGAGTATACCCGGAGAAGGTTTCGGGGGTCAAAAGCCCCCGGGGCTCGGTCTTTGACCAGGCCTTTTTGGGGGTAGTGCCTGATCAACCCGGCTGTTCTGTTGGCGCCCATAAGCTGGTTTTTTGGAAAAAACCCGGGCTACCCGGGGGATTTTTTGGGGATAACGGCCCCCCCGGCCCCATCCATGACCAGGCCCCCCGGTGGCAAGGGCCCGATCAACCAGGCTTAGTGTACCAATGGCGCCCCCCACTTTCCATTGGGGTATTTTTCCAGCTCCAGTCTTTTAATTTCGTAGGGAGGATTTCTGTGTCAGATTCGGGACCATCCTTCTGGTTTTTCCAAGCGTGATTATGAAATCTTCTCTCTGCTTTCCCGCGAGACAAATCAAGTGCTTCCCAACGTTCCCCCTAGTTTTAGGTGTTTGATAAAACTTATATATCGTAAAAGTTTTCTGTACTCTCTTTTTGAACTGCAATTTCAGCTGCTTTGAACGAGATGTTAGTTCAGCAGTATTCCAGCTAGAATGAACAAGTGTTTGCAAAAGGGTTTCATTGGGTTGGCTCTCTCGTTTTAAAGTTTCATTTTCCATCCCATCATTTTTTTTTTGCACTTTGACGTGGCATTTGGGTCCCTTTAAAATGGATCCTCAGAAATTACTTCTCCCAGGTCCCCGGATATTTTTTCCCCCCTTTTTGTAGGCCAGGGGTTTGTGTATACTTTTTTTCTAGTTTTATCTCCTCCCGTTTTCCAACAGAATAGTTGCAAATTGTCTTCATTGAACTCATTTGTTTTCCATTAACCCTTGGAAAATTAAATTTTTATCTTTTTGGAGGTTAAGGTGTCCCCCAATAGATGTTGTCTCATGCAATCTGTATCGCTGCAAGGTGATACGGTGCTGTGGAATAATCTCTATGTTGATATGAGGGTGAGGCCAGGATGGGGGACAAGACTGTGCCTTGTGGAACAGAGCTTTACATATGGCAGTTCCGATTTAACTCTGTTGCCATACTTGTTGTGTTTTTTTGTTTGAAAGTTGAAATCCACCCCACTTTCCAGTATTCCTTTGCATGTATTTTTTGTGTGCTTTAGGTGATCTTACTTGTCAAAGGCTTTTTTCAAATTTTGTGTATTTACATTGCATTCTGTTTTATTTCCAGTGATCCAAGACCTTCATAGTGATGCAGTGCTGCATGAGGCAGGATCGACCTGCCCTGAACCCCCTGTTTCTTTGATTGTACAGTTTTTGGGAAACCCAAGTGGTTTGCAATGTGCTTTTTAGCACTCTGATGTTGGGTGATAAAAGGGTTTTTTCGACGACAGGGTACCCGTCGTTAAAAATACCTTGCTTATTGACAATCACAGGCAAGCCCCCCAAAGCTGAAACAACATGGTTCACTTGTGGTAAACATTGACAGATTGCCTAAAATGCTGTTTAGTATGGTGCTTTTCTTCCGGTTCTGCTTTGCCCTCTGCCCGTGGTGTAAAATTTTTATCTGTACATATTTTTACAGTTTCATGTCGTGTATAGTGGGTAAGGCAAAAAAAAATTATAGTCTATTGTTGAGTTTGTTTGCTCCAAATCCCTTTACGCCGGGCTCACAAACATTTATTCCGTGTTCTTAGTAATCAGAAACAACAAAGATCCCAGGATTGACCCGTGTGGACCCCCTCTCGCAGGCTTTCACCCATCTATCTCTTCCTTATGTGTCATTGTCGTAAAACTCCCGTAGATATTTGACAGCATTTTCTTTCCTGAAATGTGTTGGTTGTCGTGAATAAACTTATTCTTTTTTAGGTTCTCCCCCCCTCTTTTCCATGTTTCCTCTTCAAGGGGGGTCCTTGGCGGGTGAAAGAGGGTATTGGTCTGAGGAATTAGACCCGTCGGTCCCTTCCCCAGACCGAACCCAATTACCCCCCCCTCCCCCTTCCCTATTGACCTCCCCATCCTCCCCTTTCCTTTCCTTCCCCCCCTCCACACCCCTTCCTTTTGCCCTTTTCCTTTTTTTGGCCTTTGGGTTTTTCCCCAGGCGTTCTAGTTCCTAGGGAAAGGGGGAAAAGGGGACGGGCTTTCCTCCCCTTCTGTTGGGTTCTTGGTGGTGGCGTTTTGCCCTGGAATCTGGAGCCTGGGGTTCCTGATCCCTCTCCGGGATCCCGAGGGTGGTTTGGGTGTCTTTGGGTGCGGGTGTTTGTGGAAGCCCCCTTTCGGATTCTGGGGGTGGTGGCCGGGAAGGGATGCTTTGTGGCGATATCCCGCCCCCCCTCTCTTTTGTCCCAAGGTTTTGCTCGGCAAATGTGAGGTTGCTATCCCCGGTTTGTGGCAAGAAGATAGGGGATAGCCGGGGGGCAGCTTTATCTGCGTACTTGTGGTGCTGGGTCCCCTTGGGGGGAGGGAGATTTTCCCCTTTCATTTTTCCCGGGAACTATTCCCCCCCCCTCCCCCAATTTTTTTTTTTTTCTTTTTTTTTTATTTTTCTTTTCTTCTTTCTTTTTTTTCTTAAAAAACAAAAAGAAAAGGTGTAACCTAACCATGGGAGGGACCGAAATCCTTGAACCTACTACCTCCAGGCCCCTTCTTGATACCACACTCCGTTCTGACCTGCCATGTTTTTTGACACTTTTCAGACACTCCTGATGCCCCTGTACCTCTTGCTGGTGCTGTTTCCTCACCCGCTTCAGGTACCAGGTTTCGACTGACTCCTACGATTTGCCTGAACTCCGCTCTCCTTTGACTATGTTTCCGGCCTCTCCCTCTACAGTACGGCAATTTTCGAATCACCAGCCCGTTTCACGTCTGACCAACTTCGGTCCCACTCCTAACGCCAACGACAATCTCCTGATAATGTTACTTCGTTACCTTCCCATTCTACTCAGAAAAGACCGACACGTCATGCACTCCTCTCCACGCTCAATTTCGGACCACACAATGGACTAAATTCTTTACTTTAAGACCGACTTCTTCTACTGCCTATTTTCCGACTATAGTATTGGCAAAGCATCCTATGCCATGTTGGTACAGATTTTCATTTCATGCTCTCAAGAGCGATATGCGCATTGTCACTGTCCAGAAAAATACAAAAGTCATGATCTTTCTCTCCTTTCGCATATTGATACTACTCCTCTCACTATAGAAAAGCATCTTTCTCTCAATTCTTGTAGTGGTACTGTCATTCTGCCCCATACCATAGTCCAACAGAATTTCCAGACATGTGGCAATGACATTCTTGAACAGCTGGAACTCCAGGATCTCCCAATCCTCAAAGTAGACACTTATGTCCTTCCTGCCCTCGGGCGGAGACGATACCCTTGCAATGTGGCTCGATTATCTTTCGACAGCCGTGAGCTCTCATCCTCTGTTTATGTCGCAGGACATCGGTTACAAGTTCGAAAGGTGATCCCTACACCGCAACAGTGTAGAAATTGCTGGTGTTTTGGTTACCCAGCGAAATAGTGCAGATCTAAAGCCGAATGCCCAGTCTGTGGTGCCAACGACCATTCTAATACATCTTGCAGTCAACCTCCATCTTGCCTTAATTGTCATGAGGCTCACCCTTTGTACTCTCGCCGTTGCAATAAGCGTGAAATAAGTTGCCTCAAAGAGGCAGAAGGTCTCCTTTATGTTATGGCAGTTTCTCATCTCCGCCTCCAAGGGAGACTACCCCGTGTTTCTTATTCTCGTGTTTCAAAACGTCCCCTCACTTCTGGGGTCCCATCTTCTGCAGCCTCCTCCGTTGTTACCCCTCCCATACCCACTCCGGTATCTAATCCTTTTGCTGTCTGGGCTCTGACATCCCTACTACAACTCAGTCTGTTCTCACATCTTAACGTCCTTCCTCACAGCCCGGTATCGACAAGACCTCGTACAACACCTTATACCAGTCGCCCCTCTACTTCTCAGAAGTCCAAAAAATCCCCAATGCTCAAATCTTCTTTGCCCCCTCCTTCCCTTCTTCCACCTTCGCATTTTACCTTTCCAGTCTCTGTGCCTAGTTCTTTCCCTCTCTCTGGCTCTATTACAAGTCTGGAGGTTCACCCTCCTCTCGTACTATGCCTTCCACCCCGTCCCCTCCCAAGTTTCTCCTCTTCTGCCACTTCCCAGGTTTCTGCCTCTTCTGTCCCCTCCCACACTTCTTCTCCAGTTCCCTACACTCTTTCTTCCCCTCTACTTTGGTACAGTTCATTACTGTTCCAATCTTTACTCACCCTCCTCCTTCTACCTCCAATATTGTCTCCCATACATCTTTAAATTCAGAAACACTTGAAGCCATTTCAGAATATATTGCAGAGACTAAATCTTCAATGGACACTGATCCACCTCCTGTTCCTTCTCTTCCCTCTCTTCCGTCTCCACAACTCCATTCTTTGCAATGCTCCGTTCCTTCACTGCTTGAACGTCTTCCGATGCCACCGCACGTTGACTTTTCTACCCCCCTAGTCCGTAGGTGCTTTCCCTACGGATTCCTGGTATTTTCTTCATTGCAAATCATGGCCTATTTACAGTGGAATATCCGTGGCCTCAAGGGTAATCGGGGTGAGCTTCAGATGTTGCTTTCGAGGTTTTCCCCTGTTGGTGCTTGCTTACTAGAACCAAAATTACACTCAGCTGTTTTCCAACCTATCTCAGGCTATAATTTATTGTATTCTTCGGATCCTTTCTCAGATGGGACTTTAATGAAAGTGTCCTTCTTTCTACGCAATGATATTCCGTACTGTCAGCTATTTGTCCATACCTCGCTGCATTACACTGCAGCCCGTTATCCACTTGAATAAGTGGTTTACAATATGTTCTTTATATCTTCTCCTTCTCGAGCATTTTCTATCACAGATTTTGTCTTTCTTGTTTCATCCTTACCACCACCACTTCTGTTACTTGGCGATTTTAATGCCCACCATTTCCTCTGGAGGGGGTCTCATTGTGACTCACGTGGCATCCAGTTGGAGGCTTTTCTCGCCTCTCACCCTCTCCATGTTTTAAATATGGGTACTTCCACCCATTTTGATCCTCGTGCTCATACTCTCTCTTGCATCGATCTATCGGTCTGCTCTCCCTCCACTACTTCACCTGGTCTGTTCTACCGGACTTACATGACAGCGATCATTTTCCAATCATTCTTACTTCTCTTTCATATTCACCACCTTTCCGTAGCCCTCGCTGGCAAATTGGGACCTTTACTCACAACTCACTGCTTTTAGTGAGGTTCCTTCTGCATCCTCCATTGAAGAGCTCCTACACCTCTTCTCGACGTCAGTTTTCACCGTTGCTTCTCATTCTATACCCCAAACCTCAGGCAGGCATTCTCATAAGTGCGTGCCTCGGAGGTCTCCTGCTTGTGCTCCTGCAGTACGTTTGAAATGTGCTGCATGGGGCAGGTACCAGTAAAATAGAACCGATGAGAGACTTCTTGATTTTAAGCAGAAGCATGCGGTCACTCGTCATGTCATCCGTTACGCTAAACGCACTTGCTGGCGAGATTATGTTTCCACCAACACCTCTGCTTCTTTTATGAGTGCACTCCGGAAAAAAGTGAGGAAATTGATTGGTAAATACTCTCTTGACCCGGCTACTATTCTACGGGTCGCCGATGTTGATGTAGCAAACCCTCTTGACGTTGCCATTGCAATTGGCACTCATCTGGTCCGTATTTCCCGGGGGCTCCATCTATGCCCCTCGTTTCTTTCCTCTTAGTCTGCCAGAGAGTTAGTACCCTTGGACTTTTCTTCTCTCAGAGAAAAGCAATATAATGTGCCTTTCACTCTTCAGGAACTGGAGGCAACACTCTCAGCTTGCCGATCATCGGCAGCTGGGCCTGACGACATTCATATTCGGATGTTACAACATTTACATCAGTCAGCCCTTGTAGTCCTCTTACACCTCTTCAATCTTATTTGGTCACAAGGAGTTCTTCCCCAGTTGTGGAAATCTGCCATTGTTCTCCCTTTCCACAAGCCGAGTACTACAGGACACGATGCCTCCCACTATCATCCCATTGCTCTTAATATTACAGTTTGCAAAGTGATGGAACGTCTGGTAAATCGACGTTTAATGTGGTATTTAGAGACACACAAGAGTCTCTCCACTTGTCAATATGGCTTTTGTAAGGGCCGATCTTCTGTAGACCCCTTACTATGCTTGGATACATACGTTTGTAATGCCTTTGCGAATAACAAACTCAGTTATTGCCATATTTTTTGACCTTGAGAAGGCATATGACCTCTACTTAACTCTGTGAAGAAGTGTCTTGTGTGGTCCCCGTGGACTGAACCAAGATGCCCTCAATCGAGCAACTTTTCCAGCAGCTTAAGGAAGAATTGAGGGAAGCAAAGATGGAGATACGGCGACTGACTGAGGAAAACAAGAGGATTCTCAGTAGTCTCCATGTTTCGAGTCCTCAGGTCAAGAAGGGAACGTGGACAGTGGCTGGACAGCATGAGACGAAGTTGACGATCAAGAAGACGAATGGAAAGGTAGAGAAGACGAAGAAGAAAGAGACTGCTGTGGAAACTGTTGTGGAAACATCCATTGCATTCTCGGTGCTACCCGACGAATGTGAGTCGACTACTGGGAACGCCACGACAAACGACACCAAGGAAGGAAAGAATATTGTTGTTGTTTGGGATAGCCAGGTTAGATATATGGATAGGGCTTTCTGCTTGAAGGACAGGAGTAGGAGACAGAGAGTTTGCTTTCCTAGGGCTGGGATGGAGGACATTGTTAGCCGGCTTGACAACATCATGAACGGTAATGGGATCAATCTCATTATCTGCCTCAGTGCTGGAGGCAATGATGTAGGCAAGCGCAGAAGTGAGGACTTAGAAGGTTCAAGACAGCAATAGACATAATTAGGAAGAAGTGGGGCAGGCACCCTGTTATATGTGGCATTTTGCCAAGAAGGGGTGTTGGAAATGAATTGATGTCCCGAGCAATTGGTATTAATTGCTGGCTGGATAAACACTGTAAGGATAATGCAGTACCATTCATTTACAACTGGGACAACTTCTATGGCCGAAATGACATGTATGCCAGGGATGGGATTCACTTATCCAGGGCAGGTGTGGGTTTTCTTGCTAGCTCAGTTGAGGGGGTTGTTAGGACTTTAAAATAGGATTAGTTAGAGGTATGGGTTTAGAATTGATAAAAAATGAGTATGGATATATTAACTTATGCTCTGATATTAAGAATCTTAATAGTAACTGTCATGGAGTAACCCTAGGTAGTGATAATTTCAGAAATTGTGTAAAAACAAAGATGAATAGGGAAAATGTGCAGAAGAAAAAACATATAATGGTATTTTATGCTAACAGTCGAAGTGCAAGAAATAAGATTAATGAACTACGTTTGATAGCATGTGCTGGGAACTTCGATGTCATTGCATTAACTGAAATGTGGTATGATTTAAAGAGCCGGAATATGATTGCTGAGTGTAATATTCAAGGGTTTAAGTTGTTCTATGTGGACAGATGTTGTGGGAAGGGGCGAGGAATTGCATTATATGTTCGAGAAAATATTAACTGTTGCATAAAAACAGGTATTAAAATAGATGGAACAGCAACAGAATCTGTTTGGATAGAGTTTGTAGAAGGTCAAGAAAAGCTAATTCTAGGTGTAATATACCGACCTCCAGGCTTGGATCACGATAGAGGGAGACTTCTTTGGGACGAAATTGTTAGGGCTTCTAGACACAACAACATAGTGATTGCAGGGGATTTTAACTTTAGTCAAATAGACTGGAATTCTTTGTCCGGTAATCTGGAGTCCAGTGACTTTATGGAAACAGTTCAAGACTGTTTTCTGAAGCAGTGTGTAACAGAGCCTACCAGGGGTAATAATTTGCTTGACCTAGTCTTGTCAAATAAGAAAACACTCGTAAATAATCTCGAGATCACTGAAGAGCTTGGCGCAAGTGATCACAAATCCATCACTTTTGGCATTAACTGGGAATACAGGAATAATAATACAGTAAAAATCCCTAATTTCCGTTCTGCCGATTATAATGGACTATGGGAACACCTGTCAAATCTTGATTGGGGTTATCTAGCTAATGATTCTATTGACGATGATCATACTTATGATTACGAAGGGATCTGCATTTATGATTCTTTTCTTAATAATGTACACCGTGTTCAGAGTATATTCATTCCTCAGAGAGAAATTAGATCTGATAATAACGATCCCAAATGGGTTAACAGAAGGCTAAAGCGTTTATTAGGGGAGAAAAAGGGAATATACAGGCGAAATTGACACACATGTGCAACATCTGGGTATCTTTATTGTAGACGTTTCGCCATCCAGTGGCTTTATCAATACAAATTCCAGGACATAACTTGAAGACAGGAGAACTATATACAGAAGATGAGGTAATCAGTCCCTCAACCTAGCAGTAGGTGCGAAGAGCACCATAGTCGTGGAGATTCTATGGAGCTCTTCGCACCTACTGCTAGGTTGAGGGACTGATTACTCATCTTCTGTACATAGTTTCTCTCTCTCAAGTTATGTCCTGGAATTTGCAGTGATAAAGCCACTGGATGGCGAAACGTCTCAATAAAGATACCCCGAAAGTTGACATGTGTCTCAATTTTATCTTGTCGGTAATTTTAACCTTTCTTGTACAATATATAGGCGCATCAGAAGGGAAGAGGTTTTAACCTTATGACCAATATGTTCACTTTAATAGAAGAAAAAAAAGGGGTTGAAAGGCTAAACGTGAAAGAAATTAGAGTTGTTTAAGAATCAAAGACCAACCCAAAGGGGTTTTTTCAAGTGTTAAAGGACAAGGAAAGGGAAAAAAAAAAGTAGGCCTCAAAATTGGGAATGGACAGGGGGGCTGATAACGAACCAAAAATTTTTCCCCATTTTTAAATTACCTTTTTCTTCATTTTTTTACACAGGAAGACTAAATGGGGTTCCAAAAATTAACAATTATTTTTCCCTTTCAAATTCAAATTGACTAATATTATGTCAGACAAACTGAAGAAAAATAATCCCGGGGCCCGCGATTTTTTTCCCCAGGGTATTTTAAGGAATGCAAGATGGAATTTTGTCACCCTTAGCGAGTGTGTTAAATGCATCCATCTTAAAGGGTTTGTGCCAGATTGGGGAAAAGATGGCCAAGTGGTTCCTATACAAATCGGGGGATAAGTCCACCCCAAATTACCGCCCCAATATGCCTGACATCTTAGTGGCAAATTCTAGAATAAATTATGCTGACATTATTAAATCACCTTGAAGGTAATTGAAAAATTAATCAGCAGGGGTTTACGAGAGGTCTTTCCCTGCCTGAAAATTACTGACGTTCTTCAATAGAACATTTGGGCATTTGACAGTGATAAAGAATTGATATTGTTCATTTGGATTTGGAACCTTCGTAGAGTACCTCAAAAGAGTTTCTTAGATAAGTGGCAGTCAAATTTTTGGGAGGTAAAAGTTTTAGCATGGGGAGGGCATGGCTTACCAATAGAAAGCAGAGATTCCATTAAAGGGGGTTTAAATCAGAAAGGGGCTTAGTTTAGTGCGTTCCACAAGGACATTTTGGCCCCCCCTTGTTCTAATTTTTATTAAAGACCTTTATGAAGGGATTTAAATGACATGAGCAAGTTTGTTGAGATACAAAGATAGGCCGTTTGATTCATTTTTGAGGAGGTAGCAAAACTGCAGGAGGTTTAGACAAATTTAAATTTTGGTCTGAAAAATGGCAGACGAAGTTTAGTGTGGATAAGTGAAGGTACTGGTCCATGGGAATGAAAAAAACCCTCAAAGATAAAATAGGTGAAGAGAGCTTCATCAACAGGGGGAAAAGGACTTGGGGTCATGGGAACAGAAACCTAAAGCCAAGACAGCAGTGCCCAAGTGTGCGCAAAAGGCCAAAAGATTACTTGGATTTATCTCAAGAAGTATAAATAACAGAAGCCCAAAAGTTATTTTAAAGCTCTATACATCACTGGTGAGGCCTCATATAGATTATGCTGCTCAGTTTTGGTCTCCTTACTACAGGATGGATATAGACTCATTGGAGAACATACAGAGAAGAATGACTAAAATGATTTACTGTGTAAGGAATCTCCCGTATGAAGATAGACTTAAAACCTTAAATCTTCACTCTCTGGAGAGACGTAGAATGAGAGGAGATATCACTGAAGTATATAAGTGGATGACAGGCATAAACAAAGGAGATATTAATAAGGTATTGAGGATGTCAAACCAGGTAAGAACCAGAAATAATGGATTTAAGTTGGATAAATTTAGATTTAGAAAGAACATAGGTAAGTACTGGTTTTCTAACAGAGTTGTGGATGCGTGGAACAATCTTCCCAGAGGGGTGATAGAGGCTAGGACCTTGGGTAGCTTCAAGAAGAGATTGGACAAATATATGAGTGGGACGGGCTGGGTTTGATTAGTGTCATTGGGTACGGGAGTTAATTCTTGGGTAGCTTTGGGTAGAGGTCGTTTTGATAAGGACCTGCTTTAGGAGGAAGGGTGGGAACCCTGTCATATGTGGTATTTTGCCAAGGAGAGGAGTTGGAAATGAATGTCCTGATGAGGTTTTTTCAAGGGTTCTTAAGGAATGCAAAATGGAACTCTGTGAACCATTAACTAATATTTTTAATTTATCTCTTCAAACAGGTGTAGTGTCTGATATGTGGAAGATGGCTAATGTAATTCCTATTTTTAAAACAAGGGACAAGTCGTTACCGTCAAATTACCGCCCAATAAGCCTGACCTCAATTGTAGGCAAGTTACTAGAGTCAATTATAGCTGAGATTATAAGAATCCATCTCGATAAGCATAGCTTGATTAATGATACTCAGCATGGATTCACAAGAGGCCGGTCTTGTCTAACCAATTTGTTAACTTTCTTCAGTATAGCTTTTGAGGCTGTTGACTGCGATAAAGAATTTAATATTATTTACTTAGACTTTAGTAAGGCTTTTGATAGAGTTCCGCACCAAAGACTGTTAAAGAAAGTGGAAGCTCATGGCATTGGGGGAAAAGTGCTCTCGTGGATCGAGTCATGGCTCGCAGACAGGAAGCAAAGAGCGTCCATAAATTGGGTTAAATCCGAGTGGGGATCTGTAACAAGTGGCGTTCCACAGGGATCAGTCTTGGGCCTGTTGTTGTTCATAATATATATCAATGATCTTGATGAGGGAATTACTAGTGATATGAGCAAATTCGCCGATGACACAAAGATAGGTAGGATAATTGATTCAAACGTAGATGTTAGGGAACTTCAGGAGTATTTAAACAAACTCTATTCTTGGTCAGAAAAGTGGCAGATGCAGTTCAATGTAGATAAATGCAAGGTTCTGAAGCTCGGGAGTGTCCATAACCCTAGCAGTTATAAGTTAAATGATGTAGAACTTAGCCATACAGATTGCAGAAAAGACTTGGGGGTTATGGTGAGCAGCAACCTTAAACGAAGACAGCAGTGCCTAAGCATACATAATAAGGCAAATAGAATACTGGGATTTATATCAAGAAGTGTAAGCAACAGAAGTCCAGAGGTCATACTGCAGCTTTATACATCATTAGTAAGGCCTCACCTAGATTATGCAGCTCAATTTTGGTCTCCCTATTACAGAATGGACATAAATTCGTTAGAAAACATTTAGCGTAGGATGACTAAATTAATACAATGCATTAGAAATTTTCCTTATGAAGAAAGATTGAAGACTCTTAAGTTACATTCACTTGTTAGACGAAGAATGAGGGGAGACCTGATCGAAGTGTATAAGTGGAAGATAGGTATTAATAAAGGGGATATTAATAAGGTCTTGAGGATATCTCTCCAAGAGAGAACCCGCAGTAATGGATTTAAATTAGATAGTTTCAAATTTAGGTTGGATAAATACATGAGTGAGAGGGGTTGGATTTGAGTGGGACTTACACATCAGAGCTTATTTCTTAGGTAGCATTGAAAATTGGGTTGGGAAAATTTTTTGTTAGTGGGATGAATTATAAAAGACCTGCGTAGTATGGGCCAACAGGCCTGCTGCAGTGTTCCTCCTTTCTTATGTTCTTATGTATGGACCAGTAGGCCTTCTGCAGTGTTCCTCCATTCTTATGTTCTTATATTCTTATAATATTTTGGTCAAAGCCCACTCCTTAGGCCTAGGAGACAATCTACCATCCTTCCTGAAGAGCTTTTTAACCGACAGACATTTCCGTGTTCGAGTCAATAATGTGCTCTCCCCGGACTTTGTCCAAGCTGAAGGTGTCCCTCAGGGATGTGTTCTGAGCACAACATTTTTTCTCCTTGCTATAAATCATTTCGCCTCTGTTCTTCCATCCAATATTAGGTCATCACTCTATGTTGATGACTTTGCAATTGCTTGTGCAGGCGCTGACTGTCGCCTCATTACAGTTTCTCTCCAGCATGTGGTCGGCCGTGTTTCTAATTGGGCCACCATGCATGGGTTTAAATTTTCCAGTACCAAAACTCACCAAATTAGTTTCACTAGATGCTCTGTCATCTCCGATCATCCTTTGTACCTCTATGGCTCCAGTATCCCTGAACGTGATACAGTCAGGTTTCTAGGCCTTCTCTTTGACCGTAGGCTATCCTGGAAACCCCACATTACCTCTCTGAAGGCAACTTGTCACAGCCGGCTGAACCTTCTTAAATCCCTTGCTCATCTTTCATGGGAAGCTGATCGTCGAACTCTCCTTCACCTACATTCAGCCCTCATTTTATCAAAACTCGATTATGGTGACCAGATCTATTCAGCGGTCATTCTGCTACTCTCTCTAGCCTTAACCCCATCCATCTCCAAGGTTTTCGTTTCTGCCTGGGTGCTTTTCGCTCTTCCCCTGTTGAGAGCCTCTATGCAAAAGCGAATGTTCCATCCTTGTCTGATCGTCGTGATGTCCATTGCCTTCGCTACTATGTACGCTCTCACAATCTCCGCAATCCTTCCATTTATAAAATGGTCACTGATATTAGTAGACATTCTTTATTTGTTCACTGCCCCTGTTTGCTCCATCCCTTCTCTCTTCGCCTACATTCGCTTTTGTCTTCCCTTCAGTTACCGCCTTTATATGTTCATGTAGCATCTCACTTTTCCCTACCCCCCTTGGAAGTTCCAGCTGTTCGGGTCTGTTCTTTCTCACTGCCTTGCTCGAAAGTCCAACTGCCTACGGTGGCTTACCGCTCGCTTTTTCTTGACCACTTCCACTCTCATTCTCATGCCATCGCCGTGTACACAGATGGCTCTAAATCTTCTGAAGGCGTCGGATTCGCAGCAGTGTTTCCGGAGAGCGTCATGCGAGGGCATTTACTATCTTCGGCTAGCATTTTTGCTGCTGAATTGTATGCAGCATTATTTGTATCGCATCTATACCTGTGTCATCATTTGTGGTTGTCTCAGACTCCCTTAGTGCTCTACAGGCTACACGGAAATTTGATGTCCAACTTTGGTTATGCCATATCTCTACCAAGAATGAAGATATTGTTTTTTGTTGGATCCCTGGTCATGTTGACGTACAGGGCAATGAACAGGCAGACACTGCAGCGCGGTCAGCAGTACATGACCTACCAATTTCATATTGAGGTGTTCCATTTCCGGACTATTTTGCTGTAATAGCTACCCACCTTCACACCCGTTGGCAACAACGTTGGTCTGCTCTGATCAATAACAAACTTTATTCTATTAAACCGAGTATAGGTTACTGGCCGTCTTCTTGTCACCAGTGTCGAGGTTGGGAGACTACTCTCTCTCCCGCCTTCGCATTAGCCATACTCGTCTTACTCATGGATATCTCTGTGAGAAATGTCAGGTTCCATTATCGGTCAGCTACATTCTGTTAGACTGCCCACTTTATCAACGAGCACGCAGAATTTACTTCCAACATCATCTTTGCGTCGTTGCTCCGCTGCTCTCTCTTTACCTTCCCTTATTGCTGATGGAACCACCTTTCATCTGGACTTTCTCATTGACTTTTTGACAACAACTGACTTACTTCCACAAACTTGATGATAAATTCAGCCTTTCTACCTCAATCTCTTGCTACCCTCTACCCCTACACTATCCCCTGCCCTGCTGTTTTCTGTAACCTACTAATCATCCCTCCCCACTTCTGCCGCCTGATACCCTCGCTTCCTTCCCTACCCTGCATCACTGTGTACCCCTTGTGGCTTAGAGCTTTTTTTTGATTATAACAATAATAATATGATTCTTTAATAAGATTCTTTATTAAGACTCTTTACTATGATTCTTTACTATGATTCATTACTCAGATTGTTTATTATGATTCTTTGCAATGATTATTTACTAATATTCTTTACTAAGATTCTTTACTAAGAATCTTTACTAAGATTCCTTGCTTAGATTATTTACTAAGATTCTTTACTGTGATTCTTCACTATGATTCTTTGCTAAGATTCATTACTATGATTCTTTACCCAAATTTTTCATTAAATCTTTCATGATTCTTTACTAAATTCATCACTAAGATCTTTACATGTTCTTTACCATGATTTTACTAATATTCTTTACAAAAATTCTTTATGAGTCTTTACTAAGATTTTTTTCAATGATTCATTACTATGTTCTTTTCTAAGATTCTTTTTAAAATTCATTACTATGATTTTTACATGATTCTTTTTGAAGATTTTTTTAAGATTCTTAACTACGATTATTTCTGATTCTTTATAAGATTCATTAAAATGATTTTATACTAGATTTTTTATTGAGATTTTTTTAAATTTTTTCAAGAGTTTTTTTCTAATATCCTTTTCTTAGATTTTTACTAAGATTCTTTTCAATTCTTTACTAAAGTTTTTACTATGATTTTTACTAAAATTTTTTACTATGATTCTTTACCAATATTCTTCTTTTGTTCTTTCTATGATTCTTTCTAAGATTATCCAAGATTTTTTTACTATGATTCTTTACCATGATTTTTTCTAATTTATTTACAAAGATTCTTTAATAAAATTTTTTACTAAGATTCTTTAATATGATTCTTTACCCCAAAAATTTTTTTCATTAAGTTTTTACTATGATTCTTACTAAGATTCACACTAAATTTTTTACTAGATTCTTTACCTTGATTTTTACTAATTCTTTACAAAAAACTTTTCTGAGATTCTTTAAAATTCTTTTTTAATGATTATTACTATGATTTCTTTACTAAGATTTTTTTTCTAAGTTCTTTCATGGGGGCTTTACATAGATTCTTTTGAAATTCTTTTCTAAGATTCTTAATACATTTTTCATTGATTCTTTACTAAGATTCATTAAATGATTCTTAAATATATTCTTTATTTAGTTTTTTTGCTAAAATTCTTTACTAAGATTTTTTACAATATCCTTTACTAAAATTCTTTATAAATTCTTTTCTATGATTTTTTTTAAGTTTCTTTTGAAAATTCTTTTATGATTCTTTTCTAATTTCTTTACTAATATTCTTTACTAAATTTTTTATAATTCTATCTAAAAATTTTTTGCTAAAAATTTTTTTAAAGATTATTTATAAAATTTTACATCATTCTTTACTAAATTTTCCCTTACTATGATTCTTACAAGATTCTTTTTTAGATTTTTTCTAAATTTTTTTACTAATTCTTTACTAAAATTTTTTACAAAGATTCCTTTTCGAAGATTCTTTATATGATTTTTTACTAGTTTCCTTACTGAGATTTTTTACTTGATTTTTTACTATATTCCGCTAAATTGTTTTTTAAATTCTTTTCTATGATTCCTTACTAATATTCCTTAAAAAAGATTCTTTTC
The DNA here is from genome assembly GCF_026875155.1 of Cherax quadricarinatus. Taxonomy (NCBI): domain Eukaryota; kingdom Metazoa; phylum Arthropoda; class Malacostraca; order Decapoda; family Parastacidae; genus Cherax; species Cherax quadricarinatus. The sequence goes on from NC_069495.1 coordinate 653,231, forward strand.
TAAATTCTTTACTAAGAATCTATACTAAATTTTTTACTTATTCTTACTAAATTCTTTTTTTTTATTCTTTACTAAACATCACTAAATTCTTTACTAATATTCTTTTCTAATTTCTTTATTAAGATTTTTTTTTCTATGATTCTTTACTAAGATTCATCCTAAATTCTTTTACTATGATTCTTTACTAAGATTCTTTTAAGATTTTATTACTATATTTTTTTGCTAAATTCTTTTTTAAAATTCTTTTCTAAGATTCTCTACAAAGAATTTTTTACGTGTTTCTTTTTCTAACTATTTTCTATGATTCTTTTTTAAAATTCTTTACTAATTTTTTTTACAAAGGTCCTTTTCTGAGACTCTATCTAAGATTTTTACAATATTGTTTACTAAGTTCTTTAGAATTCTTTACTTTTGATTTTTGATAAAACCTTTTCTATAATTCTTTCAATGAAAAATTTCTTTTCCCAAGTTTTTTTCTAGATTTTTTACTATCATTCTTTTAAATAAATTCTTCGAAGATTTTTGACTAAGATTCTTTTCTATGTTTCCTTACTGAATTCATTACAAGATTCTTTTCTAAGATTCTTTATACAAACTTTACTTTGATTCTTTACTATGATTTTTAACTAATTCTTTTCGAACCTTTATAAGATTTTTTTTAATATTTTTCTAAAACTTTACTAAATTCCCTTTTTCTAAATTTTTTTTCATTTTACTACTGAGTTTTTTTACTATGATTTTTACTAAAATCTTTCTAGATTCTTTACTATGATTCCTTACAAATTCTTTTAAAGAATACTTCACTAAGATTCTTTACTAAGATTTTTTACCATGATTCTTATTAATATTCCCCACTAATATTGTTCAAGATCTTTACTAGATTCCTTACTATATTCTTTTCTAAGATTCTTACTATGATTCCTTTTTAAAATTCCTTTCTTGATATTACGAATTCTTCTAAATTTTTTTTAAGATTCACTACTAAGATTGTTACTAAGATTTTTTTACTAATATTTCCCCTTTTTAAATTCTTTATAAATTCGTATTTATTCTTTACAGAGATCTTAATAAGTTCTTTACAAAGGGTTTTACTAATATTTTTTACTAAGGTTCATTAAAAAGTTCTTTTCAAAATCTTACTAAATTCTTTTTCTATTTTCTTTTCTAGATTCTTTTTTGAGATTTTGTACTAAATTCTTTACTAATATTCTTAAACTTTGTTTTTTTATTTGGGTTTCCTTACCAAATTCTTTTCTAGATTCTTTTCTGTGTTTTTTTTTACGTTTCTTTATAAGATTTTTGCATGATTATTTACTATGGGTTTTACTAAGATTTTTACAAAAATTCTTCAAAAGATTCTTCACTAGATTCTTTACTATATTCTTACAATGATTCTTTTTTTGTGTTCTTTTTCTATTATCTTTACTAAGATTCTTTTTCAAAGATTTTTTACTAAATTCTTTACCAAATTTTTCTATGATTTTTTACAAATTTCTTTTCTATGATTCTTTACTAAGATTTTTTACTAAGTTTCTTTTCTAAAATTCTTTTCAAGATTCTTTATATGTTTTTTTTTCTAAGATTCTTTTCCCAAAAAACTTTACAAAGATTCTTCCAAATTCTTTTTTTATGATTCTTTACTAAATTCTTTTCTATGATTCTTTTCTAAGATTTTTTCTAAGTTTTTTACTAACATTTTTTACAAATTTTTTTACTATGGTTCTTTACTAAGAATCTTTACTATGATTCTTGACCATGATTCTTACTATGATTCTTTTTCCCAAAATTCTTTACTTTTTCCTCACAGAGTTCTTTACTATTTTTCTTTACAAAAATTCCTTAATGATTCTTTTCTAAATTTTTTACTAAATTCTTTACTAAGATTCTTTACTTGATACTTTACTAAATTATTTAAAAGTTTTTTACTTTGATTCTTTACTAAGATTCTCACTAAGTTCTTTTCTAGATTCCCTTACTAAGAGCTTTTTTAAATTTAAATTTTTTAATCTTTTCTAAGAACCTTCATTAAGATTATTTTCAAAGATTCGTTACTTTGATTCTTTACTAGGATTCTTTACTAAGATTCTTTACTAAGATTCTTTACTGTTTTTCTTTATAGTGATTCTTTACTAAGTTTCTTTAGTAAGATTCTTTACTAAGATTCTTTACTATGATTCTTTTCTAAGATTCTTTACTAATATTCCTTCTAAAGTTCTTTACTGAGATTCTATACTAAGATTCTTTACTATGATTCTTTACTGTTATTCTTTGCTATAATTCTTTACTACGAATCTTTACTAAGATTCTTTACTAAGGTTCTTTACTAAAATTTTGACTAAGATTCTTCACTAAGAATCTTTACTAAGGTTCTTTACTATGTTTCCTTACTGAGATTCATTACTATAATTTTTTACTAAGATTCTTTACTATGATTTTTACTAAGATTCTTTACTATGATTCTTTACTATGATTCCTTACTATGATTCTTTACTAAGATTCTATACTATGATTGTTCACTATGATTCTTTACTATGATTCTTCATTATGATTCTTTACTGTGACTCTTTACTAAGATTCTTTACTAAGATTCTTTACTAGGATTCTTTACTATGATTCTTTACTAAGATTCTTTACTATGATTCTTCACTATGATTCTTTTCTAAGATTCTTTACTATGATTCTTTACTAAGGTTCTTTACTGACATTCCTAATGAAACACCACTGTATCCCCCTGAAACAGCTATCAAGATAAACGACTTCTTCTCAACCATAGAATCTAATCTTGCCAGTAAAATCCCATGAACCAACGCCCATGCCGTGGACTGTCTAGATTGGAATTTCCCAAATTCCTTCTATTTTGTACCAACTGAGCCCACCGAAGTCACTGATTATGATTATGACCTGATCTAGTTCATTACCTTTGTAACTTGCTCAGCTATCAAAACTTTGGAGTCCAGTCCCTGGACCAATTATGTACCTCTGTAATCTTTTGACTACCGCCCACAGGATGGGTATGGGGTGCATAATAAACATATTAAACATTCGTCGCTCAACCTTTGGGACGAGCGGACGTGAGCTGAGCCTGCCCTCTGCTGTCAGCCGGTGACAACTTGGTTTTCTCAAAATGGCGCAGCCGGCAAGAAGAAGGGTGAACACTGTCGGCATTGAAGTGGTGCGTGGGGCTGTGCATGCCCACTCAGCTCAAGTTTTATTACCTGCCATCATCAGGGACACATACGGCATTGCCAACTAAGAGCTGTATGGTGTAGCCTTGAACGGGGCATATAGAATTTTTGTGAAATTTCTCAATGCAAGTGTATATGAGGACATAGTCGCCAGGTTCCAAGATCTTTGTGTACCAGTGAATCCTGCAGTGACGGTAAGGCTACATGATGTGTCCCGCCATTATACGTGGGTGAAGATAAAAATGTACCCTTTGAGGCTAATGAGGCAGACCTACGTGCCGTCTTCGAGAAGTTTGGGACTGTTCATATGGCGACATTGGGGAAATGGAAGGAAGGATCATATTCTGGGATGCCTGAAGGAAGTTTTTCCTTAAAAATGACATTGAGGCATCCATTCCCCCCTATATTTTCCTAGAAGCTTCAAAATAAATAATGGTGACTTCCCAGGGCAACAAGAACTGTCGATTATGTGGTGCTTTATCACATCCCGCGCAGTGTGTTAAGCAACAGGTACCCAGCAAGGGCAGCTAAGGGGGGCATCAGAGCCCTTTGGGACGTTGTTTGGACGACCTGAGTGGGTTTCCTTTGAAAAAGGGTTTGATGTGGAGGTGAGGGGGCCTTGGGGGGGAAGAGTGTGTAACTCTTCCGAAGAACATGCATCCCGGGGCAGGCACCGGCACCAAAGATGTGGTGTACGGGTGGGGAAGGGGCCGTGGGGGGCCCATTGTTTCAGTCCCCACGCCCTGTTAGGGACCCAGAAGGTCACAGTTGAGGGCTTTGGGTGCCCTGGATCTGCGGGGGTTCCGGGTGGTGAGGGGGGGGGAGGCAGTCAGAAAAACCCAGGTTGAGGGGGGGTTTGCAAATTGGCACAGTGGTGGGGGAAGTGCACGGGATGGCTTTCCAGGTGGAGGGGGGAAAGAAAGGCTCGGGTCACAAAAGAGGGCGTGCCTCGGACGTGGACGGGGGATGTCCCCGGGCACAGGTTGGGGAAAAAAGGTTGGGCAAAGGGGTTGAGCATGGACCGGGGGGTCCGGGGCAAGGCATGTGAAAGAATCACAGAAGTGATTGAAGATCAAGGACGAAAAAGGGGGAAGGGGGGATAAAGGGGGTGCAATACAAAAGGAAAAACCCTCCATTGACAAATTAAGAGTCCTCTAAAAAGTTAAGGTCTGAAAATTAGGAAGTGTAAAATTTTTTTCATGGATGCTCATTATAGGTTAGATGTAGTTTTTGTGCAAGAGCACAACCAAAAGCCGGGGTTTTATGTTTTTGAGGGTAACTGTATATGGGGCACACCAAACGAATTGAAAAGGGGGCTATTTTGGGGGGAGGCACCCGTTTACTTTTACACAGTGGGGGGGGGGGGGGGAGGTTAAAGAGTGGATGGACAGGGAAGAGATAAGATGTCTTTTGTGTGTGTTTATGGTCCGGCGGGGGGGGACATCGGTGAAAAGAGTTTGTGGGGAAAGTGTTGGTGATCACTTAAGGTCGTTCCCCCAATTACTTGGGGAGGGGACGGGAATTGCGTTATCCCCCGAAGGGGATTGGAACCTAGGGGGCAAAAATTTGCTGGCTTTCTGGGGGACCTGAAAACAGGGGGGGGTTGGTGGGGGGGGGGGGCGCGGGGGAGGTGCACACACCTTTGTGAGGGGGGGTATCTGCACGGGGGACGGATATACTGACAAGGAAAGCGGGGTGGGGGATTAATTTTTTTGGATGTTTTTTTTTCTGATCATGGGGGGTTTTTTGGGGGATTTGGGAGGGGAGGGGGGGGGGCCAACAGGTACAAGGTTTTGGAAATTGAATGTTCGGTTGCTTCAAGATTTTGGGGGGAGGCCCTTTTGCCAAGGGTGGAAAGGCTATGGGAAGGGATGGAAGTCAAGGGGGAGTTTTGAGATGGGGGATGTGACGGCAAAACAGATTCGAGAGTTCTATGTCCGACGGAAGGCACGAACATTGGCTTATGGGCTTTTTGGGTATTGGGGGGCGTTAAGGGAGTTTTATGAGAGAGGAAGGGGGGAAGGGGCCCCGTGGCTGACAAAACAAGGGGGAAAGGAACGCCTAAGGGAAGTCAAAATGAGGGTTTTGATGCGGAAAGGGGTTTTTAGGGGGGTTGGAGGGGGGTCATTTGGGGGGATAGCCATGGGGCGTGTGTCCTGGGGGCAGGGCGCCGGCGCTTGAAAGGAAATGGGGGGTTTGAGATTCTTAAACATCGGGGGGATGGGGAGGGCAAGACTTGGTGACAACGGAGGGGATGGGGGGGGTATTTGATTTTTGGGTTAGTGCACTATGAAGGTGGGTTGAGGAGGGGGTTTAAAGAGACAGGGGGGGGGGGCGGGTGTCTGACAGGGACAAAAGGGGAACGTTACAGGGGGGCCCTTTTTGGGGGGGACGAGTGTGGCGGTTTAAAGAGATGGCAGGGGAAAGGGACCGGGGGAAAATGGGGTGCCTGCGGGGTTTTCATACACATTGGAGTATTAAAAATTTTTTTGGTGCAAATTTTAAAAATATAAAGAGAGGGGGGCGTTGGGGCCTTTGCAGGGACAGACTAGTATTTTTTGGGGCAAAGGGTGAAAAATCGGCCATGGAGATTACCCGGAGATATCATCTGTTGCAGACTACAAAACTTTTTGCAAAAAATTTTGGAAAAAACGTATAAAAAAAGGTCATTGGAAAGGTAATAGGAGGGTCAAAAGGGGGTCCGGGGGGATAATGTTTAGGGCATGGGGGGTTATTGAAAGGTTTTTTTGAGGGTCCACAAGAGGGGGGGCGTGGGGTATGGGGTTGGATTGGAGAACGGAATGACAGTGTCGAGAGGGGCCTGTGGAAATCATGAGTGCAAGGTTGGGGGGCATTGTAATTGGGGAGTACTTTATTCGGGGAGGGGATGTGTGTACAATAAAGGGGGGGTGGGGTTTCATTGAAAATGGGCAGGGGGTTTAGGCAAGGTTTCCTGTTTTCCAAATATTATTGCTTTTTTCAGAATCCGTTTTTTTAGGGCAGTGAATGTCATACAGGGGGGGGTAAGGGGGGAAACGAGGGGGGGCCCAGTATCATAGGTTTTCGTTAGACACAACGTCCATGAGGGGAGGGGGGATTGGGGGGTCTGGAAGAGTTAATAGTTTTTGGGATGGGAACGGTATGGATGAATTTTGCATAAAAAAAAAGCTCATGATATTGGGTGAATGGGATGGGGGGAGGGGGGGTGGGGGGGGGGTGAGGTGGAGTGTCTGGACCGGGGGAAAATTTTTGGGGTTTGTATATGGGAATGCTCAGATGGGAGGGAGAATAAAATTCAAAGGGGGGGGAGATGGGTTTGGAAGATTTTCAGATTTAGGCCGCCACTTACCAAAAAACCCCAAGGGGTCATGGGTTTTAATGGTTTTTTTACGAAAATATGGGATGGCCTTTGTACCCTTTGGGGTAGGGGATGTCCCCAATTGTTTTAGCAAGTTTTTTTTTTATCTGGGGGTTTAGGATGCGATTGGTTTTAAAGAAGGTGGGAACACTTCCGGGGGCCCTTGGGGGCTGGGGGGTTTAATTTATTTGAAAAAAAAGTTTAAGTTGTTATGTAAACAGGGTTTCAAGGGGTCGGGGGGAAAGGGGGGTGGGGGGTTGGGAGCTGCAAGAGATCTTTGAGATGGTGGGAAAGGGCAAGATTTTTAGAGATGGTGGGGGTTTTTTGCTCTATTTATGATGGTCAAGGCCCAGAAAAGCGGGAGGTCCATGGGGAGGAAGAATGGCCCAGGGGGGTAGTGGCAACGGAAGGGGTGTACCGATGTACGCATGGAAAACATTTTTGGGGCCCATTAAAAGGGGTTACGCTTTCCCCCACGCGTGAGGGGGTAATTTTTTTTTCTTCACGGGTATTCCGTCTGGGTTTTTTTTTACGAAATAGGCGAATAAGGGGGGGGGGGATTTCAGGTTTGGGGAGATGAATCCTTTTTTAGTAGTTTATTTTTTGAAAGCCTGGGGTTGGCGGGAATGGTTAGGGGAAAGGGAAACCTATTTGGGGGGGGAAAGGGTTTTTCGGTTTTGAAGCCTTTGTTTTGATGTTGGGGTTTTGGGGAAAGGGTTCAAAGGGCAGTGGCTTCTAATGGTTATTTTGTTAATTCATGGGCAATAAGCAAAGGGCGGGGGAACTAGATGCCATAGCACATCCTTTTTAGAACAAAGTGTCGCAACAGGGAAATATAGGGAGAAGGTGGGAAGGGATTTCTCGAGGCTAAGGATTTCTTTTGAGGGGGTTTTGGCTTTATAACTGTAGGGGAAGAACGGCTGGGCCTTCCCAGGGGGGGGGGTTTCAGAGGTCGATTGTGGAGTGGTGGTGTGGAATTGGTGAGTGTGTTTGGAAATTTTTGAGAAGGGGTTGGGGTGTTTTTAATGTGGGATTCAAAGGGAATGTCTTGGTTTATTGGAACACCCATGATTTTAATTTATTAAGGTTCCTTCATTTTTGTAAGGGTGTACATAAGCATTTTTATTAAGCAATTTTAACCTTAATTATACATTCTCCATAAAAGACAATGTAAATTTTCTAATAAATTTAATGAATTTTATACCTGTTTTTTAAACTATTTTAAAAGTTTTGGTATTGTAATAAAATTAGATCTTGCCCGGGGGTTTTTTTTTTTTTATATTTGTTTCAAAGTTTTTTTTTTTCCTTTCATATATTGCAAGTGAATGTTTTTTTTATCTTTTTAAGCCGGGGAAACTGGTCAGTTTTTATTTTTTGGGGGGGTAGGATTTATTATTCTGCAAAAGCAGGGCAAAAACACATCATTTATTTTAGATTCTAATGTTGTCCATTCTCGAGGAGGAGTAAATTATCTCCGACAGTGTAAATAATCTGTTCTGGGGGAAAAATGTGTAAATTATTTTTTATTGTGGGGGTTTTTGTGTGTAGCGTTTTTTTAGGGTATATATTTTTAAAAAAGCTAATTACTTCAAGGACTGTTGGGGTTTTAGTGGGGACGGAGACACAGTTATGGCATGGGGGGGGGGGGGGGGTTTAAATGGCACATATAATTATTACCAAAGGGTATATGAGGGGAGGGTGGATTGTTTCTATGGGGGATGTGACCATCAGGTTCAGACATCCCTTTTTTTATAGTGTCAGCCGTTTAGCTGGTGGAATTTTGTTTATAATTATTTCATTGAAGTTTTTAAACTTTTACAAATTTGGTATGAAAAAAGATTTTTTATGTTTCTAAGGGGAAAAAATGGGCACGTTTTTAGGGGGGGGGGGTGTAATTTTTTGGGGGGGTTGTTTTGTATGTATGTGGTGTATGTGATATGTATGTTATGTGTAATGTAGTTGTGTATATGTATTATATGTTTATATATGTATATTTATTATATATTAAATTTTAATATATATAATATATATTATATATAATATATATATATATAGAATAGTTAATATGTGGTGTGTGTTTGTATATAATAAAAGTTTTTGAATGACCCCCTTTTAGTGAAGCCGTACGTACAAGCGGTGTTTGATTTTAGTGCAGCGCCGTTCTGTCATTTTTATGTCTTTCAGTACTGTGTTGTCCCAGTTATTATTTTTCACTGCCTTTTTCTTTTTAAAAATTATTATTACCCAAAATTTTTTTACCTGAGTTTTTAAAAAAAATATAAAAAAAATAACATATTAAACTAAAAAAGAAAATCACTGAGATTAAAAAAACCTTAAAAATAACCAGGGGAAACCCATCTCATGTCCCCCCCGTTATTGAAGTGAGCAGCCAATGTCGTTTTTGCAGCTATTTCATTACTTTTTATAAATCACAAAAATAGCACCTTCCCCGAAACAAATCAAAACCAAGGGTTACACCAATACATAAAGTTACCCCACAAGAAACAACGAACCAATATCAAAAACTTAATTCTATCCAAAATCTTCGAGAAACTCGGCACAGGGGAAATTTTATTTTTAACGCCACAAACACCTCAAACCCCCCCAATTTTTATCCAAAAAATAAAAGCATAATGATGCAATTGGGAAAAATGCGATTGCTTTACACGCATTGGGAAAATAAGGGAAAATCCCCCTAGGAAATTTTATTGACCTAAGAAAACCTTTTTTGGGACATAACCCCGGCATCCCCTTTTCCCCAAACTTGACCATTATGGATAAGAGCCCGCCTTTGCATTTTCAAAAACCCACCTTATAATAGGTATCAGTATTCACCCTTAAAACACAGCATCATCAACCGGCCACTTTAACTGGAGTTTTCGTAGGGAAAATGTCCTTGGGCCACTGCTCGTCCTCATTTACATCAATGATCTTCCAAACGTATCCCAACACATGAAACCCATTCTCTTTGCTGACGACACGATTTATGTCACCTCTCACCCTAATCTTGCCACCTCAACACCATTGTTAATGAGAGCTGCTCAAAATATCAACTTGGATGACAGCCAATAAACTTACACTTAACACTGAAAAAACCTACTATATTATGTTTGGTAGCAGAGCAGGTGCTGCGCAACTAAACATTAAGATCGACAGCACTCTAATTGCCAGACATAATGAGGGCAATTTCCTAGGCCTATACCTCGCAAACAACCTGAATTTCAGCACCCATATCCAACACATATCAAAAAAAGTATCCAAAACAGATGGGATCCTCTCCAAGATACGATACTACGTGCCGCAAAATGCCCTTCTCACACTATACCATTCACTCATTTATCCATACCTCACCTATGCTATTTGTGCTTGGGGATCAACTGCAGCAATACACCTAAAGCCAATAACAACTCAACAAAAAGCCACAGAAAGAATAATCACTATATCCCATCCCTGGCAACACCTCACTCTTCACAGATGTAAACTTACTCCCTGTTCAGAACATCCACACTTACTACTGTGCAATCTACATATACAGCACCTTAAATTCTAATATTAACCTTGACCTAAAATGCTTTCTTGATAGTTGTGACAGGACCCACAAGCATAACACCAGACAACATCTCTACGACATTCCCGGTGTCTGACTAAACCTTTACAAAAATTCAATGTATGTCAAAGGCCCTAATATCTGGAACACCCTACCTGGAAACTCTAGAACTGCAGACACATTCATCACCTTCAAAACTACCATTAGAAAACATCTTATCTCCCTGATACACCCCCTCAACTAACTACATAAAAACCACCTGGTGACTCACACTTTCACTCACTCACTCACCCATTTGACTCTAAGCACAGAACTATGTATCTTAATCTTAAAATAATGATTCCTTACAAGTCACAAGTTTGCCTGTGATACTCCAATATAGAAACTATGTGTTGTGCCATAACAAAAACATTCACAATGCTAAACTCACAAACTAGTATTTAGTCACTTAGTTTTTAGTCAACTTACTCCACAATTTGTAATAATTTAGGGTTAAGAATTAATCTAAGTTTGCCCGAAATGCCTAGCCATGCTAGGTGTTCTAGTGGCCCCCTCTGTAATTAGTATTTAATTATATGTAAACCACACAATAACCAAAATCTGAAACCCTGCATTGTAATCCTTATCGAGAATAAACTTTGATTTGATTTGATTTGATTTGATGATTCTGTCAAAGTTCTTTTCTATGATTTTTACAAATATTCTGCCCTAGGTTCTTTACTAAAAATTTTTCTTTACTATGTTTTTTACAAATATTCTTTACTATATTCTTTACTAAATTGTTTACTACGTTTTCTTTACTAAAATTTTTTATAAGATTCTTTACTAGTTTTCTTCCAAAGTTTCTTTTACAAAGTTTCTTTACAATATTCTTTACTAAGATTTTTTAAACATGATTTTTCCCATGATTCTTTACAGATTCTTTACAATTTTCTTTCTAGATTCTTTCCAAGTTTCTTTATTGATTTTTTACAAAACTTTCTTTACTAACATTCTTTATATGATTCTTCACTAGGTTCTTGCTTGATTTTCTTTAAGTTCTTTACTAAGATTCTTTGCAAAGATTTTTTACTAAGTTTTTTATTATGATTTTTCGCTAAGTTATTTTTTAAAATCTTTACAAAGAATTTTTAAAAATTATTCTTTACAAAGTTTTTTATAAGATCTTTACTTGATTCTTTAATTGAATCTTTAATAACATTCTTTACAAAAGATTCTTTATGGATCTTCCTATGATTCTTTACTTGATTCTTTATTAAGTTTCTTTACTAAATTTTTTCATGTTCTATTTAAAGATTCTTCATTAAGATTCGTACCATGATTCTTTACTATGTTTTATTAATCGATTCTTTCTAAGATTTTTACTAAGAATTACTAAGTTCTTTACAAGATTCTTTACTGAGATTCTTTACAATGATTCTTTAAAAAGTTTGTTTAAATCATTCTTTACTAATTTCTTTATTAAGATTTTTTACTATGATTCCTTACAAGATTCATCATAAGTTTCTTTACAATATTTGCCCCCTGATTTTTTTGCAAATATTCTTTACTAAGATTCTTTACAAAGATACTTTAATGAATTTTTTCTAAGATTCACTATTATGAATCTTTACAAGATCTTACAGAATTCTTTCAAAGATTTTTATTATATTTTTTACTAAGCTCTTTTTTGGTTCTTTACTAAGATTCTTTACTACGATTCTTTATATTATTCTTTTTAAATTCTTTACTAGTTTCTTTACAGGATTTTTTAAAAAATTTCTTTACTAAGATTCTTTACTAGATTCTTTACTAAGTTTCCCTCATTTTTTTTCTTTACTATGAATCTTGCTAAGTTTCTTTAGTAAGTTCTTTAAAAGAAGCTTTACTATGATTTTTTTTTAAGATTTTTTACTAAGTTCTTTACTAAGATTCTTAATGAGTTCTTTAATTTAATTCTTTAAAATTTTCTTTACTATGATCCTTTAAAAAGATTCTTTTCAAAGATTCTTTTACAGTTTTTTTCTATGATTCTTTCCCAAGATTCTTTACAAAGATTTTCACGAAGTTTTTCACATTATTCTTTACTAAGATTTTAAAAAAGATTCTTTATGAGTTTTCTTTTTAACTTCTTTACTTGATTCTTTACCAAGATTATTACTAAGATTTTTTACTATATTTTTTTTAAAAGTTCTTTACTAATGTTCTTTACAAAATTCTTTACTGAGATTCAATACTAAATTCTTACTAAGTTCTTTTCTAAATTTTTACTTGTTCATTTTATTTTTCTTTAAAATTTTTCCTCAAAAATTTTTCTTATATGATTCTTTAAAAAGTTTTTTCTAAGATTTTTTACTAGTTCTGAATTGATTCTTTACTAATATTATTTATTATTTTTTACTAAGATTCTTTACTAAGTTTCTCTACAAATTTTTAAAATGATTCTTTCAAGATTCCTTACTATTTTTCTTTGCTATGATTTTGTACTTGATTCTTTCCAAAGATTCTTTACTAAGATTTTTACTAAGATTACTACGTTTCTTTATAAGATTACAGATTCTTTACTAAGATTCTTTACTATGTTTCTGAAATATGATTCTTTACTAAGTTCTTTACTTTGATTCTTTATTTAAGATTCTCTGCTAAGTTTCTTTTACTAATTTCTTTACTAAAAATCTTTTCAAAGATTTTTTTCTAATATTCTTTACTAAAATTGTTTATAAGATTTTTAAATAAGTTCTTTATAAGATTCTGTAAAAACATTCTTTAAAAAAATTCTTTACAAATTCATTACGAGATTTTTTACTATGATTTTTCTTGTTTTTTTTGCCTGTTTCTTTCTAACTTCTTTCAAAATTCTTTACTATTTTCCCCCTTTTTGTTTCTTTCTAAATTTTTTACTATGATTCTTTATAATTTAGTTAATAAGTTCTTACTAAGATTCTTTCAAGTTTTGTTTACTAATTTTTTTTGACAAAGATTTTTTATAAGTTCCCTTTATTGATTCTTTCTAAGATTTTTTACAAAAATTTTTTCCCTTGTTTCTTTACTATGTTCTTTACTAACATTTCCTTATAAGATTTTTTACTAAGTTTTTTTTTGACAAAAATTCTTTACTAAGATTTTTTACTAGATTCTTTAAAAGATTCTTTACTATGTTCTTTACATGATTTTTTACTAATTTTCCTTACTAAGGTTTTTTTACTAAAATTTTTTACTAAGTTCTTTACTAAGTTTCTTTTTATGATTCGTTATTTGATTTTTTATAATTTCCTACAAAGATTCTTTACTAAATTTTTTACTATGTTCTTAAAGATTGTTTACTAAGATTTTTGATTTAGATTCTTTTACTAAGATTCTTTACTAAGACTTTTTACTAAGATTCTTAAATTCTTTACTATGATTCTTTACTAAGATTCTTTCTAAGATTTTTACCAAAAGATTCTTACTAAGATTTTTTACAAAGATTCTTTATTATGTTTTTTTACTAAGATTTTTTTATAAGATTTTTCTAAGATTCTTTACTATTGATTCAACAAAGTTTCTTCGGTTTTTTAAATAAGACCCTTTAAATAAGATTCTTTTCTAAGATTCTTTACTATGTTCTTTATAGATTCTTTACTATGTTCTTCTAAGTTCTTTTTAAGATTCTTTAAAAGACTCCTTAAAAAAGTTTCTTTTCAAAGATTCTTTAAAAGGGGACTCTTTACTAAGATTCTCACAAAGATTTTTGCAAGATTTTTTTTCTTTGTTTCTTCACTATGATTTTTTCTAAGATTTTAACTAAGTTTCTTTTTTTGTTTCTTCAAAAAGATTCTTCTTTTGAATCTTTTAAGAATTTTTAAAAAGATTCTTTACAAAAATTTTTTACTAAGCTCTTTACTTGTTCTTTAATCGAATTTTTAAAATAACATTCTTTATAGATTCTTTACTAGGATTTTTCACTTGTTCTTTTTATAATTCTTTTTTAAGATTCTTTACAAAGATTTTTTCTTGTTTTATTTTAAAAGATTTTTCATTAAGATTCTTTACCATGTTTCTTTACTAGTTTATTAAATTCTTCTTTACTATGATTTTTTACCGATTATTTCTAATATTTTTTTACTAAGTTTATTACTAAGTTTTTTACAAGATTCTTTCTAGATTCTTTACAATGTTTTCTTTACAAGATTTTTACTTCATTCTTTACTAATATTCTTTATTAAGATTCTTTACTATGTTCCTTACTAAGATTCTCCCCTAAGTTCTTTACAATGATTCGTCCATGATTTTTGCTAATATTTTTTACTAAGTTCTTATAAGATTCTTTACGAGTTTTTTTCTAAGATTCTTATTTGTTTCTTTACTAAGATTTTTTACTTAGATTCTTTTCTAAGATTCTTATTATTTTTCTTTACTAAATTTTTGTTAGGATTTTTTACTAAGATTTTTTACTAAAATTTTTTACTATTAACTTTTTTAAATTCTTTACTTGATTCTTTACAGAGATTTTTTACAAATATTCTTTTCTAAGTTATTACATTTTCTTTACTAAGTTTTTTATTTTAAATTCTTTACATGATTCTTTAAAAGTTCCTCGCTGTGTTTCTTTTTATGAATCTTGTAAGTTTCTTTGAAAAAAGTTTCTTTAAAGAACTTTACTAGGATTCTTTTCAAAGATTCTTTACTAATGTTTTTTACAAAGTTTTCGTTAATGGTTCTTTAATTTTAAATTTTTTACTAGATTCTTTACTAAGTTCTTTACTATGACCCCTTAATAAAGTTTCTTTTTAAGTTTCTTTCTATGTTCTTTACTTTGATTCAAAAAAGAATTTTCAAGTTTTCTTCACAAAGTTTCTTCACTATTATTTTTTTACTAAGTTTTTCTTTACAAAGATTCTTTACTAAGATTTTTACTAACATTCTTTACTTGATTTTTTCCCAAGATTCATTACTAAGATTTTTAATGATTCTTTTCAAAGATTCTTTAAATGTTTTTTACTGGATTTTTTACTGAGATTCTTACTAAGATTCTTTACTAAGATTTTTTTACAAAGTTCTTTTCTTGACTCATTATTTAATTCTTTATTTATTCCCCCACTAATATCCTTTACTTGATTTTTGATTTTTTTTAAGATTTTTCTAGATTTAAACTATGATTTTTACAAATATTATTTATTGATTCTTTCTAAGATTCTTTATAGTTTCCTACTGATTAAAATGATCTTTGCTAAGATTCTTTCTATGATTCTTTGCTATTTTTGATATGATTTTTTCTAAGATTCTTTACAAGATTTTTTACTAAGTTTATACGTTTCTTTACAAAGATTCTTTATATGATTCTTTACTTGATTCTGTAATATTTTTTTATTTAAAATTCTTTACTTTGTTTCTTTATAAGTTTCTCTGCTAAGTTTCTTTACTATATTCTTTCTATAAATTTTTTCTAAATTCTTTACAAATATTTTTTACAAAGATTTTTTTACAAGATTTTTTGAAATAAATTCTTTACAAGATTCTTTAAAAAATTCTTTACTAAGTTCTTTATTTAATTTTCATTACTGGTTTTTTTACATATTCTTTACTATGTTTTTTTTGCCACGTTTCTTTAAACATTCTTTACTAAATTCTTTACTACTTTTCCTGTTAGATTTTTACAAAGACTTTCTATGTTTTTCTTTATAAATTAGTTAAAAAGATTATTATAAGATTTTTTAAAAAGTTTTTTTTTACTAAATTTTTGACAAAGATTCTTTACTAAGTTTTTTACTTGATTTTTTAAACTAAATTTTTTACTAAAATTTCTTTACAGATTCTTTTCATGTTCTTTACTAACTTCCTTACTAAGATTCTTTACAAAATTTTTTTACTAAGATTCTTTACTAAGATTCTTTCTATGTTCTTTACTATGTTCTTTACTAAATTCCTTAAAAAGTTCTTTACTAAGTTTTTTTTACAAGTTTCTTTACTAAGATTTTTTTATGATTCTTTACTTTGTTTCTTTACAAATTCCTTACTAAGATTTTTTTATAATATTCTTTACTATGACTTCAATAAGATGTTTACAAAGTTTTTTGACTTAATTCTTTACTAAGTTCTTACTAGACTCTTTACTAAGATTCTTTTTCTAAGATTCATTCCAAGATTCTTTCAAAGATTTTTTATTTGATATTTACAAAGGTTCTTTAAAAAGATTTTTTCAAAGTTCTTTACTAGATTCTTACAAAAGATTTTTACTGTGATTCTTTAATAAGACCCCTTAATAAGATTCTTTTCTAAGATTTTTACTATTTCTTACTTAGATTCTTTACTATGATTTTTTTACTAAATTTTTTTACAAAGTTTCTTTAATAAGACCCCTTAAATAAGTTCTTTTTAAGTTTTCTTTACTAAGCCCTTTTTACTAAGATTCTCTACTAAGATTTTTTCTAAGATTTTTACTTTGATTCTTCACTATGATTTTTACAAAGATTTTTTATATGATTCTTTATTAAGATTTTGACTAAGTTCTTTACAAAGATTCTTTCTAAATTCTTTAGTAAGATTTTTTATTATGTTTATTTACTAAGTTCTTTAAAAAGTTCTTTTCAAAGATTCTTTACTATGATTCTTACTAAATTCTTTACTGTGATTTTTTAAAAAAGACTCCTTAAAAAGACTTTTTTTTCAAGATTTTTCATGATTTTTTACTAAGATTCTTTACTAGGGTTTTTTATAAGATTTTTTTACAAAGATTCTTTACTAAGATTCTTTCTATGATTTTTGCTGTTTTTTACTTTAAGAGCAAGAATGAAGGAAAAACTGCAAGGCCTTTGACCCATGTAGAGCGGCCCGGTCCTACCCACCGATTACCCCTTTGGCCCACCTCGGTCACCTCCCTCATGGAACGAGCACGCCCGACTCAAGCGCAACCTAGTAGGCCAATGCACCCCACACAACCCATATGTATTTTTTAAAAACCCTTTTTTAAAAGTTTCAAAAGTTTTTTGCCTCAATAACTGACCGGGATTTTTCCAGATCCAAACTTATTCCCAAAACCAGTGTTTTTCCTATATTCTTCCTGAATCTAAAATTTTTTAAATTTGAAACCATTGCTCGATCCTGTCTTGACTGAATTTTTCAGTATGCGTAAACCCCCTTTATTTGTCCTGTTTTCCGTTTATACACCCCGATCATATCTGCCCTAATTTTACGCCTTTCCAGGGAGTACAAATTTAGGGCCTCAGTCTATTCCTTTTTGGGGAAAATTTTGTTACTTTGGGGTCAACTTTGTATCTTCCTCTGACGTTTTCCCGTGCAATTATGTCCCTTGTTTAGGTGACCAAAAGAGAAGCATAGTTAAATGGGAAAAACCGGTGGCCCGGTGGCTAAAGCTCCCCCTTCACACCCGGAGGGGGCCCCGGGGTTTGATTCCGGGGGGTGGAAACATTTCGACACGTTTCCCTTCACCTGTTGTTGTTCACCTAGCAGCAAAAAGGACCCGGGTGTTATCGATGGGGTGGGTGCATCCTGGGGGCAAGATTTAAAGGACCCCCCAAAGGGAAAAAAAGTTTAAAATCCCCGTGACGCACTGCTTTCTTTGGGGTTTTCCATCTTATTTACTTATCTCTTTAAGAAAACCCGAGGCTTTATTATTGTTACTTTTTGCGAACACTAATGCATGTTTCTTTGTTTTAGGTTTTGTAACAAAAACTCCTAAATCCCTTTTTTCAGCATTTGTTTTAGATCTTTTTTATTTTGTTCACATGAGCATGGTTATTTACCGTCCAACATTTAAACTTTCATTTGTCTTTTTAAATGTATCTCACTTTTTAACCCTTACTCAATCTATTTTAAATCACCTGGGGTGTCTTTTTCTTAAATGAATGGACAGCATGTTTTTGGGGATCACAAATTTGCTTATGGCGCTGTTTATTCCTATCTTGCCCTTATGTAAAATTTTGAAAAAACAATGGGCCAATCATGACCCTTTTGGAACAGCTTGTGATGTGCCTCCACCGATTTCTCCCCATTTATGCAAAAACCCCGCTGCCTTTTATCCCATGCCTTACACAGGAAAAAATGTCTCCTTTTTTAATGTGTGCCCTTTTTTTCCTCAATAGCCTTGATGTGGAAAATCTATCGAAAGCCTTACTGAATCCATTACACTTATATTTATTACCAAGTTTCCCCCTCAAACACCCTTTGGAAAACTGTTGGTAAATTTGAAGAAAAGAACCCCCCTTGTAAAAAACCTGTTGAATTCATTAACATTCTTTTTGATAAAGTGGCTCGA
Source organism: Cherax quadricarinatus (assembly GCF_026875155.1). Classification (NCBI taxonomy): domain Eukaryota; kingdom Metazoa; phylum Arthropoda; class Malacostraca; order Decapoda; family Parastacidae; genus Cherax; species Cherax quadricarinatus. The sequence goes on from NC_069495.1 coordinate 671,554, forward strand.
ATTGCTTTGGGGAATTATTGATTCCATAAATTTTTTTACTTTGGAGGTAAGGGTTATTGGGCATAGTTCGAAGCCCAAACAATGTCACCTGCCTTTTAAATAGGGATAGGTAAAACCCTAAAAAAACCGGCAAACAGTTATTTGGTTTCCCTTAGTTATGGGACTAATTTTGGCTAACATAATTTTAAATTTTCCCTTTCGCCACACCAACCTGCTCCTACTGTTTCGTGGGTTCTTTTTGCATAAGTCATTTAAATTTTTTTCTCCTTTTTTGTTTAACCCGCTTACTTTTAGCCCTAGCCCTGGTTCAATGAATAAAAAAAAATTTTTCGTTGTGTAAAGATTAACAGTACATTGTCCTTAAGGTAAGGTTTTTTTGAAGCCCCTGTATTGCCATGAGCTCAGTTTGATGCAGGAGAATATGCTTTATTTTTTCTAAAAAAACAACACTACAGCTTTTGCCTATTTCTTTTTTTAATATGAATAATAAAAAAATATAAATAATATGAACATGTTAAATCTCCCGTGGATAAAATTTTGGGATAAAGAGCAGTTTGATGGAGGGTTTAAGAGAACATGGGATACAAATACCATTTCCTATCCCTGTTTTGGGGGCTTTTATTAGAGAAAACGTAGTGTAGCAAGGGCAACTGTGATATACACTCGTACTTCACCATAAAACAGAAACAAAAAAGCTATTTCCTCTTTATAGATTACCCAAATTGAAAGCAAGAGTAATATAAGAGGGGCCTGGAGCAGTGACTAATGAACAGAGGAAATGTTATTTTACTGCTAGGTATGTCAGCGTTGTTTTCCCGGACCCTATTTTGAAATTGGCATTTGTTGAAATTTGTGTAAAATTGGTCAAATTGACAATTTCTGACCACTTTATTGGGTAGTTGAAACAGGTGAATGGGCGGTTTTTGTACTCAGTCGACTGACTAGAAGTAAGTAAATAAATCAAATCAAATTAAATCAAATCAAGTTTATTTTCAATAAGGGTTACAATGTGAGGTTTACAGGATTTGGATATTGTGTGGTTTACATGTTATAAAATACTAATTACAGAGGGAGCCACTAGGACACCTAGCATGGCTAGACATTTCGGGCAGACTTAGATTTATTCGTTACATTAAATACTTGCAAATTATGGTATTAAGTCCAGGTGACTACAATATAATTTGTGAGTTTAGCATTGTGAATGCTTTTGTTTTGGCACAACACCAAGTGTCTATGTTGGAGTATCGTAGACAAACTTATGACTGCATAGGATTCATTCACTGTGCTTATAGTCAGTGGGTGAGCGAGAGTAATTGCGAACCACCAGGTGGTTATCATGTAAGTAAGTTTTCAGGAATACACAAATACAGTTACATAGATTATCATACATAGCAGCTTATGTATAGAGAGCCTGGGATAACCAAAAAGAGTGAACGTGACTTATTTCCAGAACCTGGCTTGTGCTTACCATATATGATTTTTAGTAAATATTTTTTTTTCTTGGTTGTTTGTTGGGCTATCTCATTGAAACTTGGGCAATGTATGATTGATGAATGCTTCTTAACGTACACCAAAAAAAAAAAAGACCGACGGTAAATAAGGGAGTTCACTTCTCAGCCATTAACCTCCTCTTTGCGGTTTATTTTCGTATGGTTTTTATGGTTGTATACTCGTTTTTTGGTCTCATTTGATAGAGTGGAAGATATATTACAGAAATAAACATGATTTTGATTGCTTTCATGATGAAAAGTAACTTGAAATTGAGCTCAAAGTAGCGGAAATGTTCGATTTTTGCTGATGTTCAGTGAACTTTGTTAAAGTCGGTTGGTTAATTTTATTAAGTGTATTCTAACCTAGCCCCTCTGTAATCCGGCAAACTCAGTAATGCGGCACACTACAGGGCCTAATGACACAGGATTTGTGATGGAGGACCTGTATTTCATTTTTCCATTTTCTTTACAAAGATTTTTTTCCTAAATTTTTTGACTTTGATTCTTTACTAAAGATTCTTTACTAAGATTCTCACTAAGATTCTTTATTATGATTCTTTACTAAGAAATTCTTTACTATGATTCTTTACTATGATTCCATTCTAAGGATTCTTTACTAAGATTCTTATTAAGATTTTTGACTAAGATTCTTTATTAAGATTCTTTTACTATTTATTCTTTACTAAGATTCTTTACTAAGATTCTTTACTAAGATAAGAAAATAAGAATTAAGGAATACTGCAACAGGCCTACTCACCCATGCAGAGCCGTCCATGTCCTACCCCCCGAATAGCCCAATGACCCACCAGTCGGTACCTCTACTCATGGAAGGAGCACGGCACCAGACCCAGGAGCACAATTACTCAGGTCAAACTCACACCCACCCACACCCATCATGTAATTATTAACCTATTTTTAAAACTACAGAACGTTTTAGGCTCAATATCTGATTTGGGGGTTTATTCCCTCATAAACAACTTTACCAAACCGGTTTTCTATATTTTCCTGAATTTTTTTTTTCCAATTAAAAAACCATTGTGGGGCCCTGTTTTCACTGGATTTTTTAAAATGCTGTTTAACCCCCTTTATTTATTTCTGTTTTCCATTTATCACCTCGACATACCCCCCAATTCTATCCCTTTTGGGGGAGGCAGTTTTCAGGGTCTCGTCTACTCTCCAAGGAAAGATTTCTGTAAATGGGTCAACTTTGTCTCTTCTTCTGTACGTTTTCCAGTGCAATTATGGGCCCCTTTTATTACGGTGACCCAAAAATGAGAGCATAGTTAAAGGAAACCCTAACCCAAAGGGTAAAATTGAAGAACAACTGAGGACTTCTATTATTGTTTTCTTTGTTGGAAAACTAAACACTGTTTTCTTAGTTTTAGGGGCTAAATAGAACTCCTAAAATTTTTTTTCGCAAAAATTTTTAAAACTTATTATTTAGTTTATGGTGGAGGTTTTTTCCTGCCAACATTCGAATTTCCATTTTTCTAATTAAACTGTATCTGCCACTTTTCTGAAAAAACACAGTCTATTCAAATCATTTTGGAGTGCTGTATTGCCTTTTGAATGCTTTGACAGCCTATTTTTTGTTCAGCAAATTTGCTTATTTTTTTTTTATTATCAACCGGCCGATTCCCCCCAAGGCAGGGTGGCCCCAAAAAGAAAAAATTTCACCATCATTCACTCCATCACTGTCTTGCCAGAAGGGTGCTTTACACTACAGTTTTTAAACTGCAACATTAACACCCCTCCTTCAGAGTGCAGGCACTGTACTTCCCATCTCCAGGACTCAAGTCCGGCCTGCCGGTTTCCCTGAATCCCTTCATAAATGTTACTTTGCTCACACTCCAACAGCACGTCAAGTATTAAAAACCATTTGTCTCCATTCACTCCTATCAAACACGCTCACGCATGCCTGCTGGAAGTCCAAGCCCCTCGCACACAAAACCTCCTTTACCCCCTCCCTCCAACCCTTCCTAGGCCGACCCCTACCCCGCCTTCCTTCCACTACAGACTGATACACTCTTGAAGTCATTCTGTTTCGCTCCATTCTCTCTACATGTCCGAACCACCTCAACAACCCTTCCTCAGCCCTCTGGACAACAGTTTTGGTAATCCCGCACCTCCTCCTAACTTCCAAACTACGAATTCTCTGCATTATATTCACACCACACATTGCCCTCAGACATGACATCTCCACTGCCTCCAGCCTTCTCCTCGCTGCAACATTCATCACCCACGCTTCACACCCATATGTCGCTGTTTATTCCCTCATCTATGTCATTTATGTAAATTGTAAACAACTACGGGCCCAACACTGACCCTTGAGGAACACTGCTTGTGACGTTCCTCCATTCTGATTTCTCCCCATTTATGCAAACTCTCTGCTGCCTATTCATCAGCCATGTCTCTACACAGGAAAAAATTTCTCTTCCCAATCGGTGTGCCTGTAGTTTCCTGAATAGCCTCTGATGTGGAAGTCTATCGAGAGCCTTACTGAAGTCCATATACACAATATCATATTCATTACCAATATCTACCTCCTCAAACACCTTAGTGAAAAAAGTTAGTAAATTTGTAAGACAGGAACGCCCCTTTGTAAAACCGTGTTGAGATTCATTAATCAATCTGTGCCGATCAAGATGGCTACAAATTGTTTCAGCAATTATTGCTTCCATAAATTTTCCCACTATGGAGGAAAGGCTTATTGGTCTATAGTTCAAAGCCAAGGACCTGTCACCTGCCTTGTAAATAGGCATAGGTCCGCCATCACAAATCCGGCAATCAGTTATTCGGTTGCTTCAGTTATTCGGCACTAATTTTGGCTAGCATAATTTGAAATTTCCATAGTCGCCACACCAACCTGCTGCTACTGTTTCGTGGTGCTACTTGTTGCATAAGTCATTCTAATTTCCTTTTCTCCATTTATTGTTATAACCTGCTTACTTTTAACCCTAGCCATGGCTCAATGAATAAAAAATGCTTTTCGTTGTGTTAAGCACTTACGCCGTACATTGTCAATTAAGGTAAGGTGGCTTTGAAGCCACTGTCAGTTGCCATTAGCTCAGTCTCATGATGCAGGAGAATATGCTTTATTATTATGCTAATATCAACTCTAAAGCTTATTACCTATCACAATTGATCTAATATAACATAATAAAAAATATAAATAATATAAACATGTTAGTTAGTTTAATATGTTTATTATGCACCCCATACCCATCCTGTGGGCGGTAGTCAAAAGATTACAGAGGTACAAAACAAATTCTGGCCACAAAATAGAGCGAAACACCAACGTCAAAGACCTGGGAGTGATCATGTCGGAGGATCTCACCTTCAAGGACCATAACATTGTATCAATCGCATCTGCTAGAAAAATGACAGGATGGATAATGAGAACCTTCAAAACTAGGGAGGCCAAGCCCATGATGACACTCTTCAGGTCACTTGTTCTATCTAGGCTGGAATATTGCTGCACACTAACAGCACCTTTCAGGCAGGTGAAATTGCCGACCTAGAAAATGTACAGAGAACTTTCACGGCGCGCATAACGGAGATAAAACACCTCAATTATTGGGAGCGCTTGAGGTTCCTAAACCTGTATTCCCTGGAACGCAGGAGGGAGAGATACATGATTATATACACCTGGAAAATCCTAGAGGGACTAGTACCGAACTTGCACACGAAATCACCCACTACGAAAGCAAAAGACTTGGCAGACGATGCACCATCCCCCCAATGAAAAGCAGGGGTGTCACTAGCACGTAAGAGACCATACAATAAGTGTCAGGGGCCCGAGACTGTTCAACTGCCTCCCAGCACACATAAGGGGGATTACCAACAGACCCCTGGCAGTCTTCAAGCTGGCACTGGACAAGCACCTAAAGTCAGTTCCGGATCAGCCGGGCTGTGGCTCGTATGTTGGTTTGCGTGCAGCCAGCAGCAACAGCCTGGTTGATCAGGCTCTGATCCACCAGGAGGCCTGGTCTCAGACCGGGCCGCGGGGGCGTTGACCCCCGGAACTCTCTCCAGGTAAACTCCAGGTACATAATTGGTCCAGGGACTGGACTCCAAAGTTTTGATAGCTGAGCAAGTTATAGAGGTAATGAACTCACAATTTACAAAAGTAATGAACTCACAATTTACAAAGGTAATGAACTCACAATTTACAAAGGTAATGAACTCCAGGTAAGTCTGGTCACAATCATGACAAGTTACAAAGGTATTTACAGATTACAGAGGTACGTAATGGGTCCTGGGACTGGGCCCCCAAAGTTTTGATAGCTGAACTAGGTACAAAGGTAATGAGCTCACAAGTTACAAAGGTAATGAATTCTGTAGAATGGTTACTTACGTTTATACTTTGGCTACAATCATGAACAAATTATAGAGTAATGAGCAATTCACACTTCCACACCCGGTCACAACTGTAATGAGTTATTGGTGCAAATATTGATTGTTGAGTCACACACACACACACACACACACACACACACACACACACACACACACACACACACACACACACACACACACACACACACACACACACACACACACACACACTTTAGTTTAATATCTTTATGCACCCCATACCCATCCTGTGGGCGGTAGTCAAAAGAATGAAAAATATTTGGCATAACACTGAGCAGTTCGACGGAGGTATGAAGAGAACATGGTATACAAGTACCATTCTCCTATCCCTGTCTTGGGGGCTTATATTAGAGAAAACGTAGTGTAGCACAGGGCTAACTGTGATATACACTCGTACTGCACCATAAAACTGAAACAAAAAAGCTATTTCCTCTTCATAGATTATCCAAATTGAAAGCAAGAGTAATATAAGAGGGGCCTGGAGCTGTGACTAATGAACAGAGGAAATGTTATTTTACTGCTAGGAATGTCAGCGTTGTTTATCCTGGCCCCTTTTTTGAAATCGGCATTTGTTGAAATTTGTGTGAAATTGGTCAAATTGACAATTTCTGACCACTTTATTGGGTAGTTGAAACAGGTGAATGGGCGGTTTCTTGTACACAGTCGACAGACTAGAAGTACGTAAATAAATCAAATCAAATCAAATCAAATCAAGTTTATTTTCCAAAAGGGTTACAATGTGGGGTTTACAGGATTTGGATATTGTGTTGTTTACATGTTTTAAAATACTAATTACAGAGGGAACCACTAGGACACCTAGCATGGCTAGACATTTCAGGCAGACTTAGATTAATTTGTTACATTAAATCCTTGCAAATTATGGTATTAAGTCCAGGTGACTACATTATAATTTGTGAGTTTAGCATTGTGAATGCTTTTGTTTTGGCACAACACCAAGTGTCTAGGTTGCAGTATCATAGGCAAACTTATGACTAGCTAGGATTCATTCATTGTGTTTATAGTCAGTGGGTGAGTGAGTGTAATTGTAAATCACCAGGTGGTTATCATGTAAGTTTATTCAGGAATACACAAATACAGTTACATAGATTATCATACATAGCAGCGTATGTATAGAGAGCCTGGGATAACCCAAAAAAGTGAAAGTGACTTATTTCGAGTACCTGGCTTGTGCTTACCATACATGATTTTTGGTAAATATTTTTTTTTCTCGGTTGTTTGTTGGGCTACCTCATTGAAACTTGGGCAATGTATGATTGAATGATGCTTCTTAACGTACACCAAAAATAAAAAAGACCGACGGTAAATAAGGGAGTTCACTTCTCAGCCATTAACCTCCTCTTTGAGGTAAATTTTCGTATGGTTTTTATGGTTGTATACTCGTTTTTTGGTCTCATTTGATAGAATGGAAGATATATTACAGAAATAGACATAATTTTGATTGCTTTCATGATGAAAAGTACCTTGAAATTGAGCTCAAAGCAGCGGAAATGTTCGATTTTTGCTGATGTTCAGTGAACTTTGTTAAAGTCGGTAGGTTAATTTTATTAAGTGTATTCTAACCTAACCCCTCTGTAATCCGGCAAACTCAGTAATGCGGCACACTACAGGGCCTAATGATACAGGATTTGTGATGGAGGACCTGTATTACATTTGCCATTTTCTTTACAAAGATTCTTTCTTAAATTTTTTGACTAAGATTCTTTACTAAGATTCTTTACTAAGATTCTTCACTAAGATTCTTTATTATGATTCTTTACTAACATTCTTTACTATGATTCTTTACTATGATTCATTACTAAGATTCTTTACTAAGATTCTTTATTAAGATTTTTGACTAAGATTCTTTATTAAGATTCTTTACCAAGATACTTTACAAAGATTCTTCACGAAGTATCTTCACTATTATTCTTTACTAAGATTCTTTACAAAGATTCTTTACTAAGATTCTTTACTAACATTCTTTACTCTGATTCTTCACTAACATTCTTTACTATGATTCTTTACCAAGATTCATTACTAAGATTCTTTACTATGATTCTTTTCTAAGACTCTTTACTAATGTTCTTTACTAAGATTCGTTACGGAGATTCTATACTAAGATTCTTTACTAAGATTCTTCACTATGATTCATTATTATAATTCTTTACTATTATTCCTCACTAATATCCAATATTATGATTTTTAAAAAGATTCTTTCCTAAGATTCTTTACTATGATTCTGAACTATGATTCTTTACTAATATTATTTACTATGATTCTTTACTAAGAATCTTTACTAAGTTTCTCTACTAATATTACAATGATTCTTTATTAAGATTCTTTACTATGATTCTTTGCTATGATTCTTTACTATGATTCTTTCCTAAGATTCTTTACTAAGATTCTTTACTAAGATTACTACGATTCTTTACTAAGATTCTTTACTATGATTCTTTACTATGATTCTGTAATATGATTCTTTACTAAGATTCTTTACTTTGATTCTTTACTAAGATTCTCTGCTAAGATTCTTTACTAATATTCTTTACTATGAATCTTTTCTAAGATTCTTTACTAATATTCTTTACTAAGATTGTTTACTAAGATTTTTGAATAAGATTCTTTACTAAGATTCTTTAAAAACATTCTTTACTAAGATTCTTTACTAACATTCATTACTAAGATTTTTTACTATGATTCTTTACTATGATTTTTTGCCACGATTCTTTACTAACATTCTTTACTAAGATTCTTTACTACGTTTCCCTGCTTAGATTCTTTACTAAGATTCTTTACTATGATTCTTTACTAATATTCCTTAATAAGATTCATTACTAAGATTCTTTCAACGATTTTTATAAGATTTTTAAAAAGTTTCTTTACTAAGATTTTTTACTATGATTTTTTACTAAGATTCTTTATAAAATTCTTTACTATATTCTTTACTAATTTTTTACTAACATTCCTTCCCTAAGATTCTTACTAAGTTTTTGAAAAAGATTCTTTACAAAGTTTTTTTTACTAATATTTTTTACTAAGATTTTTACTATGATTCTTTACTATATCTTTTACAAAATTTTCCCTTCTAAGATTCTTACAAAATTTTTTTTCTAAGATTTTTTACTAAGATTCTTTTCTATGTTTCTTTATTTTGTTTCTTTCCAAATATTCCTTACTAAGATTCTTTAAAAATATTCTTTACTAGTTTTTCACTAAGATTGTTTACTAAGATTTTGACTTAGATTCTTTACTAAATTTTTTCAAAAGACTCTTACAAGTTTCTCTACTAAGATTTTTTACTTTTTTTACTAGATTCTTCACTGTGATTTTACAAGATTCTTAACATTTTTCTTTATTAAGATTTTGACTAAGATTTTTCAAAGTTTCTTTACAAAGATTTTTCATAATATCTTTTTTATGTTATTTACAAAGATCTTTAAAAAAAATTTTTTTCAAAGTTTTTACTATTATTCATTAAATTTCTTTACTGTGATTCTTACTAAATTCTTTACTATGATTCTTTACTCAGATTCTTTCCTAAATTCTTTTACTAAGTTCTTTACTAAAGTTCTTTACTAACTTTTTGCAAAGTTTTTTACTAAGTAAGAACAAAAAGAATGGGGAAAAATACTGAAAAGGCCTATTGCCCCCATGTAACCGGTCCCCCCCCCAAACCCCTCCGATTAGCCCAAGACCCACCCAGCCCTGGCCCTCCACTCATGGAGCGAGCACTGTCCCAGACTCAGCAGCACAACTAGTCGGCCCAACTCGCCCCCACCACACCCACTCTTTTTTGTATAACCTTTTTTTTAAAGCTTCAGAAGTTTTGTCAATAAAGTACTGGGGAGTTTTTTCCCAGTCATCCACAACTCATTACCAAACCAGTGCTTTCCTATATCCTTCCTGAATCTGAATTTTTCAACTTGAAACCATTTCCCCGCGAGTCCGTCTTGACGAAAAAATTTTTTGTAGCTGTATACACCCCCTTTATTTAGTCCCCTTTTCCGTTTTTACACCCCGATCATACCCCCCTAATTCTATGCCTTCGAGGGAGTCAATTTAGGCCCTCGTTATCTTTTAGGGAAGATTTTTGTTACATGGGATCATTTTTCATCTTCCCTGTACGTTTTTCCCGTGCAATTTATCCTTGCTTTACGGTACCATAAGTGAGCACATATCTAAAAGAGGTTAACCAAATATACAGAGTTGAAGAACAACCCAGGGCTTCTATTTTTGTTATCTTTATTGCGAACATAATGCCGTTTTCTTGGCTTTAGGGGGCGCTAAATAAATATAAAATCTTTTTTCCCGTCATTTTGTATTTTAAAATTTATTATTTATTATGTGAGGGATGGGGTTTTTCCCTTTCCAAAAATTTAGAACTTTGCATTTGTTATATTTAAAATGTATTAACTTCTTTTACCATTACTCATCTATTCTAATCATCCTGGAGTGCTCTATTGTCCATTAGAATGAATGACAGCTGTTTTGGTGTTTTCACAAATTTGCTTGTGCGCTGTTTTTTCCCCCCTATACCCTTTATGTAAATTGTGAAAAACTACGGGCCCCAAAACCCACCCTTTTCGAACACGCTTGTGAGTGCCCCCACTCTGATTTCCCCCATTTCAAACTCTTGCTGCCTATTTTTCAGCCATGCCCCTAACACGAAAAAATTTCCCCCCTATTCGTGTGCCTTTGTTTTTTTAATAGCCTTTGTGTGGAACTCTATCAAAGCCTTACTGAAGTCCATATACACATTATCATATTCATTACCAAGATCTTCCTCCTCAAACACCTTAGAGAAAAAAGTTAGTAAATTCGTAAGACAAGAACACCCCTTTGTAAAACCATGTTGAGATTCATTAATCATTCTTTTCCGATCAAGATGGCTACGAATTGCTTTGGCAATTATTGATTCCATAAATTTTCCTACTTTGGAGGTAAGGCTTATTGGCCCATAGTTCGAAGCCAAGGACATGTCACCTGCCTTGTAAATAGGCATAGGTATACTATCACAAATCTGGCAGTCAGTTATTCGGTTCCTTCAGTTATTCGGCACTAATTTTGGCTAGCATAATTTGAAATTTCCATGATCGGCACACCAATCTGCTGCTACTGTTTTGTGGTGCTACTTGTTGCATAAGTCATTCTAATTTTCTTTTCTCCATTTATTGTTATAACCTGCTTACTTTTAGCCCTAGCCATGGTTCAATGAATAAAAAATGCTTTTCGTTGTGTAAAGCACTTACACAGTACATTGTCCATTAAGGTAAGGTGGCTTTGAAGCCACTGTCAGTTGCCATTAGCTCAGTCTCATGATGCAGAAGAATATGCTTTATTATTATGCTAATGTCAACACTACAGCTTATTACCTATCACAATTGATCTAATATGACATAATAAAAAATATAAATAATATAAACATGTTAAATACACCAGAATGAAAAATATTTGGCATAACACTGAGCAGTTCGACGGAGGTATGAAGAGAACATGGTATACAAGTACCATTCTCCTATCCCTGTCTTGGGGGCTTATATTAGAGAAAACGTAGTGTAGCACAGGGCTAACTGTGATATACACTCGTACTTCACCATAAAACAGAAACAAAAAAGCTATTTCCTCTTTATAGATTATTCAAATTGTAAGCAAGAGTAATATAAGAGGGGCCTGGAGCAGTGACTAATGAACAGAGGAAATGTTATTTTACTGCTAGGAATGTCAGCGTTGTTTATCCTGGACCCTATTTTGAAATTGGCATTTGTTGAAATTTGTGTGAAATTGGTCAAATTGACACTTTCTGACCACTTTATTGGGTAGTTGAAACAGGTGAATGGGCGGTTTCTTGTACTCAGTCGACAGACTAGAAGTACGTAAATAAATCAAATCAAATCAAATGAAATCAAGTTTATTTTCCAAAAGGGTTACAATGTGGGGTTTACAGGATTTGGATATTGTGTGGTTTACATGTTTTAAAATACTAATTACAGAGGGAACCACTAGGACACCTAGCATGGCTAGACATTTCGGGCAGACTTAGATTAATTCTTTACATTAAATCCTTGCAAATTATGGTATTAAGTCTAGGTGACTACATTATAATTTGTGAGTTTAGCATTGTGAATGCTTTTGTTTTGGCACAACACCAAGTGTCTATGTTGGAGTATCATAGGCAAACTTATTACTAGCTAGGATTCATTCACTGTGTTTATAGTCAGTGGGTGAGTGAGTGTAATTGTGAACCACCAGGTGGTTATCATGTAAGTTTATTCAGGAATACACAAATACAGTTACATAGATTATCATACATAACAGCGTATGTATAGAGAGCCTGGGATAACCCAAAAAAGTGAAAGTGACTTATTTCCAGTACCTGGCTTGTGCTTACCATACATGATTTTTGGTAAATATTTTTTTTTCTCGGTTGTTTGTTGGGCTACCTCATTGAAACTTTTTTTCAATTCAATTCAAAGTTTATTCTCTATAAGGATTACAATGCTGAGTTTACAGAAATTTGGTTATTGTTTGGTTTACATGTAGTAAAATTGTGATTACAGAGTGTACCACTAGAACGCTTAGCATGGCTAGGCGTTTCGGGCATACTTAGTTTTATTCTTAATTGTAAAATATTACAAATTATGAGGTAAGTTGGTATTATGGCTAAGTGACTAAATACTAGTTTGTGAGTTTAGCAATGTGAATGCTTTTTTTTTGGCACAGTATATAGTTTCAGTATTGGAGTATCACAGGATTCATTATTTTAAGACTGAGATTAATATTTCTGTTTATGGTCAAATGAGTGAGCGAGTGTAAGTGTGAACCACCAGGTGGTATTCGTGTAGTTAGTTGACGGGGTGTATCAGGGAGATAAGATGTTTTCTAATGGTAGTTTTGAAGGTGATGAATGTGTCTGCAGTTCTAGAGTTCTCAGGTAGGGTATTCCAGATTTTAGGGCCTTTGACATACATTGATTTTTTGTAAAGGTTTAGTCGGACATGGGGAATGTCGTAGAGATGTTTGTTTTTGGTGTTATGCCTGTGGGTTCTGTCACAACTATCAAGAAAGCGTTTTAGGTCAATGTTGATATTAGAGTTTAAGGCCCTGTAGATATAGATTGCACAGTAGTAAGTGTGGATGTACTGAACTGGGAGTAAGTTTAGATCTTTGAAGAATGGGGGGGGTGTGCTGCCAAGGATGGGATTTAGTGATTATTCTTACTGCAGCTTTTTGTTGGGTTATTATTGGCTTTAGGTGTGTTGCTGCAGTTGATCCCCAAGCACAAATAGCATAGGTGAGGTATGGATAAATAAGTGAGTGGTATAGTGTGAGAAGGGCATTTTGCGGCACGTAGTATCGTATCTTGGAGAGGATCCCAACCGTTTTGGATACTTTTTTGGCTATATGCTGGATATGGGTGCTGAAATTCAGGTTGTTGTCAAGGTATAAGCCTAGGAATTTTCCCCAATTATTTCTGGTAATTAGAGTGTTGTCAATCTTAATGTTAATTTGTGCATCTCCTGCTCTGCTACCAAACATAATATAGTAAGTTTTGTCTAATGATGACTTTTGTGGACTCTATGTTTTAAGCTAGAGTGAGCTAAAGTACAATAGGTTTAATCTAATAATATAAAAGTACAGATTAAAAATAGCACTAGTCTCTCACTAGTAATTGCACTATGGTCTAATATAGTGAATTTGGTATTGACTATGTCTTGAAGTAGAATGAGCTATGGTACAACTGAATTTAATCTAATAATATAAAAATACAAATTAAAAGTAGCTCCAGTCTCTCACTAGTAATTGCACTATGGTCTAATATAGTGAATTTGGGCAATGTATGACTGAATGATGCTTCTTAACGTACACCAAAAATAAAAAAGCCCGACGGTAAATAAGGGAGTTCACTTCTCAGCCATTAACCTCCTCTTTGCGGTACATTTTCGTATGTTTTTTTTTTGGTTGTATACTCGTTTTTTGGTCTCATTTGATAGAGTGGAAGATATATTACAGAAATAGACATGATTTTGATTGCTTTCATGATGAAAAGTACCTTGAAATTGAGCTCAAAGTAGCGGAAATGTTCGATTTTTGCTGATGTTCAGTGAACTTTGTTAAAGTCGGTAGGTTAATTTAATTAAGTGTATTCTAACCTAACCCCTCAGTAATCCGGCAAACTCAGTAATGCGGCACACTACAGGGCCTAATGATACAGGATTTGTGATGGAGGACCTGTATTACATTTGCCATTTTCTTTACAAAGATTCTTTCCTAAGTTTTTTGACTAAGATTCTTTACTAAGATTCTTTACAAAGATTCTTCACTAAGATTCTTTATTATGATTCTTTATTAACATTCTTTACTATGATTCTTTACTATGATTCATTACTAAGATTCTTTACTAAGATTCTTTATTAAGATTTTTGACTAAGATTCTTTATTAAGATTCTTTACTATGATTCTTTACCAAGACTCTTTACAAAGATTCTTCACGAAGATTCTTCACTATTATTCTTTACTAAGATTCTTTACAAACATTCTTTACTAAGATTCTTTACTAACATTCTTTACTATGATTCTTCACTAACATTCTTTACTATGATTCTTTACCAAGATTCATTGCTAAGATTCTTTACTATGATTCTTTTCTAAGACTCTTTACTAATGTTCTTTACTAAGATTCTTTACTGAGATTCTATACTAAGATTCTTTACTAAGATTCTTTACTAAGATTCTTTACTATGATTCATTATTATAATTCTTTACTATTATTCCTCACTAATATCCATTACTATGATTCTTTACAAAGACTCTTTCCTAAGATTCTTTACTATGATTATGTACTACGATTCTTTACTAATATTATTTACTATGATTCTTTACTAAGAATCTTTACAAAGTTTCTCTACTAAGATTACAATGATTCTTTACTAAGATTCTTTACAATGATTCTTTGCTATGATTCTGTACTATGATTCTTTCCTGGAAAATCTGGAACATCTTCCAGCTCCTGCACCCAACATCTTGCTCCTGGGGGATTTCAACTTAAGGCACCTAAAATGGAGGAATATAGCAAATAATATTGTTGCAGTAATAACACCAGGAGGCAGCTCTGATGAAAACTCACACTCACACGAGCTTTTAAATCTCTGCACAAAATTCAATTTAAACCAGCAAATAATAGAGCCTACTAGACTGGAGAATACACTAGACCTCATATTCACTAACAATGATGATCTGATAAGAAATGTCACCATATCAAAAACAATATACTCAGATCACAACATAATTGAGGTTCAGACATGTATGCGAGAGCCCCAGACCGACAAAATGAGACTAGTCACGAGGGAGCATTCACCAAATTCAACTTCAATACAAAAAACAAAGTGGGACCAAGTAAACCAAGTCCTAACCGATATAAGTTGGGAAGATATACTAAGCAACACAGACCCAAACTTATGCTAGAACAGATTAACTCGGTGGCACTCGATGTATGCACAAGGCTTATTCCTCTAAGAAAAAGGAGGAGTAGATGTAAAATAGAAAGAGACAGGCGCTCCCTTTACAGGCGACGGAAAAGAATAACAGAGCGGCTAAAAGAGGTCAATATATCTGAAATGCGCAGGGAGACACTGGTCAGAGAAATTGCAAGCATCGAACTTAAGCTAAAAGAATCCTTTAGGAGTCAGGAATCGCGGGAAGAACTAAAAGCTATAAATGAAATCGAAAGAAACCCAAAGTATTTCTTCTCCTATGCCAAATCAAAATCGAGAACAACGCCCAGTATTGGGCCCCTACTTAAACAAGATGGGTCCTACACAGATGACAGCAAGGAAATGAGTGAGCTACTCAAGTCCCAATATGACTCAGTTTTTAGCAAAGCCGCTAACCAGACTGAGAGTCGAAGATCAAAATGAATTTTTATGAGAGAGCCACAAAATTTGATTAACACAAGCCTATCCGATGTTATCCTGACGCCAAATGACTTCGAACAGGCGATAAATGACATGCCCATGCACTCTGCCCCAGGGCCAGACTCATGGAATCTGTTTTTCATCAAGAACTGCAAGAAGCCCCTATCACGAGCCTTTTCCATCCTATGGAGAGGGAGCATGGACACGGGGGTCTCCCTCAGTTACTAAAAACAACGACATAGCCCCACTCCAAAAGGGGGCAGTAAAGAAAACAGCAAAGAACTACAGACCAATAGCACTAACATCCCTTTATCATAAAAATCTTTGAAGGGTCCTAAGAAGCAAGATCACCACCCATCTAGAAACCCATCAGTTACAAAACCCCAGGGCAACAGGGGTTTAGAACGGGGTCGCTCCTGCCTGTCTCAACTACTGGATCACTACGACAAGGTCCTAAATGCACTAGAAGACAAAAAGAATGCAGATGTAATATATACAGACTTTGCAAAAGCCTTCAACAAGTGTGACCATGGGTAAAAAGCGCACAAAATGCCGCTAAAGGGAATAACAGGAAAAGTCGGTCGATGGATCTATAATTTCCTCACTAACAGAACACAGAGA
Organism: Cherax quadricarinatus; assembly: GCF_026875155.1. Lineage (NCBI taxonomy): Eukaryota > Metazoa > Arthropoda > Malacostraca > Decapoda > Parastacidae > Cherax > Cherax quadricarinatus. The sequence goes on from NC_069495.1 coordinate 687,953, forward strand.
GTAGTCGTCAACAGAGTAAAGTCCGAGGCGCTACGGTGAAAAGCTCTGTTCCACAAGGCACATTTACTAGCTCCCATCTTGTTCCTCATCCTCATATCCGACATAGACAAGGATGTCAGCCACAGCACCGTGTCTTCCTTTGCAGAAAACCCCGAATCTGCATGACAGTGTCTTCCATTGCAGACACTGCAAGGCTCCAGGCGGACATCAACCAATTTTTCAGTGGGCTGCAGAAAACAATTAGAAGTTCACGATGAGAAATTTCATTATCAGATATGGTAAACATGAGGAAATTAAATCTTCATCAGAGTACAAAACAAAATTCTGGCCCAAAATAGAGCGAAACACCAACGTCAAAGACCTGGGAGGGGATTATGTCGGAGGATCTCACTTCAAGGACCATAAACATTGTATCAATCGCACTGCTAGAAAAATGACAGGATGGATAATGAGAACCTTCAAAACTAGGGAGGCCAAGCCCATGATGACACTCTTCAGGTCACTTGTTTATCTAGGCGGGAAATATTGCTGCACTCTAACAGCACCTTTCAAGGCAGGTGAAATTGCCGACCTAGAAAATGTACAGAGAACTTTCACGGCGCCATAACGGAGAGAAAACACCTCAATTACTGGGAGCGTTTGAGGTTTCTAACCTGTATTCCCTGGAACGCAGGAGGGAGAGTACATGATTATATACACCTGGAAATCCTAAGGGACTAGTACCGAACTTGCACACGAAAATCACTCACTACGAAAGCAAAGGACTTGGCAGACGATGCACCATCCCCCAATGAAAAGCAGGGGTGTCACTAGCACGTTAAGAGACCATACAATAAGTGTCAGGGGCCCGAGACTGTTCAACTGCCTCCCAGCACACATAAGGGGGATTACCAACAGACCCCTGGCAGTCTTCAAGCTGGCACTGGACAAGCACCTAAAGTCAGTTCCTGATCAGCCGGGCTGTGGCTCGTACGTTGGTTTGCGTGCAGCCAGCAGCAACAGCCTGGTTGATCAGGCGCTGATCCACCAGGAGGCCTGGTCACAGACCGGGCCGTGGGGGCATTGACCCCCGAAACTCTCTCCAGGTAAACTCCAGGTAAGATTCTTTACTAAGATTCTTTACTAAGATTACAACGATTCTTTACTAAGATTCTTTACTATGATTCTGTAATATGATTCTTTACTAAGATTCTTTACTTTGATTCTTTACTAAGATTCACTGCTAAGATTCTTTACTAATATTCTTTACTATGAATCTTTTCTAAGATTCTTTACTAATATTCTTTACTAAGATTGTATACTAAGATTTTTGAATAAGATTCTTTACTAAGATTCTTTAAAAACAAATTTTTTACTAAGATTCTTTACTAACATTCATTACTAAGATTTTTTACTATGATTCTTTACTATGATTTTTTGCCACGATTCTTTACTAACATTCTTTACTAAGATTCTTTACTACGTTTCCCTGCTTAGATTCTTTACTAAGATTCTTTACTATGATTCTTTTCTAATATTCCTTAATAAGATTCATTACTAAGATTCTTTCAAAGATTGTTTACTAAGATTTTTGACAAAGATTCTTTACTAAGATTCTTTACTATGATTCTTTACTAAGATTCTTTACTAAAATTCTTTACTATGATTCTTTACTATGATTCTTTACTAACATTCCTTACTAAGATTCTTTACGAAGATTTTTGACAAAGATTCTTTACTAAGATTTTTTACTAAGATTCTTTACTAAGATTCTTTACTATGATTCTTTACTATGATTCTTTACTAATATTCCTTACTAAGATTCTTTACTAAGATTTTTTACTAAGATTCTTTACTAAGATTGTTTTTTATGATTCTTTACTTTGATTCTTTACTAATATACCGTACTAAGATTCTTTACTAATATTCTTTACTATGATTCTTCACTAAGATTATTTACTAAGATTTTTGACTTAGATTCTTTACTAAGATTCTTTACTAAGACTCTTTACTAAGATTCTCTACTAAGATTCTTTACTAAGATTCTTTACTATGATTCTTCACTATGATTTTTACTAAGATTCTTTACTATGATTCTTTATTAAGATTTTTGACTAAGATTCTTTACAAAGATTCTTTACTAAGATTCTTTACTAAGATTCTTTATTATGATTATTTACTAAGATTCTTTAATAAGATTCTTTTCTAAGATTCTTTACTATGATTCATTACTAAGATTCTTAACTGTGATTCTTTACAAAGACTCCTTAATGAGATTCTTTTCTAAGATTCTTTACTATGATTCTTTACTAAGTTTCTTTACTATGATTCTTTACTAAGATTCTTTACTAAGATTCTTTACTAAGATTCTTTACTAAGATTCTTTACTAAGATTCTTTACTAAGATTCTTTACTATGATTCTTTGCTAAGATTTTTTACTATGATAAGAACATAAGAATGAAGGAATACTGCAACAGGCCTATTGACCCATGTAGAGCCGGTCCACGTCCCTACCCTCCGATTAGCCCAATGACCCACACAGTCAGGTCACCTCCAATCATGGAACGAGCACTGCACCAGACTCAGCAGCACAACCTAGTCAGGCCCAACTCGCACCCACACACACCCACTCATGTATTTGTCTAACCTATTTTTAAAGCTTCAGAGATGTTTTAGCCTCAATAACTGTGCTCGGGAGTTTATTCCAGTCATCCACAACTCTATTACCAAATCAGTGCTTTCCTATATCCTTCCTGAATCTCAATTTTTTTAACTTGAAACCATTCCTGCGAGTCCTGTCTTGACTGAAATTTTTCAGTATGCTGTATACATCCCCTTTATTTAGTCATGTTTTCTGTTTATACACCTCGATCATATCTGCCCTAATTCTACTCCATTCGAGGGAGAGCAGATTCAGGGCCCTCAGTCTATCCTTATAGAGAAGATTTCTGTTACATGGGATCAACTTTGTCATCTTCATCTGTATGTTTTCCAGTGCAATTATGTCCATTGCTTTACGGTGACCATAACTGAGCAGCATAGTCTAAATGAGGCTTAACCAAGGATATATAGAGTTGAAGAACAACCTGAGGACTTCTATTATTGTTAGCTTTATTGCGAACACTAATGCACTGTTGTCTTGGTTTTAGGGTTCTGCTAACTAGAACTCATAAATCCTTTTCGCAGTCATTAGTATTTAGAACTTCATTATTTAGTTCATGTGAGGCATGGTTATTTACCTGTCCAACATTTAGAACTTTGCATTTGTCTATATTAAACTGTATCTACACTTCTTTGACCATTACATCAGTCTATTCTATCATCCTGGAGTGCTTATTGTCTCATTGAATGAACTGGACGGGTGTTTTGGTGTTATCGCAAATTTTCTTGTGTGCTGTTTATTTCCTCATCTATGCCCTTTTGTAAATTGTGAACAACAACGGCCCAACACTGCCCTTTTGGAACACTGCTTGTGATGTGCCTCCACTCTGATTTCTCCCCATTTATGCAAAACCCTGTGCTATTTATCAGCCTGCTCTTACACGGAAAAAAAAGTTCCCCCTATTCTGTGTGCCTTTAGTTTACTCAATGCCTCTGTGTGGAAAATCTATCGAAAGCCTTACTGAAGTCATATACACATTACATTCATTTCCAAAACTACCTCCTCAAACACCCTTTGAGAAAAATTTGGGAAATTCGTAAGAAAAGAACGCCCCATTGTAAAACCATGTTGAGATTCATTAATCATTCTTTTCCGATCAAGATGGCTGCGAATTGCTTTGGCAATTATTGATTCCATAAATTTTCATACTTTGGAGGTAAGGCTTATTGGTCCATAGTTCGAAGCCAAGCACATGTCACCTGCCTTGTAAATAGGCATAGGTATACCATGAAAAATCCGGCAATCAGTTATTCAGTTCCTTCAGTTATTCGGGACTGATTTTGGCTAGCATAATTTTAAATTTCCATAGTCGCCACACCAACCTGCTGCTACTGTTTCGTGGTGCTACTTGTTGCATAAGTCATTCTAATTTCCTTTTCTCCATTTATTGTTATAACCTGCTTACTTTTAGCCCTAGCCATGGTTCAATGAATAAAAAAATGCTTTTCGTTGTGTAAAGCACTTACACAGTACATTGTCCATTAAGGTAAGGTGGCTTTGAAGCCACTGTCAGTTGCCATGAGCTCAGTTTCATGATGCAGGAGAATATGCTTTATTATTATGCTAATATCAACGCTACAGCTTATTGCCTATTACATTTGATCTAATATGACATAATAAAAAATATAAATAATATAAACATGTTAAATACTCCAGAATGGATAATATTTGGCATAACACTGAGCAGTTCGAAGGAGGTATGAAGAGAACATGGTATACAAGTACCATTCTCCTATCCCTGTCTTGGAGGCTTATATTAGAGAAAACGTAGTGTAGCACAGGGCTAACTGTGATATACACTCGAACTTCACCATAAAACAGAAACAAAAAGGCTATTTCCTCTTTATAGATTATCCAAATTGAAAGCAAGAGTAATATAAGAGGGGCCTGGAGCAGTGGCTAATGAACAGAGGAAATGTTATTTTACTGCTAGGAATGTCAGCGTTGTTTATCCTGGACCCTATTTTCAAATTGGCTTTTGTTGAAATTTGTGTGAAATTGGTCAAATTGACAATTTGTGACCACTTTATTGGGTAGTTGAAACAGGTGAATGGGCGGTTTTTGTACTCAGTCGACTGACTAGAAGTAAGTAAATAAATCAAATCAAGTTTATTTTCAATAAGGGTTACAATGTGGGGTTTACAGGATTTGGATATTGTGTGGTTTACATGTTATAAAATACTAATTGCAGAGGGAGCCACTAGGACACCTAGCATGGCTAGACATTTCGGGCAGACTTAGCTTTATTCGTTACATTAAATCCTTGCAAATTATGGTACTAAGTCCAGGTGACTACATTATAATTTGTGAGTTTAGAATTGTGAATGCTTTTGTTTTGGCACAACACCAAGTGTCTATGTTGGAGTATCATAGACAAACTTATGACTGGCTAGGATTCATTCACTGTGCTTATAGTCAGTGGGTGAGTGAGTGAAATTGTGAACCACCAGGTGGTTATCATGTAAGTAAGTTTTCAGGAATACACAAATACAGTTACAAAGATTATCATACATAGCAGCGTATGTATAGAGAGCCTGGGATAACCAAAAAGAGTGAAAGTGACTTATTTCCAGAACCTGGCTTGTGCTTACCATACATGATTTTTGGTAAATATTTTTTTTCTCGGTTGTTTGTTGGGCTACCTCATTGAAACTTGGGCAATGTATAATAATAATAATAATAATAATAATAATAATAATAATATCTTTATTTTACTCCAAGTACATGTACAGGGTATACAGTCCTAGCTGATTAAAATGACATATTACTATTCAGAAAGTCCCTTGTTATGCTCCGGAGGCATTTCGGGCAAATTAGGTCAGTGTCCCAGGATGCAACCCACACCAGTCGACTAACACCCAGGTACCCATTTTACTGATGGGGAACATAGACAACAGGTGGAAAGAAACACGTCCAATGTTTCTACTCTGGCTGGGAATCGAACCCAGGCCCTCGCCGTGTGAACCGAGACCGTTAACCACCAGGCCACCAGAGTCCCTGATTGATTGAATGATGCTTCTTAACGTACACCAAAAATAAAAAAGACCGACGGTAAATAAGGGAGTTCACTTCTCAGCCATTAACCTCCTCTTTGAGGTATATTTCCGTATGGTTTTTATGGTTGTATACTCCTTTTTCGGTCTCATTTGATAGAGTGGAAGATATATTACAGAAATAGACATGATTTTGATTGCTTTCATGAAGAAAAGTACCTTGAAATTGAGCTCAAAGTAGCGGAAATGTTCGATTTTTGCTGATGTTCAGTGAACTTTGTTAAAGTCGGTAGGTTAATTTTATTAAGTGTATTCTAACCAAACCCCTCTGTAATCCGGCAGACTCAGTAATGCGGCACACTACAGGGCCTGATGATACAGGATTTGTGATGGAGGACCTTTATTACATTTGCCATTTTCTTTACAAAGATTCTTTCCTAAGTTTTTTGACTAAGATTCTTTACTAAGATTCTTTACTAAGATTCTTCACTAAGATTCTTTATTATGATTCTTTACTAAGATTCTTTACTATGATTCTTTACTATGATTCATTACTAAGATTCTTTTCTAAGATTCTTTATTAAGATTTTTGACTAAGATTCTTTATTAAGATTCTTTACTATGATTCTTTACTAAGATTCTTTACTAAGATTCTTTACTAAGATAAGAACATAAGAATTAAGGAATACTGCAAAAGGCCTACTTACCCATGCAGAGCCGGTCCATGTCCCTACCCCCCGATTAGCCCAATGACCCACCCAGTCCGGTCACCTCCACTCATGGAAGGAGCACGGCACCAGACCCAGAAGCACAACCTGACAAACTCACACCCACCCACACCCACTCATGTAATTATTAACCTATTTTTAAAATTACAGAACGTTTTAGCCTCAATATCTGTACTTGGGAGTTTATTCCACTCATCCACAACTCTATTACCAAACCAGTGCTTTCCTATATTCTTCCTGAATCTGAATTTTTCCAACTTGAAACCATTTCTGTGAGTCCTGTCTTCACTGGAATTTTTTAGAACGCTGTTTACATCCCCTTTATTTATTTCTGTTTTCCATTTATACACCTCGATAATATCCCCTGTAATTCTATGCCTTTCGAGGCAGTGCAGATTCAGGGTCCTCAGTCTATCCTCACAAGGAAGATTTCTGTTACATGGGATCAACTTTGTCATCTTCCTCTGTACGTTTTCCAGTGCAATTATGTCCATTGTATTACGGTGACCAAAACTGAGCAGCATAGTCTAAAGGAGCCCTAACCAAGGATATATAGAGTTGAAGAACAACCTGAGGACTTCCATTATTGTTATCTTTATTGCGAACACTAAAGCACTGTTGTCTTGGTTTTAGGGTTTTGCTAAATAGAAGTCCTAAATTCTTTTTTGCAATAATTAGTATTAAGATCTACATTATTTAGTTTATATGTGGCATGGTTATTTACCTGTCCAACATTCAGAACTTTCCATTTGTCTATATTAAACTGTATCTGCCACTTCTCTGACAATTACATCAGTCTATTCAAATCATTCTGGAGTGCTGTATTGTCTCTTTTGAATGACTTTGACAGCCTATTTTGTGTCATCAGCAAATTTGCTTATGTCGCTGTTTATTCCCTCATCTACGTCATTTATGTAAATTGTAAACAACTACGGGCCAAACACTGACCCTTGAGGAACACTGCTTGTGACGTTCCTCCATTCTGATTTCTCCCCATTTATGCAAACTCTCTGCTGCCTATTTATCAGCCATGCCTCTACACAGGAAAAAATTTCTCTTCCTATTAGGTGTTCCTTTAGTTTCCTCAATAGCCTCTGATGTGGAAGTCTATCGAGAGCCTTACTGAAGTCCATATACACAATATCATATTCATTACCAAGATCTACCTCCTGAAACACCTTAGTGAAAAAAGTTAGTAAATTTGTAAGACAAGAAACGCCCCTTTGTAAAACCGTGTTGAGATTCATTAATCAATCTGTGCCGATCAAGATGGCTATGAATTGTTTCAGCAATTATTGCTTCCATAAATTTTCCAACTATGGAGGTAAGGCTTATTGGTCTATAGTTAAAAGCCAAGGACCTGTCACCTGCCTTCATCGACACCATGCCTAACCCTTCTACGGTAGGGTAGGTGCCTGAGCCCGAGCCTTTAGCTCATAAAACTGTCATTCCCATTAGTCCCCTTGGGACGGGGATGGCAGACCAGAGAGGCCTAGCTTGTGGCTAGGCCTGGGGACAGTTGGTCCCAAAGATGAGGAGGTACTTGTGCCTCCTCCCATGGGAGACTTAGTTCAGACACTTCCTAAGTAGGGTAAGCCAAGGCGGCCACCACGTCGAAAAGGCCCGGGCCAGGAGAATACCGGCTAATCTTTAACTAACTAACACCTGCCTTGTAAATAGGCATAGGTCCACCATCACAAATCCGGCAATCAGTTATTCGGTTGCTTGAGTTATTCGGCCTAATTTGGCTACAATATATTGAAATTTCCATAGTCGCCACAACCAACCTGTGCATACTGTTTCGTGGTGCTACTTGTTGCATAAGTCATTCTAATTTCCTTTTCTCCATTTATTGTTATAACCTGCTTACTTTTAATCCTAGCCATTGCTCAATGAATAAAAAATGCTTTGCGTTGTGTAAAGCACTTACGCCATACATTGTCCATTAAGGTAAGGTGGCTTTGAAGCCACTGTCAGTTGCCATTAGCTCAGTCTCATGATGCAGGAGAATATGCTTTATTATTATGCTAATATCAACACTACAGCTTATTACCTATCACAATTGATCTAGTATGACATAATAAAAAATATAAATAATATAAACATGTTAAATACTCCAGAATGAAAAATATTTGGCATAACACTGAGCAGTTCGACGGAGGTATGAAGAGAACATGGTATACAAGTACCATTCTCCTATCCCTGTCTCGGGGGCTTATATTAGAGAAAACGTAGTGTAGCACAGGGCTAACTGTGATATACACTCGTACTGCACCATAAAACTGAAAAAAGCTATTTCCTCTTCATAGATTATCCAAATTGAAAGCAAGAGTAATATAAGAGGGGAATGCAGCTGTGACTAATGAACATAGGATTGTTATTTACTGTTTGGAATGTCAGCGTTGTTTATCCTGGACCTATTTTGAAATTGGCATTTGTTGAAAATTTGTGTGAAATTGGTCAAATTGACAATTTCTGTCCACTTTATTGGGTAGTTGAAACAGGTGAATGGGCGGTTTCTTGTACTCAGTCGACAGACTAGAAGTACGTAAATAAATCAAATCAAATCAAATCAAATCAAGTTTATTTTCCAAAAGGGTTACAATGTGGGGTTTACAGGATTTGGATATTGTGTGGTTTAAAATGTTTTAAAATACTAATTACAGAGGGAACCACTAGGACACCTAGCATGGCTAGACATTTCAGGCAGACTTAGATTATTTCATTACATTAAATACTTGCAAATTATGGTATTAAGTCCAGGTGACTACATTATAATTTGTGAGTTTAGCATTGTGAATGCTTTTTGTTTTGGCACAAACACCAAGTGTCTATGTTGGGTATCATAGGCAAACTTATGACTAGCTAGGATTCATTCACTGTGTTTATAGTCAGTGGGGTGAGTGAGTGTAAATTTTGAACCACAGGTGGTTATCATTTTAAGTTTATTCAGGAATACACAAATACAGTTACATAGATTATCATACATAGCAGCGTATGTATAGAGAGCCTGGGGTAACCAAAAAGTGGGAAAATGACTTATTTCCCGTACCTGGCTTGTGCTTACCATACATGATTTTTGGTAAATATTTTTTTTTTTTTTCGGTTGTTTGTTTGGCTACCTCATTGAAACTTGGGCAATGTATGATTGAATGATGCTTCTTAACGTACACCAAAAATAAAAAAGACGACGGTAAATAAGGGATTTCACTTCTCAGCCATTAACCTCCTCTTTGCGGTATATTTTCGTATGTTTTTTTTGGTTGCATACTCGTTTTTTTTGTCTCATTTGATGAGTGGAAAATATATTACAGAAATAGAAAACGATTTGATTGCTTTCATGATGAAAAGTACCTTGAAATTGAGCTCAAAGTAGCGGAAATGTTATTTTTTGCTGATTTTCAGTGAACTTTGTTTTTAAAATCGGTAGGTTAATTTTATTAAGTGTATTCTAACCTAACCCCTCTGTAATCTGGCAAACTAAGTAATGCGGCACACTACAGGGCCTAATGATAAAGGATTTGTGATGGAGGACCTTTATTACATTTGCCATTTTCTTTACAAAGATTCTTTCCTAAGTTTTTTGACTAAGATTCTTTACTAAGATTCTTCACTAAGATTCTTTAATATGATTCTTCACTAAGATTCTTTACTATGATTTTTTACTCTGATTCATTACTAAGATTCTTTACTGAGATTCTTTATTAAGATTTTTGACTAAGACTCTTTACTAAGATTCTTTACTATTATTCTTTACTAAGATTCTCTACTATGATTCTTTACTAATATTCTTTACTAAGATTCTTTACTAAGATGCTTTACTACGATTCTTTACTATGATTCTTTACTATGATTCTTTATAAATTCTTTACAAAGGTTCTTTCTAATTCTTTCTAAGATTCTTTCTAAGAAAAGAACATAAAAATGAAGGAAATCTGCAACAGGCCTATTGACCCTTTTTGACCCGGTCCAGGTCCTACCCTCTGATTAGCCCAATGACCCACCCAGTCTGGTCACCTCCACTCATGGAAGGAGCACTGCACCAGACCCAGCAGCACAACCTAGTCAGGTCCAACTCGCACCCACCCACACCCACTCATATATTTTTCTAACCTATTTTAAAAGCTACAGAACGTTTTAGCCTCAATAACTGTACTCGGGAGTTTATTCCAGTCATCCACAACTCTATTACCAAACCAGTGCTTTCCTATATTCTTCCTGAATCTGAATTTTTCTAACTTGAAACCATTGCTGCGAGTCCTGCCTTGACTGGAATTTTTCAGTATGCTGTATACATCTCCTTTATTTAGTCCTGTTTTCCGTTTATACACCTCGATCATATCTGCCCTAATTCTACGCCATTCGAGGGAATGCTGATTCAGGGCCTTCAGTCTATCCTTATAGAGAAGATTTCTGTTACATGGGATCAACTTTGTTATCTTCATCTGAATGTTTTCCAGTGCAATTATGTCCATTGCATTACGGTGACCATAACTGAGCAGCATAGTCTAAATGAGGCCTAACCAAGGATATACAGAGTTGAACAACCTGAGGACTTCTATTATTGTTAGCTTTATTGCGAACACTAATGCACTGTTGTCTTTGTTTTAGGGTTCTGCTAACTTGAACTTCTAAATCCTTTTCGCAGTCATTAGTATTTAGATCTTCATTATTTAGTTCACATGAGGCATGGTTATTTACCTGTCCAACATTTAGAACTTTGCATTTGTCTATATTAAACTGTATCTACACTTCTTTGACCATTACATCAATCTATTCTAATCATCCTGGAGTGCTCTATTGTCTCATTAGAATGAACTGGACAGCATGTTTTGGTGTTATCAGCAAATTTGCTTGTGTCGCTGTTTATTCCCTCATCTATGCCATTTATGTAAATTGTGAACAACAACGAGCCAATCACTGACCATTTAGGAACACTGCTTGTGATGTGCCTCCACTCTGATTTCTCCCCATTTATGCAAACTCTCTGCTGCCTATTTATCAGCCATGCCTCTACACAGGAAAAAATGTCTCCTCCTATTCTGTGTGCCTTTAGTTTCCTCAATACCTCTTATGTGGAACCTATCGAAACCCTTTATAAAGTCCCTATCACATTATCTATTCATTACCAAGATCTACCTCTCAACACCTTAGGAAAAATTTGGTAAAATTCGTAAGAAAAGAACCCCCCTTTGAAAAAACCATGTTAAATTTCATTAATCATTTTTTTCCCGATAAAAGATGGTAGAATTGTTTTTGGAAATTTATTGTTTCCCCATAAATTTTTCTATTTTGGGGTAAGGTTTTGGGCCCATATTCAAAACCCAAACCACAGTCACCTCCCTTGTAAAAGGCATAGGTATACCTAAAAACCGGCAATCAGTTTTCATTTTCCTTAGTTATTGGGGGCAAATTTTTGGGCTAAAATAATTTTAAATTCCCCATATCGCCACACCAACCTCTGCTACTGTTTGTGGTGCTATTTTGCAAAAGTCTTTTAATTTCCTTTTCCCCTTTTTATGTTTTAACCTGTTATTTTTGGGGCCCTACCATGGTTCAATGAAAAAAAAAATTGCTTTTCGTTGTGTTAAACTTACCCCGTACATTGTGCTTTAAGGAAAGGGGTTTTTTTGAACCATGTCATTTGTTGACTCGTCTATGGCGGAGAATATCTTTATTATTTGCTAATATCAACACACGCTTATTGCCTATTAATTTGTTTAAATAGACATAAAAAAAAATAAAATAATAAAAACATTTTAAAATACTCCAAAAGGGATAATATTTGGCATAACAGTGAGCGTTCGAATGTTGAAAAAAAACAGGGTATACAAGTACCATTCTCCTACCCTGTTTTGGGGCTTTATTAGGAAAACGAAGTGTAGCACGGGAAAACGTTAACACTCTACTGCCCCAAATAAACTGAAACAAAAAAGTTTTTCCCTTTTCAAAATTTATAAAATTGAAAGAAAAGAGTAAATGAGAGGGCCTGGAGTTTGACTAATAAAACAGGGAAATGTTTTTTTTCTGCTAGGAATGTCAGCGTTGTTTATCCTAGCCCTATTTTGAAATTGGCATTTTTTGAAATTTGTGTAAAATTGATCAAATTGCAATTTGCCCCTTTTGGGGGTAGTTAAAACGGGTGAATGGGGGGTTTCTTTTTATCAGTCGACTTATAAAAGTACGTAAAAAAATAAAATCAAATCAATAAAATCAAGTTTATTTCCAAAAAGGGGTTACAATGGGGGGTTTTACGGATTTGGATTTTGTGGGGTTTTTACATTTTTTAAAATACTAATTACGAGGGAACCCCAAGGGCACCTACATGGCTAGACATTTCAGGCAGATTTGATTAATTCGTTAATTAATCCCTTTCAAATTATGGTTTTAAGTCCAGGTGATACATTTTAATTTGTGATTTTGCAATTTTTGAATGCTTTTGTTTTGGCAAAATACCCAAGTTCTTGTTTGGGTACATAGGCAAATTATGACTAGAGGATCATTCATGTGTTTAAGCAGTGGGGGAGGAGTGAATTGGAACCCCCCGGGGTTATCATGAAATTTATTCGGAATACCAAATACAGTTACATAGATTTTAACAAGCGCGTTTTGTATAGAGAGCCTGGGGGTTTAACCAAAAAAAATGAAAATACTTATTTCCCGTACCTGGTTGGCTTACCCTACATGATTTTGGTAAATATTTTTTTTTCGGGTTTTTGTTGGGTATCTCATTGAAACATGGGCAAGTATGATTGAAAGATGCTTCTAAACGTACACCAAAAAAAAAACCATTTTAACCCCCTCTTTGCGGTAATTTTCGAATGTTTTTTATGGTTTCTACCGTTTTTTGGTCTCATTTTTGGTGGGAAATATATTACGAAATAAAATGATTTTGATTGCTTTCTGATGAAAAGTACCTTTAAATTGAGCTCAAAATACGGAAATGTTCGATTTTTGTGATGTTCAGTAACTTTGTTAAAGTCGGGGGTTAATTTTATAAGTGATTCTAACCTAACCCCTCTGAATCTGGCAAACTCAGTAAGCAGACACTACAAGGCCTAATGATACAGGATTTGTGATGGGGACCTGTATTCATTTTCCATTTTCTTACAAAGATTTTTTTCCCAAATTTTTTGACTAAGATTCTTACAAAAATTCTTCACTAAGATTCTTTAAAATGATTCTTCACCCCAAAATTCTTTTCTACGTTTTTTTATTGATTCTTACTAAAATTTTTTATTTGATTTTTGACTAAGATCTTTACTAAATTCTTTTCTAAAATTCTTTTCAAGATTCTTACTATACTCCACCCACCCACACCTATATGTATTTTTCTAACTATTTTTCAATTTTTTCAATTTCTCAATATGGTAAACATAAAATTAAATCTTCATCGAGTAAAAAAATTTGGCCACAAAAAAAGAGCGAAACACCAACGTCAAAGACCTGGGGGTGATCATGTCGGGGGATCTCACCTTCAAGGACCATAACATTGTATCAATCTCATCTGCTAGAAAAATGACAGGATAGATAATGAGAACCTTCAAAACTAGGGAGGCCAAGCCCATGATGACACTCTTCAGGTCACTTGTTCTATCTAGGCTGGAATATTGCTGCACACTAACAGCACCTTTCAAGGCAGGTGAAATTGCCGACCTAGAAAATGTACAGAGAACTTTCACGGCGCGCATAACGGAGATAAAAACACCTCAATTATTGGGAGCGCTTGAGTTCCTAAACCTGTATTCCCTGGAACGCAGGAGGAGAGAGATACATGATTATATACACCTGGAAAATCCTAGAGGGACTAGTACCGAACTTGCACACGAAAATCATCACTACGAAAGCAAAAGACTTGGCAGACGATGCACCATCCCCCCAATGAAAAGCAGGGGTGTCACTAGCACGTTAAGAGACCATACAATAAGTGTCAGGGGCCCGAGACTGTTAAACTGCCTCCCAGCACACATAAGGGGGATTACCAACAGACCCCTGGCAGTCTTCAAGCTGGCACTGGACAAGCACCTAAAGTCAATTCCGGATCAGCCGGGCTGTGGCTCGTACGTTGGTTTGCGTGCAGCCAGCAGCAACAGCCTGGTTGATCAGGCTCTGATCCACCAGGAGGCCTGTTCACAGACCGGGCCGCGGGGGCGTTGACCCCCGGAACTCTCTCCAGGTAAACTCCAGGTATGATTCTTTACTAATATTCTTTACTAAGATTCTTTACTAAGATGCTTTACTATGATTCTTTACTGTGATTTTTTACTATGATTCTTTACTAAAATTCTTTACTAAGATTCTTTACTATGATTCTTTGCTAAGATTCTTTACTAAGATAAGAACATAAGAATGAAGGAATACTGCAACAGGCCTATTGACCCATGTAGAGCCGGTCCAGGTCCCTACCATCCGATTAGCCTAATGACCCACCCAGTCTGGTCACCTCCACTCATGGAAGGAGCACTGCACCAGACCCAGCAGCACAACCTAGTCAGGTCCAACTCGCACCCACCCACACCCACTCATGTATTTTTCTGACCTATTTTTAAAGCTACAGAACGTTTTAGCCTCAATAACTGTACTCGGGAGTTTATTCCAGTCATCCACAACTCTATTACCAAACCAGTGCTTTCCTATATTCTTCCTGAATCTGAATTTTTCCAACTTGAAACAATTGCTGCGAGTCCTGCCTTGACTGGAATTTTTCAGTATGCTGTATACATGTCCTTTATTTAGTCCTGTTTTCCGTTTATACACCTCGATCATATCTGCCCTAATTCTACGCCATTCGAGGGAGTGCAGATTCAGGGCCTTCAGTCTATCCTTATAGAGAAGATTTCTGTTACATGCGATCAACTTTGTCATCTTCATCTGTACATTTTCCAGTGCAATTATGTCCATTGCTTTACGGTAACCATAACTGAGCAGCATAGTCTAAATGAGGCCTAACCAAGGATATACAGAGTTGAAGAACAACCTGAGGACTTCTATTATTGTTAGCTTTATTGCGAACGCTAATGCACTGTTGTCTTGGCTTTAGGGTTCTGCTAACTAGAACTCATAAATCCTTTTTGCAGTCATTAGTATTTAGATCTTCATTATTTAGTTCATGTGAGGCATGGTTATTTACCTGTCCAACATTTAGAACTTTGCATTTGTCTATATTAAACTGTATCTACACTTCTTTGACCATTACATCAATCTATTCTAATCATCCTGGAGTGCTCTATTGTCTCATTAGAATGAACAGGACAGCATGTTTTGGTGTTATCAGCAAATTTGCTTGTGTCGCTGTTTATTCCCTTATCTATGACATTTATGTAAATTGTGAACAACAACGGGCCAATCACTGACCATTTAGGAACACTGCTTGTGATGTGCCTCCACTCTGATTTCTCCCCATTTATGCAAACTCTCTGCTACCTCTTTATCAGCCATGCCTTTACACAGGAAAAAATTTCTCCTCCTATTCTGTGTGCCTTTAGTTTCCTCAATAGCCTCTGATGTGGAACTTTATCGAAAGCCTTACTGAAGTCCATATACACATTATCATATTCATTACCAAGATCTACCTCCTCAAACACATTAGAGAAAAAAGTTGGTAAATTCGTAAGACAAGAACGCCCCTTTGTAAAACCATGTTGAGATTCATTAATCATTCTTTTCCGATCAAGATGGCTACGAATTGCTTTGGCAATTATTGATTCCATAAATTTTCATACTTTGGAGGTAAGGCTTATTGGTCCATAGTTCGAAGCCAAGCACATGTCACCTACCTTGTAAATAGGCATAGGTATACCATCAAAAATCTGGCAATCAGTTATTTGGTTCCTTCAGTTATTCGGGACTAATTTTGGCTAGCATAATTTTAAATTTCCATGATCGGCACACCAACCTGCTGCTACTGTTTGGTGGTGCTACTTGTTGCATAAGTCATTCTAATTTAATTTTCTCCATTTATTGTTATAACCTGCTTACTTTTAGCCCTAGCCATGGTTCAATGAATAAAAAATGATTTTCCTTGTGTAAAGCACTTACACAGTACATTGTCCATTAAGGTAAGGTGGCTTTGAAGCCACTGTCAGTTGCCATTAGCTCAGTCACATGATGCAGGAGAATATGCTTTATTATTATGCTAATATCAACACTACAGCTTATTACCTATCACAATTGATCTATATGACATAATAAAAAATATAAATAATATAAAATGTAAAATACCAGAATGAAAAATTATTTGGCATACACTGAGAGGGTTCGATGGGTTTTTATGAGAACATGGTATACAAGTACCATTCTCCTTCCCTGTCATGGGGCTTATATTAGACTAAAAACGAGTGTTGCACAAGGCTAACTGTGATTTTACACTCGTACTTCACAATAAACAGAAACAAAAAAGCTATTTCCTTCTTATGATTATCCAAATTAAAAGCAAGGTAATAAAAGAGGGACTGGAGCTTGACAAATTTAAACAGAGAAATTTTATTTTACTGCTAGGAATCAGCGTTTTTATCCTGGACCCTATTTGAAATTGCTTCTTTGAAATTTGTGTAAAATTGGTCAAATTGACAATTTCTGACCACTTTATTGGGTAGTTGAAATAGGTGAATGGGCGGTTTTTGTACTCAGTCGACAGACTAAAAGTAAGTAAATTAATCAAATCAAATTAAATCAAATCAAGTTTATTTTCTATAAGGGTTACAATGTGGGGTTTACAGGATTTGGATATAGTGTGGTTTACATATTATAAAATACTAATTACAGAGATAGCCACTAGGACACCTAGCATTGCTAGACATTTCGGGCAGACTTAGATTAATTCTTAACATTAAGTCCTTGGAAATTATTGTATTAAGTCTAGGTGACTGCATTATAATTTGTGAGGTGAGCATTGTGAATGCTTTTGTTTTGGCACAACACCAAGTGTCTATGCTGGAGTATCATAGGCAAACTTATGACTGGCTAGGATTCATTCACTGTGTTTATAGTCAATGGGTGAGCGAGTGTAATTGTGAACCACCAGGTGGTTATTATGTAAGTAAGTTTATTCAGGAATACACAAATACAGTTACATAGATTATCATACAAAGCAGCGTATGTTTTGAGAGCCTGGGAAAACCCCAAAAAAAGTGAAAGTGACTTATTTCATTCCGGGGCTTTTGCTTACCATACATGATTTTTGGTAAATATTTTTTTTTCTTGGTTGTTTGTTGGGCTATCTCATTGAAACTTGGGCAATGTATGATTGAATGATGTTCTTAACGTACACAAGAATAAAAAAGCCCGACGGTAAATAGGAAAGTTCACTTCTCAGCCCATTAAACCCTCCTCTTTGCAGTATTATTTTGTATGGTTTTTTTATGGTTGTATACTCGTTTTTTGGTCTTTTTGATAGAGTGGAAGATAATATTACAGAAATAGACATGATTTTGATTGCTTTCATGATGAAAAGTACCTTGAAATTGAGCTCAATGTAGCGGAAATGTTCGATTTTGCTGGTGTTCAATGAACTTTTTTAAAAGTCGGTTGGTTAATTTTATTAAGTGTATTCTAACCCAGCCCCTCTGTAATCCGGCAAAAATCAGTAATGCGGCACACTACAGGGCCTAATGATACAGGATTTGTGATGGAGGACCTGTATTACATTTGCCATTTTCTTTACAAAGATTCTTTCGTAAGTTTTTTTTTACTAAGATTCTTTAGTAAGATTCTTTACTAAGATTCTTCACTTAAGATTCTTTATTTGATTCTTTACTAAGATTCTTTACTATGATTCTTTACTATGATTCATTACTAAGATTCCTTACTAAGACTCTTTATTAAGATTTTTTACTAAGATTCCTTGCTAAGATTCTTTACTATGATTCTTTACTGAGATTCTTTACTAAGATTCTTTACTAAGATAAGAACATAAGAATTAAGGAATACTGCAACAGGCCTACTCACCCATGCAGAGCCGGTCCATGTCCCTACCCCCCGATTAGCCCAATGACCCACCCAGTCCGGTCACCTCCACTCACGGCAAAAGACACAGCAGCACAACCTACTCAGGTCAAACTCACACCCACCCACACCCACTCATGTAATTATTAACCTATTTTTAAAACTACAGAACGTTTTAGCCTCAATATCTGTACTTGGGAGTTTATTCCACTCATCAACAACTCTATTACCAAACCAGTGCTTTCCTATATTCTTCCTGAATCTGATTTTTTCCAACTTGAAACCATTGCTGCGAGTCCTGTCTTCACTGGAATTTTTTAGAATGCTGTTTACATCCCCTTTATTTATTTCTGTTTTCCATTTATGCACCTCGATCATATCCCCCCTAATTCTATGCTTTTCGAGGGAGTGCAGATTCAGGGTCCTCAGTCTATCCTCACAAGGAAGATTTCTGTTACATGGGGATCAACTTTTCATCTTCCTCTGTTCGTTTTCCATGCAATTTTTTCCATTTTTATTTCGGTGACCAAAACTGAGCAGCATAGTCTAAAGGAGCCCTAAAAAGGATATATAGAGTTGAAGAACAACCTGAGGACTTCTATTATTGTTATCTTTATTGTGAACACTAAAGCACTGTAGTCTTGGTTTTAGGGTTTTGCTAAATAGAACTCCTAAATTCTTTTTCGCAATAATTAGTATTAAGATCTTCATTATTTAGTTTATATGTGGCATGGTTATTTACCTGTCCAACATTCAGAACTTTCCATTTGTCTATATTAAACTGTATCTGCCACTTCTCTGACAATTACATCAGTCTATTCAAATCATCCTGGAGTGCTGTATTGTCTCTTTTGAATGACTTGGACAGCCTATTTTGTGTCATCAGCAAATTTGCTTATGTCGCTGTTTATTCCCTCATCTATGTCATTTATGTAAATTGTAAACAACTACGGGCCCAACACTGACCCTTGAGGAACACTGCTTGTGACGTTCCTCCATTCTGATTTCTCCCCATTTATGCAAACTCTCTGCTGCCTATTTATCAGCCATGCCTCTACACAGGAAAAAATTTCTCTTCCTATTCGGTGTGCCTTTAGTTTCCTCAATAGCCTCTGATGTGGAAGTCTATCAAGAGCCTTACTGAAGTCCATATACACAATATCATATTCATTACCAAGATCTACCTCCTGAAACACCTTAGTGAAAAAAGTTAGTAAATTTGTAAGACAGGAACGCCCCTTTGTAAAACCGTGTTGAGATTCATTAATCAATCTGTGCCGATCAAGATGGCTACAAATTGTTTCAGCAATTATTGCTTCCATAAATTTTCCCACTATGGAGGAAAGGCTTATTGGTCTATAGTTCAAAGCCAAGGACCTATCACCTGCCTTGTAAATAGGCATAGGTCCGCCATCACAAATCCGGCAATCAGTTATTCGGTTGCTTCAGTTATTCGGCACTAATTTGGCTAGCATAATTTGAAATTTCCATAATCGCCACACCAACCTGCTGCTACTGTTTCGTGGTGCTACTTGTTGCATAAGTCATTCTAATTTCCTTTTCTCCATTTATTGTTATAACCTGCTTACTTTTAACCCTAGCCATGGCTCAATGAATAAAAAATGCTTTTCGTTGTGTAAAGCACTTACACAGTACATTGTCCATTAAGGTAAGGTGGCTTTGAAGCCACTGTCAGTTGCCATTAGCTCAGCCTCATGATGCAGGAGAATATGCTTTATTATTATGCTAATATCAACTCTACAGCTTATTACCTATCACAATTGATCTAATATAACATAATAAAAAATATAAATAATATAAACATGTTAAATACTCGAGAATGAAAAATATTTGGCATAACACTGAGCAGTTCGACGTAGGTATGAAGAGAACATGGTATAAAAAGTACCATTCTGCAATCCTTGTCTTGGGGGCTTATATTAGAGAAAACGTAGTGTAGCACAGGGCTAACTGTGATATACACTCGTACTGCACCATAAAACTGACACAAAAAAGCTGTTTCCTCTTCATAGATTATCCAAATTGAAAGCAAGAGTAATATAAGAGGGGCCGGGAGCTGTGACTAATGAACAGAGGAAATGTTATTTTACTGCTAGGAATGTCAGCATTGTTTATCCTGGACCCTATTTTGAAATTGGCATTTGTTGAAATTTGTGTGAAATTGGTCAAATTGACAATTTCTGACCACTTTATTTGGTAGTTGAAACAGGTGAATGGGCGGTTTCTTGTACACAGTCGACAGACTGCAAGTACGTAAATAAATCAAATCAAATCAAATCAAATCAAGTTTATTTTTCAAAAGGGTTACAATGTGGGGTTTACAGGATTTGGATATTGTGTTGTTTACATGTTTTAAAATACTAATTACAGAGGGAACCACTAGGACACCTAGTATGGCTAGACATTTCAGGCAGACTTAGATTAATTTGTTACATTAAATCCTTGCAAATTATGGTATTAAGTCCAGGTGACTACATTATAATTTGTGAGTTTAGCATTGTGAATGCTTTTGTTTTGGCACAACACCAAGTGTCTATGTTGCAGTATCATAGGCAAACTTATGACTGGCTAGGATTCATTCACTGTGTTTATAGTCAGTGGTTGAGTGAGTGTAATTGTGAATCACCAGGTGGTTATCATGTAAGTTTATTCAGGAATACACAAATACAGTTACATAGAGATCATACATGGCAGGGTATGTATAGAGAGCCTGGGATAACCCAAAAAAGTGAAAGTGACTTATTTCCAGTACCTGGCTTGTGCTTACCATACATGATTTTTGGTAAATATTTTTTTTCTCGGTTGTTTGTTGGGCTACCTCATTGAAACTTGGGCAATGTATGATTGAATGACGCTTCTTAACGTACACCAAAAATAAAAAAGACAGACGGTAAATAAGGGAGTTCACTTCTCAGCCATTAACCTCCTCTTTGAGGTATATTTTCGTATGGTTTTTATGGTTGTATACTCGTTTTCTGGTCTCATTTGATAGAGTGGAAGATATATTACAGAAATAGACATGATTTTGATTGCTTTCATGATGAAAAGTTCCATGAAATTGAGCTCAAAGTAGCGGAAATGTTCGATTTTTGCTGATGTTCAGTGAACTTTGTTAAAGTCGGTAGGTTAATTTTATTAAGTGTATTCTAACCTAACCCCTCTGTAATCCGGCAAACTCAGTAATGCGGCACACTACAAGGCCTGATGATACAGGATTTAGTGATGGAGGACCTGTATTACATTTGCCATTTTCTTTACAAAGATTCTTTCCTAAGTTTTTTGACTAAGATTCTTTACTAAGATTCTTTAGTAAGATTCTTCACTAAGATTCTTTATTATGATCCTTTACTAAGATTCTTTACTATGATTCTTTACTATGATTCATTACTAAGATTCTTTTCTAAGAGTCTTTATTAAGATTTTTGACTAAGATTCTTTATTAAGATTCTTTACTATGATTCTTTACTAAGATTCTTTACTAAGATTCTTTACTAAGATAAGAACATAAGAATTAAGGAATACTGCAAAAGGCCTACTTACCCATGCAGAGCCGGTCCATGTCCCTACCCCCCGATTAGCCCAATGACCCACCCAGTCCGCTCACCTCCACTCATGGAAGGAGCACGGCACCAGACCCAGAAGCACAACCTCACAAACTCACACCCACCCACACCCACTCATGTAATTATTAACCTATTTTTAAAATTACAGAACGTTTTAGCCTCAATATCTGTACTTGGGAGTTTATTCCACTCATCCACAACTCTATTACAAAACCAGTGCTTTCCTATATTCTTCCTGAATCTGAATTTTTCCAACTTGAAACCATTGCTGCGAGTCCTGTCTTCACTGGAATTTTTTAGAACGCTGTTTACATCCCCTTTATTTATTTCTGTTTTCCATTTATACACCTCGATCATATCCCCCCTAATTCTATGCCTTTCGAGGGAGTGCAGATTCAGGGTCCTCAGTCTATCCTCACAAGGAAGATTTCTGTTACATGGGATCAACTTTGTCATCTTCCTCTGTACGTTTTCCAGTGCAATTATGTCCATTGTATTACGGTGACCAAAACTGAGCAGCATAGTCTAAAGGAGCCCTAACCAAGGATATATAGAGTTGAAGAACAACCTGAGGACTTCCATTATTGTTATCTTTATTGCGAACACTAAAGCACTGTTGTCTTGGTTTTAGGGTTTTGCTAAATAGAAGTCCTAAATTCTTTTTTGCAATAATTAATATTAAGATCTACATTATTTAGTTTATATGTGGCATGGTTATTTACCTGTCCAACATTCAGAACTTTCCATTTGTCTATATTAAACTGTATCTGCCACTTCTCTGACAATTACATCAGTCTATTCAAATCATCCTGGAGTGCTGTATTGTCTCTTTTGAATGACTTTGACAGCCTATTTTGTGTCATCAGCAAATTTGCTTATGTCACTGTTTATTCCCTCATCTACGTCATTTATGTAAATTGTAAACAACTACGGGCCAAACACTGACCCTTGAGGAACACTACTTGTGACGTTCCTCCATTCTGATTTCTCCCCATTTATGCAAACTCTCTGCTGCCTATTTATCAGCCATGCCTCTACACAGGAAAAAATTTCTCTTCCTATTCGGTGTGCCTTTAGTTTCCTCAATAGCCTCTGATGGGGAAAGGGTCTATCGAGAGCCTTACTGAAGTCCATATACACAGTATCATATTCATTACCAAGATCTACCTCCTGAAACACCTTAGTGAAAAAAGTTAGTAAATTTGTAAGACAGGAACGCCCCATTGTAAAACCGTGTTGAGATTCATTAATCAATCTGTGCCGATCAAGATGGCTACAAATTGTTTCAGCAATTATTGCTTCCATAAATTTTCCCACTATGGAGGAAAGGCTTATTGGTCTATAGTTCAAAGCCAAGGACCTATCACCTGCCTTGTAAATAGGCATAGGTCCGCCATCACAAATCCGGCAATCAGTTATTCGGTTGCTTCAGTTATTCGGCACTAATTTGGCTAGCATAATTTGAAATTTCCATAATCGCCACACCAACCTGCTGCTACTGTTTCGTGGTGCTACTTGTTGCATAAGTCATTCTAATTTCCTTTTCTCCATTTATTGTTATAACCTGCTTACTTTTAACCCTAGCCATGGCTCAATGAATTTAAAAAAATGCTTTTCGTTGTGTAAAGCACTTACACAGTACATTGTCCATTAAGGTAAGGTGGCTTTGAAGCCACTGTCAGTTGCCATTAGCTCAGCCTCATGATGCAGGAGAATATGCTTTATTATTATGCTAATATCAACTCTACAGCTTATTACCTATCACAATTGATCTAATATAACATAATAAAAAATATAAATAATATAAACATGTTAAATACTCGAGAATGAAAAATATTTGGCATAACACTGAGCAGTTCGACGGAGGTATGAAGAGAACATGGTATACAAGTACCATTCTGCAATCCTTGTCTTGGGGGCTTATATTAGAGAAAACGTAGTGTAGCACAGGGCTAACTGTGATATACACTCGTACTGCACCATAAAACTGACACAAAAAAGCTATTTCCTCTTCATAGATTATCCAAATTGAAAGCAAGAGTAATATAAGAGGGGCCGGGAGCTGTGACTAATGAACAGAGGAAATGTTATTTTACTGCTAGGAATGTCAGCATTGTTTATCCTGGACCCTATTTTGAAATTGGCATTTGTTGAAATTTGTGTGAAATTGGTCAAATTGGGCAATTTTGACCACTTTATTTGGTAGTTGAAACAGGTGAATGGGCGGTTTCTTGTACACAGTCGACAGACTGCAAGTACGTAAATAAATCAAATCAAATCAAATCAAATCAAGTTTATTTTTCAAAAGGGTTACAATGTGGGGTTTACAGGATTTGGATATTGTGTTGTTTACATGTTTTAAAATACTAATTACAGAGGGAACCACTAGGACACCTAGTATGGCTAGAACATTTCGGCAGACTTAGATTAATTTGTTACATTAAATCCTTGCAAATTATGGTATTAAGTCCAGGTGACTACATTATAATTTGTGAGTTTAGCATTGTGAATGCTTTTGTTTTGGCACAACACCAAGTGGTCTATGTTGCAGTATCATAGGCAAACTTATGACGGCTAGGATTCATTCACTGTGTTTATAGTCAGTGGTTGAGTGAGTGTAATTGTGAATCACCAGGTGGTTATCATGTAAGTTTATTCAGGAATACACAAATACAGTTACATAGATTATCATACATGGCAGGGTATGTATAGAGAGCCTGGGATAACCCAAAAAAGTGAAAGTGACTTATTTCCAGTACCTGCTTGTGCTTACCATACATGATTTTTGGTAAATATTTTTTTTCCTCGGTTGTTTGTTGGGCTACCTCATTGAAACTTGGGGAATGTATGATTGAATGACGCTTCTTAACGTACACCAAAAATAAAAAAGACAGACGGTAAATAAGGGAGTTCACTTCTCAGCCATTAACCTCCTCTTTGAGGTATATTTTCGTATGGTTTTTATGGTTGTATACTCGTTTTCTGGTCTCATTTGATAGAGTGGAAGATATATTAAAAGAAATAGCATGATTTTGATTGCTTTCATGATGAAAAGTTCCATGAAATTGAGCTCAAAGTAGCGGAAATGTTCGATTTTTGCTGATGTTCAGTGAACTTTGTTAAAGTCGGTAGGTTAATTTTATTAAGTGTATTCTAACCTAACCCCTCTGTAATCCGGCAAACTCAGTAATGCGGCACACTACAAGGCCTGATGATACAGGATTTAGTGATGGAGGACCTGTATTACATTTGCCATTTTCTTTACAAAGATTCTTTCCTAAGTTTTTTGACTAAGATTTTTTACTAAGATTCTTTAGTAAGATTCATCACTAAGATTCTTTATTATGATCCTTTACTAAGATTCTTTACTATGATTCTTTACTATGATTCATTACTAAGATTCTTTTCTAAGAGTCTTTATTAAGATTTTTGACTAAGATTCTTGATTAAGATTCTTTACTATGATTCTTTACTAAGATTCTTTACTAAGATTCTTTACTAAGATAAGAACATAAGAATTAAGGAATACTGCAAAAGGCCTACTTACCCATGCAGAGCCGGTCCATGTCCCTACCCCCCGATTAGCCCAATGACCCACCCAGTCCGCTCACCTCCACTCATGGAAGGAGCACGGCACCAGACCCAGAAGCACAACCTCACAAACTCACACCCACCCACACCCACTCATGTAATTATTAACCTATTTTTAAAATTGCAGAACGTTTTAGCCTCAATATCTGTACTTGGGAGTTTATTCCACTCATCCACAACTCTATTACCAAACCAGTGCTTTCCTATATTCTTCCTAAATCTGAATTTTTCCAACTTGAAACCATTGCTGCGAGTCCTGTCTTCACTGGAATTTTTTAGACGTTTTTACCCCCCTTTTTTATTTTTTTTTTCCTTTTACATCGATAATACCCCTGAAATTCTATGCC
Source organism: Cherax quadricarinatus (assembly GCF_026875155.1). Lineage (NCBI taxonomy): Eukaryota > Metazoa > Arthropoda > Malacostraca > Decapoda > Parastacidae > Cherax > Cherax quadricarinatus. The sequence goes on from NC_069495.1 coordinate 713,781, forward strand.
TTTCGGGCATTTCGATTCAGGGTCCTCAGTTATCCCAAAAGGAAGTTTTCTTTTACATGGGATCAATTTGCATTTTCCCTCGTACGTTTTCCAGTGAAATTTGTCCATTGTATTACGGTGACCAAAAAATGAGCACATAGTCTAAAAGGACCCTAACAAGGAATTAGAGTTGAAGAAAAACCCTGGGGACTTCCCTTATTGTTTTTTTTTGCAACATAAAGCACTGTTGTTTTGGGTTTTGGGGTTTTGAAAAATAGAAGTCCTAAATTTTTTTGCAATAATTAGTATTAAGATCTACATTTTTAAATTTTTAATGGGCATGGTTATTTACCTGTCCAACTTCGAACTTTCCATTTGTCTTTTTTAAACTGTATCTGCCACTTCCTGACAATTCATCTTATTAAAATCACCCTGGAGTGCTTATTGTCTTTTTGAATGACTTGACACCCCATTTTGTGTCATCAGCAAATTTGTTTTGTCGCTGTTTATTCCCTCATCTATGTCATTTATGAAAATTTAAACAACTAGGGGCCCCAAACACTGACCCTTGGGAACACTGCTTGGACTTCCTCCTTTCTGATTTCCCCCATTTATGCAAACTCCTGCCCCTATTTATCCCCAGCCTAAGGGGAAAAAATTTTTCTTTTATTGGTGTGCTTTAGTTTCCTCAATAGCCTCTGGTGGAATCATCGAGACCCTTTACTGAAGTCCATAACCAATATCATATTCATTACCAAGATCTACCCCTGAAACCCCTTTAGTAAAAAAAGTTGTAAATTTGTAAGACGGGAACGCCCCTTTGTAAAACCGTGTTGGTTTCATTAATCAATCTGTCCCGATAAGAGGGCTACAAATTGTTTCAGAATTTTTGCTTCCATAAATTTTCCCATATGGAGGAAGGGTTTATTGGTCTATAGTTCAAAGCCAAGGCCCCTATCACCTGCCTTGAAATGGGCGGGTCCCCATCACAAACCCCGGCAATCGTTTTCTTTTTGCTTAGTTATTCGGCACTAATTTGGCTAGCAAAATTTTTAAAATTTTCCATAATCCCCACAACCAAACCTGCTGCTACTTTTTTCGGGGTGTACTTGTTCTAAGTCTTCTAATTTCCTTTTCTCCTTTATTGTTATAACGCTTTTTTTTAACCCCAGCCATGGCTCAATGAATAAAAAGTTTTTCGTTGGTAAAGCATTACACAGTACTTTGTCCATTAAGGAAGGTGGTTTGAAGCCACTGTCATTCCCATTCTCAGCCTCAATGAGGAAATATGTTTTATTTTATGCTAAATCAATTACGCTTATTACCTATCACAATTGTCTAATATAACATAATAAAAAAATAAATAATATAAACATGTTAAATACTCAGAATGAAAAAATTTGGATAAAAACTGAGCAGTTCGCGGGGGTATAAAAAGGAACATGGTAACAAGTACCCTTCTGCAATCCTTGTTTGGGGGCTTATAAAGAGAAAACTAGTGTAGCACAGGGCTAACTGGATATAAAACGTAGCACCCAAAAAAAGCACAAAAAAGTGTTTCCTCTTCATAATTTTTTCCAAATTGAAAGAAATAAAATAAGAGGGGGGCCCGGGGGCTGGATAAAGAAAAAGGAAATGTTATTTTTCTGCTAGGGAATTTACATTGTTTCCTGGACCCTATTTTGAATTGGCATTTGTTGAAAATTTTTGTGAAATTGGTCAATTGACAATTTTGACCACTTTATTTGGGTTTTTTTGAAAAGGTGAATGGGGGGTTTCTTGTACACATCGACGACTGCAAGTACGTAAATAAATCAAATCAAATCAAAACAATAAATTTTTTTTTCAAAAAAGGGTTACAATGTGGGGTTTCAGGATTTGGATATTGTTTGTTTCATGTTTTAAAATACTAAATTACAGAGGGAACCACTAGGGGCACCTTAGGGAGACATTTAGGGAGACTTAGATTAATTTGTTACATTAAATCCTTCAAATTTGGTATTTTAAGTCCCGGGGACTAATTATAATTTGTGAGTTTAGCTTTTGGGAAATTTTTTTTTTGGGGACAACACCAAGGTTATGTTGCAGTATCATAGGCAAACTTAGATGGCTAGGATTCATTACTGTTTTATAGTCAGTGGTTGAGTGAGTGTAAAATTTTGAACACCATGGTTATCATTTAAATTTTTTTCAGGAATAACAAATACATTACAAGAATCATACATGGCAGGGTTTATAGAGAGTGGATAACCCAAAAAAGTAAAGTGACTTATTTTCCCGACCTGGCTTGTGCTTTTTCCCTACATGATTTTTTGGTAATATTTTTTTCTCGGTTGTTTGTTGGGGACCTCATTGAAAAATTGGGCAATGTATGATTTAATCGTTCTTAAGACACCAAAAAAAAAAAAGACAGACGGTAAATAAAGGGATTCATTCCAGCCCTTAACCTCCTTTTGAGGTATATTTTGTATGGGTTTTTTTGGTTTTTATACTCGTTTTTTGGCTCATTTGATAGAGTAAAGATTATTTCAAAATAGACATGTTTTGATTGCTTTTATAGGGAAAAATTCTGAAATTTACTCAAGTACGGAAAATTTTGATTTTTGCTGATGTTCAGTGAACTTTGTTTTAAATCGGTAGGTTAATTTTTTAAGTGTATTTAACTAACCCCCCCCTGTAACCGGAAACTCAGGGAATGCGGACCACAGGGGCCTATGATCGGATTTAGTGAGGAGGACCGTATTACTTTTCCATTTTCTTTACAAAGATTTTTTCCTAAGTTTTTTACTAAGATTCTTTACTAAGATTCTTTAATAAGATTCTTCACTAAGATTCTTTATTATGATCCTTTTTACTAAGATTCTTTACTATGATTCTTTACTATGATTCATTACTAAGATTCTTTTCTAAGAGTCTTTATTAAGATTTTTGACTAAGATTCTTTATTAAGATTCTTTACTATGATTCTTTACTAAGATTCTTTACTAAGATTCTTTACTAAGATAAGAACATAAGAATTAAGGAATACTGCAAAAGGCCTACTTACCCATGCAGAGCCGGTCCATGTCCCTACCCCCCGATTAGCCCAATGACCCACCCAGTCCGCTCACCTCCACTCATGGAAGGAGCACGGCACCAGACCCAGAAGCACAACCTCACAAACTCACACCCACCCACACCCACTCATGTAATTATTAACCTATTTTTAAAATTACAGAACGTTTTAGCCTCAATATCTGTACTTGGTAGTTTATTCCACTCATCCACAACTCTATTACCAAACCAGTGCTTTCCTATATTCTTCCTGAATCTGAATTTTTCCAACTTGAAACCATTGCTGCGAGTCCTGTCTTCACTGGAATTTTTTAGAACGCTGTTTACATCCCCTTTATTTATTTCTGTTTTCCATTTATACACCTCGATCATATCCCCCCTAATTCTATGCCTTTCGAGGGAGTGCAGATTCAGGGTCCTCAGTCTATCCTCACAAGGAAGATTTCTGTTACATGGGATCAACTTTGTCATCTTCCTCTGTACGTTTTCCAGTGCAATTATGTCCATTGTATTACGGTGACCAAAAAACTGAGCAGCATAGTCTAAAGGAGCCCTAACCAAGGATATATAGATTTGAAGAACAACCTGAGGACTTCCATTATTGTTATCTTTATTGCGAACACTAAAGCACTGTTGTCTTGGTTTTAGGGTTTTGCTAAATAGAAGTCCTAAATTCTTTTTTGCAATAATTAGTATTAAGATCTACATTATTTAGTTTATATGTGGCATGGTTATTTACCTGTCCCAACATTCAGAACTTCCATTTGTCTATATTAAACTGTATCTGCCACTTCTCTGACAATTACATCAGTCTTCAAATCATCCTGGAGTGCTGTATTGTCTCTTTTGAATGACTTTGACAGCCTATTTTGTGTCATCAGCAAATTTGCTTATGTCACTGTTTATTCCCTCATCTACGTCATTTATGTAAATTGTAAACAACTACGGGCCAAACACTGACCCTTGAGGAACACTACTTGTGACGTTCCTCCATTCTGATTTCTCCCCATTTATCCAAACTCTCTGCTGCCTATTTATCAGCCATGCCTCTACAGAGGAAAAAATTTCTCTTCCTATTCGGTGTGCCTTTAGTTTCCTCAATAGCCTCTGATGTGGAAGTCTATCAAGAGCCTTACTGAAGTCCATATACACAATATCATATTCATTACCAAGATCTACCTCCTGAAACACCTTAGTGAAAAAAGTTAGTAAATTTGTAAGACAGGAACGCCCCATTGTAAAACCGTGTTGAGATTCATTAATCAATCTGTGCCGATCAAGATGGCTACAAATTGTTTCAGCAATTATTGCTTCTATAAATTTTCCCACTATGGAGGAAAGGCTTATTGGTCTATAGTTCAAAGCCAAGGACCTATCACCTGCCTTGTGAATAGGCATAGGTCCGCCATCACAAATCCGGCAATCAGTTATTCGGTTGCTTCAGTTATTCGGCACTAATTTGGCTAGCATAATTTGAAATTTCCATAATCGCCACACCAACCTGCTGCTACTGTTTCGTGGTGCTACTTGTTGCATAAGTCATTCTAATTTCCTTTTCTCCATTTATTGTTATAACCTGCTTACTTTTAACCCTAGCTATGGCTCAATGAATAAAAAATGCTTTTCGTTGTGTAAAGCACTTACACAGTACATTGTCCATTAAGGTAAGGTGGCTTTGAAGCCACTGTCAGTTGCCATTAGCTCAGCCTCATGATGCAGGAGAATATGCTTTATTATTATGCTAATATCAACTCTACAGCTTATTACCTATCACAATTGATCTAATATAACATAATAAAAATATAAAATAATATAAACATGTTAAATACTCGAGAATGAAAAATATTTGGCATAACACTGAGCAGTTCGACGGAGGTATGAAGAGAACATGGTATACAAGTACCATTCTGCAATCCTTGTCTTGGGGGCTTATATTAGAGAAAACGTAGTGTAGCACAGGGCTAACTGTGATATACACTCGTACTGCACCATAAAACTGACACAAAAAAGCTATTTCCTCTTCATAGATTATCCAAATTGAAAGCAAGAGTAATATAAGAGGGGCCGGGAGCTGTGACTAATGAACAGAGGAAATGTTATTTTACTGCTAGGAATGTCAGCATTGTTTATCCTGGACCCTATTTTGAAATTGGCATTTGTTGAAATTTGTGTGAAATTGGTCAAATTGACAATTTCTGACCACTTTATTTGGTAGTTGAAACAGGTGAATGGGCGGTTTCTTGTACACAGTCGACAGACTGCAAGTACGTAAATAAATCAAATCAAATCAAATCAAATCAAGTTTATTTTTCAAAAGGGTTACAATGTGGGGTTTACAGGATTTGGATATTGTGTTGTTTACATGTTTTAAAATACTAATTACAGAGGGAACCACTAGGACACCTAGTATGGCTAGACATTTCAGGCAGACTTAGATTAATTTGTTACATTAAATCCTTGCAAATTATGGTATTAAGTCCAGGTGACTACATTATAATTTGTGAGTTTAGCATTGTGAATGCTTTTGTTTTGGCACAACACCAAGTGTCTATGTTGCAGTATCATAGGCAAACTTATGACTGGCTAGGATTCATTCACTGTGTTTATAGTCAGTGGTTGAGTGAGTGTAATTGTGAATCACCAGGTGGTTATCATGTAAGTTTATTCAGGAATACACAAATACAGTTACATAGATTATCATACATGGCAGGGTATGTATAGAGAGCCTGGGATAACCCAAAAAAGTGAAAGTGACTTATTTCCAGTACCTGGCTTGTGCTTACCATACATGATTTTTGGTAAATATTTTTTTTCTCGGTTGTTTGTTGGGCTACCTCATTGAAACTTGGGCAATGTATGATTGAATGACGCTTCTTAACGTACACCAAAAATAAAAAAGACAGACGGTAAATAAGGGAGTTCACTTCTCAGCCATTAACCTCCTCTTTGAGTATATTTCGTATGGTTTTATGGTTGTA